>CM042911.1:17069604-17669604 GCA_023653625.1 Triadica sebifera | reverse complement strand
TCTCTCTTCTTTCTCATCTTCTCAATCTGCCTGTCTCTCTCTTTCTGCATTTCATAATCTTACAAAATAATGAAATAAAGATTTTAATAATGGCTTTCTTCTTCCTCTTTGTTTCTCTCTCTGAACTTCTTCCTCCTCGTTTCTCTCTTGTGCTCTCTTTCTCCTCATTCACCTCTCCCTGTGCTTATTTTTCACTCGCTTATTTACTCTCTCGTTGTGTCCAAACACTAACCCATTTCCTTTTATGGCTCTTTGTGTAAGAATCAAAGAACAAGCACCTAAATTTCCTTTAGTCTGGAAAATGAAATTGTATGGAAAAAAAATCCTTTTCCCTTAAGACTTTGCGAGTCTTCAACCCCGTTCATCATCATCATATAATCATCGATCGTCATTGGCTATTTCGCTCTTGTCTTTCAACATTGAGTGCCAAATACATAACACTAGCAGGCCAAATAGTCCCTTATCTTTCCTTCAATCCCAGAAAAAGAAAAAGGGCAAAGAAAATAAAAAATGGCTGTAACGCTATCTTTTTCTTCATTGTCATCACTTGTAAATTTCTACTGATCCACTTACAGTCACAATCCCCAAAATTTGCTCTCTATTTACGCATAGAAACGCTAAAACCCCAAATTGCTAACGACCAGTCTTGATCGTGGTTAGCAGAGATACATGAAACAAGAATTAGCGAAAATGGTTACTTTTGCAGTGTCCTTGGTGAACCAGTAGCATTTGGAGGTAAACGAAGAGAAATGGACCACTTTTTGAAATACTGAGAAATTGACCGAATCTACATAGACTAAACTAATTAAAGAATCTCTTAAATAATTTTGTTTAGGTAACTTTCTCTGATTTGGTCTATGTATTCTCTTTCTATGCAAAAATTCTGAAATCTGATCTTTAGCAGCTTGTAAGTGAGAAATGAGCGGTTATAAAAGCCCAGATATCAATTTCTCACTCGCACCACCCAATAAAATTACAAGATCACATCTTCAACAAACCCAATTGTTCACCATTTGTAATAAGCACAGAAAATATCAGTCTTTATATATAGAAGTAATGTTATTATTATATATTGAAAATATTATATGGTTCTGGTTGGAGTAAGCTCGAACAAAGCATAATTTATTAGCCAAAGGCACCAGCCAAGGAAGAGTAAACGAAGCGGTGAGCCGTCAGATTGAGACACACGTCCCATTTGGCGTTCACGTGGACTTTATCGGCCATTGAGTTTTCTACTTTATTTTTCTTTTTTATTTCTTATCTCACCCTTCCCTCCTCCTCTGCTTCCTCTTTTGTTCAATCTGTGATTTACCTTTGAGTTTTGCCAGTGAGGGTTTTTGTCTATGGCTTCAGTATGATGGTATTTCTTACTTCTTAACAATGTGAATGAATATATTCTTTTCTTGGGATGGATCAGAGAAAAGTGAGACAAGGGATTTTGGTTATGATCTGAACATTGAGCTTCAAATAAGAGAAGAAACGAGAGAATAAGATAAAGAGAGAAGAAGAAGATGGGTGATAGTCAAAACTTACCATGCGTCAAAAAATTATAGGACCAATAATACACATCAACTTACCGTTTAGGGGACAATGAATAGTATCATTTTAGGAGTTAATTTGTCCCAAAATTATACCTTAGACTTATATCTTAAGAGTAAAGGTATTATTGGGTTTAATTGCATATTTTCCTTTATAAAATTTAGAGGAATGTTAGTTACTTTATATTATTTTCTTTCTTATCTTTTTCATTCCTTATTTATATGTATTTATTTTTTCATGTATATTTCATTTGTGGATTAGTTTGATTGATATATCAGAGGTAAGACGTCATGAATTTTGATACTTATACTTGCCTTCGACAAGATGTATAAGAAAATGAATACATATATAGGTAATTCTTTTTAAAATGGACTCTAATTACTCTTCTTCTCAAAATAAATAAATAAATAAAAAGCTGTACAATATTTTGTATAACTACATAAGATAACAAAATTCCAAACATAAGACTATATTTAAGATTAAAAAAGCTAAATCAAAATTAAGAAATTAAAGAATATACTTAAGATAAAAATCTAAATCAAAATTAAAGAAAATATCAAATAATACTGTAGAAGTGTCAGTTGTGATTGTCGCTGAGGTGACAAATAGAAGAAGCGATATGGCCGTTGCCAGCCGTGACAAATAGAAGCAGATTTGAGGTTATGATTTTTAGATGGTGGGAATAGTGAAATAGCCACCTTGTACATCCTAGAGCTCTAAACTCGATTCATAGTTTTCCAAAGAAGATTTAGTGACCTCTGAGGTGATTTATAGTTTATTGGTCTATTTGGCATTAAATTTGAAAAAAAATTATTTAGAAAAAAAAATTATTTTTAACTTTTTTAAATTTTAAAAATTGTATTCAGAAAAAAACAGGTAAATAGATATTTTTTTTCAGAAGTACATAAGAAAAATAATTTATAAAAAATTAAAAAAATCAGTCATATAAATAAAAAATTTTAAATATATTTTTTGAATAATCAACAACAATACTAAATAGCCATGTACGTTGACCTCTCTAGTTATTCAGGCCTAAACGTACATACAAGTTTGCTACAAGCTCATTAAGGCTTAATACTAAGAGGGTAACTTGCAATTCTCTTATTCAAAAAGTCCAAACTACTTTCACTCTATTGTTTTATTTATTTATTTATTATTATTATTATTATATACTTCTATTTTTTTTTCTTTAGTCTCATAACATTATTATTAGCATTGTAAGCTTTTGTTATAGAATCGCACTTTTATATTTGAACTTTGGATCTTTCTATTTAGCATGATTTTAATTTCTTTATTTGGCACAATTTTAGTTTATTGTACCCCTTTTTGAATTTTATGGCATCTGAACTTGAAATTTTTAAATATAATTGAACATACAAACTTGTTATTTCCTAACATTTAGACACTTCTATGTCACCGATGAATAAAAGTCTGATCCTGCTAACATTTGCAAACCTCTTTGTTGACGTGGTAACATAAAATTATATCAACAATCTAGCAAGCGTGTAAGGAACAAACTAACAAAACAGCCGAATAAAAATCTGAGTCCAAAGCTGTTTAACGAAAATATTGCATGCATTATGATTATGATATTTTGGACATTTATGAAACTAAATCCTGATTTTTGGAGATTGAATGCCTATTAAAGACTTGGATGCAATTGTGAAAATGAAAACAGAGAAATGCAGGATGAATGTAATATTTATAAATTATTAAATTTTGCTATATCTTTCAAGCTTTTATACCCATCTCACAAGCTTCCTTTTCAAGATGGGGGCAACACAAAGAAATAACTCATTTATGGAGTCATAGTTTCCAATTTTAATAAATTAAAAGTGAATCTTAAAATTGAAATAACTATAACTGGAGTATCTTTGGAGTGGAATTGACAACAGACTCGGCAAACCATTATGATCGATAAGAGATTCCCGCCCAAACCTCCACCAAGAAAATGGCTGAATTCTTGGTGATTATGTTTCTCTAATTCCGTACGTAATTTGTTGATCTCTTCTCGTGTGACGGCCTACAGCTCCTTGGTACTCCCTCAAGCAAATTTCTTCAAAATTTTGTACTATTTAGAGCTTTGACATACCTAGACTGCAATTGGTTCGCTCACTTGGCTTGAAGCATGAGCTTCAACCTGCCCCATAAATTAAAAACTTCTGTCACTATCTTGAAGATGGATGGTGCTGTCTTCAGCTTAACAAATATATGAAACAACCAAATGTGCGTGAACACATATCAGGACTTGGAAGTTAGGAATCTATATTGTGGAAGCAGTCATAATACCAACATGTGGAAAGAAATCGCAATTAAGTTTCAATTGAAGAATAAATCAATTCAAATAGACTAATAGACATTTGTATCAGTAACATACTGCTTTGCTGCATTCAGTAATTTTATGTTCAATGAATGGTCAGTTTGGACATATTATGACCATACCCTAGCCAGAAATAAGAAAGCTCCTCACCAGTTTCTAATTGATTCTCATTTAGCAATGAAACAAGTAAAGAACATGAGCACAGCAAGAATCTGTGATTCAGAAGCAAATATCACATCAGAAACTCACCTTTGCGGATTTAAATAGTTCATCAAGGACTTCGGACAGAGTTGGATGTGCATGAACTGCAACTTTTATATCCTGCTTGAGCCAAACATAGTAAGTAACAATGACAACCACTTATATTTTTCCTTCTCAATAATGGGAATTAGATGCGCCAAAAAAAATAAAAATAAAAATAAAAATCTAGGGTTAACACTAACAGGAAAGAGATGGTGCGTGAAAAAATAAGAGGGCTTCCTAAGTAGTGCATGCTAAAGGCTCTTGAATAGGTACAAAGATGTGGTGATTCATTGAGAATGCTCACCTGAATTCGGGTTCCCAAAGCTATAGCATTAGATGCTTCATGAATGAGATCAGCAGCATGCAAACCAAAAATATGGACTCCAAGTATCTCTCCAGTGTCAGGTCTGTATATCAACTGCATGAAAAATAAAAGATTATTGACCATGGAAGCTAATCAGATTGGACCAAATAACATAGCTGTAACAAAAACTGAAAATTTTGCATTTATATATTTTAAAAAATCAGTTTAGTGAATGCAGCTTGAAAAAAAGTAAACAGCATGGAAGGGGAAGGAGTGAATATATAACCTAAAGTCCACATATCATCTAAGGCCACTCCAACCATTACATTTAATACACTCAGTATTGACTGACTGAAAATGTTCTAATGCAGAGCCAAGTAAATTATACCAACACAGCACACTAAAAAGAACAGAAACAAGCAGGCCTAGCATGTAGGTGATAATAACGAAAAAAAATCAAATAGAGACAACATTTAACATGTAGGAACATCCAAATGAAGAGTTCAAGGTACTGGGCTGGAAAGGCCCATATTACTCAACATCCTACCAAGCTTTTGCAGCCAACATGTTTATTAAACAGGAAAATACTAGGAAATTTATTTTGGTAGGAACTAAAAAAGGGCCAAAAACGATCTTGGAATGCTCTGGATAATACTAGGCATAGAAAAAACTGGGACAGGCCAACCTTTTGAGTGAAAGAATAGACAAGGAGGACAGAAAGTTTCATGTAGTTCTCACCTGTTTTAACTCTTACATATAACTAGTACATAGCCAGATTTTGCAGAAGAAAATGCACAATTAACATATCTATCATCATTATCAGTATAAATATACAGTAGATCAACCAATTCATCTCCAAAGAAACAAAACTGTAACTAAACAAACTACTCTTGCTCACAAACAGCTAAACTGATTTTAAAATATGGCATTGTTGGATCCAATGTGGAGAAGATATTAGATTTTATGATCTTATTTGTAAGAGATCAAATAGGATCCAACAGGTGTAACTTGCAATTAACAGTTTCAATATCAATAAACTACCAAGGAACTGTTCAGAAAGAGAATCACTTGCTATAAATTGAAATAGGATAATATTAGGAAGAGAATCAATTCAATTGACAATTCTATCATAGTTGCAGAGGAACACTATTGAAGAAGAGAATAGTTAAGAAATATAACCTTAGCAAGGCCCTCTCCTTCATTTTCTGCAAGGGCTTTAGTGTTGGCCTTAAAACTTGTCTTTGCAACACTTACTTCAAATCCCTCTGTTTCAGCTTTCTCCCTAGCTTGAGGCTGAGGATGTAGTATTCAATTAGTAATTGAAGACATGAGATTCTCATTTGAACCAAAAAGAAAATAAACAGAAAGAATAAAAAGCTGTTTAAATGAAAAAATTGCACCTCTGTCAATCCAACCATACTGATTTCAGGATGAGTGAAGCAAGCTGCTGGAATGCTTAAATGATTAAGCACATGATCCCTTCCAGTGACTTGTTCAACCACTGTGCATATGAAAATATAAAATAGATTAAAAAATATCATCAGATTTGAAGTAACAGACAACAAACATGTTGACAACTAACCAGAAATTCCTTGTGCACTGGCTGCATGAGCAAGCATCATTTTACCATTTGCATCACCAATGCAATATAAGTGAGGTACCTGATGATTAGTATTACGAAACCATGTGTCAGCGAACAAAACCAATAGTTATGCACCAAAATGTGCTCACAAAGAAATTAGCAAACAAACCAGATTTCCATCAGCATCAACAACTCTCATTCGCTCATCAACTGGGACAAATCCACGTTGTGTCACCACATCGATCTGAGCAAAGAATAAAAAAGATTTAGAACCATTTCTCCTTTCTAGTTGAAATCCAAGGATACACTTCCATATTATTATCCAAGCATACATACATTCTCTAAACCAAGACCATTTGTGAATGGAGCCCTTCCAGTTGCAATTAATGCTGCATCTACCTATAGCCAAAAAAAATATATAGTATATGTGATGACGTCAAATAAGTAGATTCCCGTACTATAGAATTCAAACTTGCATTAGTTGTCCTCAAGTAGAAAATGTCCATTTGAATACAACTACATCATCCTTCAAACAAGATACAAAAGTTCATTGTGCAAGTTTTCTTCAATTAGTTTGCAAACTCGTAGGAGAATTTTAAGTATAATATGACCAGATAAAAGAAAGCCAGAAGAGAGAAAACAATTTTAAGCAACTTTTTTCCTCTTGGTATTAGAAGAAGAAAAACTTGAGCAATCTGCTTTTTCTTTATGTGACATTGTAATAGCTTTTTATCAGATCTCACACCTCAAACTTTATGATTGCACAACTCAAATTACCTCCAAAGTATCTTTGTGTTCCTTGGTCCTGGCATCAATAAGCTCAATAGTGACTGGTTTCCCATCTTTTGCTGGAGTGATCTAAATAAATAAGATCCAAAAATAAAGATCAATGCAATGTATCCAGGAAAGCAGAAAAGAAAAGGAAAATATGAATGCAACAAACTAAGACCCCCACTATAAAAAAGAACACGGTTATGAACTTCATAATACCTTGCTTGCAAAAACTCCAGTATGATAGTCAATTTTCCGTGGATTAATCAGTACTCTTTGAGCCAACTTGCCAATCTCAGGATCAAATCCAGGCATAAGCTGATCTAGAGCTTCAATGAAGGTTACCTGTAAAAAAACCCACTTGATGACCTGCTTGCCATTTGAGAAAAGTCTAGTGTATCTGATATAGTATTAAGAAAAAGAAAAGTAAACAATTTCATGCAAGATAGTAGTACATAGAAATTAAACTTGTACCAATATTCATTTTGAAATAACAATTGAATTTGAGGCTAAATTCATTCATGACAGTCTAAAACACATCAAAAGGAATTGTAAGCATCTTTATCCCATGTTAGATCCCATAGTTTGCAGAGTCACTAAAGAAAGGAACTAAGGAACCTTAATCATACAACACAAAAAAAAAAAAAAAACGACAAAAAATATCCAAACTGTTTCACGTTTCTGTAATTTTGTTCTAATTTCAAAAGTTAATAGAATTTTATCAAATAATGGAATTAGTTTAATGTTCAACCATTACAGTTATAATTCAAGACACTCTATTTGTTGTTCATCTTATCTATCTTTTGTAAAAAATGGAAGAAAAAGATAGCAATTAGTTACCAAAATATAATTAAAAAAATTTGCCAAAGCTAACTAATTTCAGTGCTTAGAGAAAACTGCAACTAATTATTGAAATTTTGATAAAATTGTCAAAACTAATCAGTTTAGATAAAATTGTAAAAGTACAAAAAGATTTGGATATTTTGCGTTATTAGGTCAATTGAATATCACTCCTCCACTCAATTTTAAGTGTCCTTTAAGGTAATTGGAATTGGATAAGAATTAAGGAGATGATTAAACCTCAATTCTAGAAAAAATAGTGGTAATTCACTAAATTATCCTTTTATCAATTCTCTAAATACCTCACACCATTTTCTCTCACTCCATTAATTCTCTCTTTTTTAGAACTAGGAAAAAAAATAAAATTAGGACTCAATATTTGAATAAGATACTTAAAGAAAATTTTTAAAGACACTTGAAATGGAATGGAGTACCATAATATACTAAATTTCCCAGCATAACATCCAACAATAATTCTTTCCAAGAATAAAACATAGAAGAAAATAAACAAGTGAACAGATGCTACCTCACTTCCAAGTGCTGTATATACATCACTGAATTCTAGGCCAATATAACCACTTCCTACAATGGCAATCCAATCAGGAACAGTTTCCAATTTGAGCGCATGGTCGCTTGTAATTACAGTCTTCCCTGCATGTTATTGTGCAGGATTTAGAACTCTACAAGCACAAGAAGACAATACATTGCAGACGTTGCATAGAAAGTCAACTCAAAATTAACCCTTAGGAAAACATGATTTCCCCTAGTTGTATCAACTTCCAGGCCGCTTAGGAGTAGTTCTTATGAAGCTAAGTCTTTTTTACTATTTAAGGTTATCACTCTACACATCCATCTCTCTATTGTAAAAATGAAATGACAGCAGCTTTACATCAGATGGTATGTCTAAGGCCCTAAGCTCAATGAACTTCAAGCTTTGTTCCTAACAAATTTTTTCTAGGAAACCTTGGATACAAACACTTGATCAAGAACAATCCCATCATTCTTGAGCTAGAACCAGGTGCTCCTAACACAGAGCATTTAAGTAATACGTAATCATACTACATCTGATATAAATCACAAATCTGAATCTATGTCCGTATCCTTGTTGATATAAATAATCATAATTTGCCTATAGTTCAAACATTTTGCATCTCCAACTATTGATGAACAGGGTAAAGGAAAGGAGCAGCACACATCTCATGCAATATCAAGAAGGCAGTAAACTCTCACCATCAACTTCAATGCCCTTAGGAACAAAAGGAACAGAACCAGTGGCTATAATTATATCCTTTGCTGTCACAATGTTGTCAGGAAAACCAGCTTTACCATATTTCACCTTTTGTGGACCCTGAAAGTATTAATGAAATTCATTCTGATGAATAACTGTCAATGCATACAACAGATTTTATTTAAATTGAGTACAGGGAATTGTAAATTATGCAGCCAACTTCATTTACAAAAACATTAACTCACCAAAATTGTCCCAACACCAGTCAAAATGTCCACACCTAGTGCCTTCATTGAATTTGTTAAATTGTTACGAATTTTTGTAGCAAGATTATTTGCATGATCAGCAACTCCCTGTCTATCATAACTGGCTGCTGAAACCTACATAAGTTTTGACAAAAGGAGTGCTGTAAAAGCCACAGCTTTGAAAAATATTTTCATGTACGCCAATTGAAATTCATATAAAAAATTTCAACATAGATAGCATACACATGTTTTCTTTCCTCAGGGAAAAAAGAGAGGGAGAGAAAGGATGGGGACATTGCAAAATCCTCCAATATTTTCTTACAGAAGAAGGGCTAAACGTGAGAGATGAATATGTATGCATGTAAACTCAAACTAACATATGTAATCCTACAAGAATGAGAAGTCCAGAACTTCGCAGTTAATAGATATTATTTTGTAAGCTAGTAAACTAAATACATGCAGCTTTCAAATGAAGAATGATAAAACAAAGAAAAGTAGACAAAAGTAATTTATGAATGTCATTTATAAAAGAAATGGCAATTGCTGCATAGTTTAGCCTTCTTTTTTTTTTCAGGATTGTACTTCGTTTGTTGACTGAGGCTTTTTAAAAGAGATAAACGTGATAAAAATAAATCGCGTTACCTGCAGACCCAAAGCTTTCATGTGATGCTCACTCTGGAGTTCACGCATCCGGCCGCTGACAGCCAGAAGAGCTTTTGAAGGAACACAGCCTCTGTTTACACATGTGCCCCCCACCACGTCTCCCTCAATGATAGCAGTCTTCAGGCCCTGCAATTATAGTGATCGAAGTTTATGCCCTTTTCCAAGTACAAAGAAAATAGAAGCTAAATTTTCTATAGAATAGATAATTATCTCGTCCTATACTCTAATTACCAATTCAATCTTTCTTTTTCCACAGATGACCCAGAGCTTAGTAAATTGGTTAATTCAAAGATTCCAAATAATAAAAATTCAAACTCTTCAAACTCATTTCCATTTCCACTTGGTTAACTCTTATAGCTAGATAAATTACACCCAAAACTACTTCGCAATCCAATCTCAAAAGCTGAAGCTGACAGATATTACCTTCTCAACAGCATGAAGAGCAGCTCCATGACCACCAACACCAGCTCCAATAATGATTAAATCATAGTCAAAAGACTTGGGAAGGCTTCCATTGTCAGCAATAGAAGCTGATATCTTCTTTGACCGGATAGGACTTGGAAGCTGAATTCGTCGACGAGAATCAGAGCGAGAGAGAGAAGAGAAGCCCAAGGCCTCCCTTCTGAGGCCACAGAAACGGAGATTTATAGGCGTAGAGGGCGCAAAAGGGAGGGAATCAAAGGTGTAGTTTGATCTGGGAACAGTAGATGGTTGAGAGAGGGATAGAGAGAGTGAGGATTGCATTTTTGTTAGAGAGATGCAATGAAGAAGAAGGAGATGGGAAAGAGCGAAATAGAGAGATGAAAGATCTCAAGAGGATAACAATGTGGTAGGTTTTGCGGGTTTTAGTAATCGAGTTTTTGGATTAGTAGCGCTTTGAGAAGTCCGTTGGAAGTTAAGACAGGGGCGGAGCTTTCAAAGTGCGGCTGATGAACCACCTCTTTACTATCTTCCCTTCTGGTTGTTCGTCGTGATTTGGTATTGTACACGTGCTGTATGGATCCCACACGATCTTGTTCATTTAGATGAAATTTATTATAAATCAATTTAAATGCATATATATATATATATAATTACTAGCATATTAATTTAGCAGACATAGAAAGATTAGCATAGAGAAATTCTATAAATATCAAAATTAGACTTGAGACTTGGCCAAAAGATATATATATAAAAAAAAGAATTGAAACAGTGTGCAAGATAATGTATAATGTATTTTTAAGGGTTAATTATTATTTATCTCTTGAATTTTTACATGATACACTAGTATCTCTAAAATTTTAAAATTATTATATTTGTTTCCTTAATTTTATTTATATCAGACTATATAACCTTTCAGTCAATTTTAATAGTTTATTGTTAATGAATAATTAGATAATTAAAAAATTTTAAAGCTATCTTTAATCTCATGAGACAAATAATATAAATTTAGACAAATAGTATAAATTTTAAAATTTCAGAAAGATACTAGTGTAATATGCTAAATCTGATGAGTAAATATAAATTTTTTTATTAAAAAAAATTACTATAAAATAAATTTTTATTATTTTACAACAATTTAATATTTTTTCTAACAAAAAATATTACGAAATAATGTATTGGTATAATATGATAAAATAAAGAGAATAAATAGCTTAATTTTAAAACATTAGAAATACTAATATATTATATTAAACTTTAAAAGTAAATAATAATTAATCATATTTTTTTATTATTATACATCTTAAACATAAATATTAAAAATAATGAATATTTTAATAGTCATTTAACATATAAATAACCGTTAACTTATCCTCACTAAACACTTCACTTACTGTAATCCGTTATCATCTACCATCTATAAGCTGTCTCAAATTAATAAACCAAATAAGGCCTTAAGTTAGTTTTAATGGCCATTTGAATTAACTTTTGGAAGCTAAAAGTTGGCAATTATATAATCAATGGCTAAACGTTTAACAAAAGTAAAATAAAATATTCATAGATGACGAATTGAATTAAGTTACATATTGTCATATGAAATTAATTTTCATGAGAATGAGCCAAATTCTAAATAGAAAATGATACTACTGACTGGCATTTACTCATCATCCATTTTTTTTCGTTTTAAAATTATTGTTGATTAAAAAAAATATTTTTGTATTTATGATTATATAATAAATAGAAAATTATATTATTTTTTGGATAAAAAATATCAACTGTAACTATTTCATAAATTAAATTTAATTTGTAACTAATAAATTATTAGACACTCAATTACTTCGCAGCTGATTTGTGAATAGTAGTTGATGCCGTCTATTTCTTTAAGTGTTAAATCAAAATATCATTTTTTGTATTAAATTACATATATCTTTAGTTTATATATTAATGAGCTAGTGGGTAGGACTCCAAAAGACGAAAAAACACTATATCAAAAGTTTTAATGTATACTCAATTATTGAACTCGAAACCCTTAATTAAACTGTAAGAGTAATGTACTAATTCATTTACATTTTTTAGATAAACCAAATTATCCTTTAATAATTATTACTATTACTTACGTTTACACCCTTCCTTATTGTCACATACCACAAAGATTTTATTTAGATTTCGCTAAAATTCTCTACTCAAGTCTAATAATGAGAATATGACTATGGAAACTTGTAAATTCTTGTGATATTTTTTTTAATATATAGAATTGTATAAAATAATCTAGATGAACATCTTAAATTGTTAGATCAAATAAATTTTGATAGTTTAGTAAAGTGATGGAAGATTATATATAGCCTCAAATATTTCATTTGTAAGCATTTTGGAAGTAACAAGAGAATTGAGAATTCTCAAAGTTCTCTTTATTTGTGTGAATTCTTAGCATTTCAACGTTTTTAACATATTCACTAGTTTCGCTAGTGCTATCGAGAAATCAAGAGAGAGGCTGACTAACTAGCATTGGAGCTAAATGAGTTTGCTAATAAGATTAACTCATTAGTAGAATTTCTTAAATCTTTATTTGCAGCGCTACTTTGTTATGGCAACAAAAAAAATTCTAACTTTCACTGTCCTTTTTGTACTGAATTTGTTTTTGCCTAATTTGGTTGGCAGAATGCATGAGAGATTTTTTTTTATTATTTTTTTTGAAAAATTTTCATTTTCCTTTTTAATCCATTACATTTTGAAATCAAACAGGATGACAAAGATTATATTGTGAAACATATATATTATCCAACAATTTAGAAAAAAAATTTATTTTCGTCTAATTATTTCTCAAACAATAAAAAAAATTAATTAAGACAAAATTATATCTTTGATAAAAATAATTATTTTTATTTTAAGATAAAACTAAACATAATATACTGATTTTTTTTGTTAGCCCATTATTACGAATGTTTGCTATATTGCATTTATTCTCAAAAATTTTATAAATAATTATTTTAAACAAAAAATTCGGTTGAATTCAGTCGGAGTTAGATAGTCCAATTCAATATCCAATCAAAATTTCAAAACATTGGATTATTCCATCTTCTTTCCTCCCAAAGACCAACAGGTAAATTTTATTAGGCCGTGCAATAATAAATTTATTCAAAAATCTAATTTTTGAATTAAATTAATTCAGAAATTTTATTCCATATTAAAAAATAATTATAATATATAGGAATAAGAAAATTAAAAATTATCTGTTGAAATCTAAAAATTAATTTCATAAAAAAAAGAGTAGCAAATAGATACCATCTGATTTCCAACCATAACAGCCCAACCAGTGGATGCCACATGGATCCCAACTGGTCTTGAACTGGTGGCCTAATGCTAGTTAGTTAGTCCTCAAAATTAGTCATCCAATTCCAGGTAAATAATAGTCTGTGTACTAACATGACATGCTTGGTTAACTACTGTTTCGTGCTACCCCAGCTTACGTGTTAGCAGCCTGTTCTTCAATGATTAGTTGAACTTTCACCGTCCTGTCACCCAACATCGGTAACCCCAGGCGCAGACAACACGTGTTCTGTTACTCTTCCACCAATCACAAAAAAGAAAAAGGGTATTTTCGAAATTTCAGTAAATATCGAGGGCATTAACGAATTTATGTTTATCCTTTAAAATTGGATTGAATCGGATTAATTGAAAATCTTACATTGGTTCAGTTTGATTTGTTAGAAAAATTGGCATTCTAAATACTAAAACAGTATCATTTAGAGAGTTTTATAAAGAAGTAACAAGCAGAATTTTAAAGTTAAAAACTATAATTATTGAACTAGTTAAACCAAAATAAACTGATTAATTTACAAATTAAGGCTTTTTCCTAAAAAAAATTAATAAAAATATTTTAGTTGTTTAAATTCTAAAGCAAGCTAATTTTGGCTTCATTTATCATTGCCTTTGAAAAAAAGTATTTTTAGAAAAAAAATTTTATTTTTAATTTTTTGAATTTTAAAAATTATTTTTTGAAAAAAATATATAAATATATATTTTTTCAGAAATAAATTTGAAAAATCATTTTATAAAAAATTTAAATTTATTTTTTTAATACACAACAATAATTCTAAACATTATATATATATATATATATATAGCTTCCTTCGTTTGATGGTGCCATAGGCCCTAAAAAGACCATAATTATCAAACCAATTAAACCAATTTGAACCGATTCACAACGTGGTCCGATTTTTAAAACACAGGTTCCTAGAAGTTACAACAAATTGTACATAAGGTTGCATTGCAATTAGAAAAAAAAAAAAAAAAAAAATATATATATATATTAACTTTTCTCTCTCTTATCGAAGGGAGGACATATACTTGCACAGAAAAGAATAAAAAAGAAAGAGAAAAAATAGAGAGAGAGAAATCGAAGGTTCACCTCGTTACGTTGATGGCGGTTAGGGTTTTCTATTGATCCCCACACATCTGTCTCTTAATTTCTCATCTATCGTCTATTATCTCTCTCCTTTTTTTTTTTGTAAAACCCTAATTTCAACTTTCTTATTTTAATTATTACTCCAATTCCAATTCTCGGAGATTTTGGGTTTCAATTTTGGTTGTGAGGCAATTAGCTATTATGGGCGCGCAAGAGAAATCGCAAGCGAACTCCAATTCGATGCAGGTAAGTCCGTCTGCATAGCTGTGTAGAACTCCGTTCTCTCCTGTGCTTTCATTTTTGAGCCCCGGAATTGGACGTGGCACAAGCTACCGATTTTGAAGAGCGAGTTAACTTTTAAATTACGGTTCCTTTTCCATTTTTTTTTATCATTATGCGGTGCTGTTGAATCTACTGTTTGATTCTTTTGGTTAGAAGAGTTCAAGTGTGATTGTAATTCAATTGGATTAGGTTTTTTAGCCTCAGTAGATGGGCTATGAATGTAAAACGATCCATTTTTTTTTGTGTTAAGCTTTGTTAAAATAACAACATCAGCTGGAGATTATTAACTTGCGTTAGGCGTCCTTTGTTGTATGGTACTCTGTAGCTCTCGATTAGTGCTGAAATTGTGTTCAGTGGGAGTTGCTGATTTATCTGATTTACGGAGTTGTAATTTTACTACGTGCTACTATGAGTACCATTTTTAGTGTGGGTATAGGGATGCTTTAGGGTTGTATTATATTCCACTAGCAATTTATCCAATTCAGGTGATTGGTATAGGCTCCAAATGTGCTAGAGGATGCAGGTGTCTGTCCATCTTTTGTGTGGCTAATGTTTTAAAGGATGGGTTATGATCAGGCACTAGAGCTGATTGGGAATAAGACTTAATGCAACATAGCAATAAAATTTTCTGTATCATATGTTAAAATGTTGGAACTTAAGTTAGGGAAACATTTGGGCGCAGACCTGTGGGAGGTCAAGTATTTTATCCATTTTGAGGTTTGATATACTTTTTATGGCATGGATTTGAGTGCATGATTTTGACTTTCATTAGTTAAAGCTAGTCGATTATACTTTGGCCTTTGCCCTTATCTTGGTGGCAGAGGACTTTGGAGCATTAATGTGGGGTTATGTTGTACGGAAAATTGTTGCAAATTTTCCATTGGATGGCAATTTAGTGATGGACACTTGTTATAATCAGCTAATGCTGTGTTTGATTTTTTAAATAATCACTTTCCACCCTTATTCCGCACTTCCTGCAATCATTCCACTGTTGCATTATGACTGAATTTGGACAGCATTTATATGTTTAATTCACAAAATTACTGATTTTTCTCTTTAAGTTACACAACTAAAATTGCTGCAATCAACCAACATTTTATGTTACTGACATTTGCAAATTTTACTAATGTCATGCTTGTTTGTTATAGAATGCACACACTGTAAATGATCATGCCATTTATAAGATTCCTCTTGTATTCTTGTACTGCATCTTGTACATTATACTTTCTAGGACATAAAGAGATCCCTTACCTTACTTCTTGGACCTAGCACTCTTTGTTTTTTGTTTTAACTAGACATGTCTTATACTCTTTTTTAGGCATAAATTAGCTGGATAATAAGAAACTTGATTTCCAAAATTTACATTAGACTGAATTGTACGTGTTGGATGCATGTTTCTGTCTAACATGCCTACATTCATTTTTTTTTTGTTACATTTACAGTATCATGCCCTAGTGCTGATATTGTATTTCAAATGTTTAATATAATTACTTTAGTTTAAGTGAAAATTAGAGCAAATTAGGCTGTTAAAATTGTAAATGCAGAGCAGATGTGCATATGTTTAGAGCTTGTTGCTTCGTATTGCTTATAAGAAAGAGGATTCTTCCCTTTTTTCTTTGTTGGGGGGTGGGGCTGTGCTGGGTTGGGGGATATGGGTGGAAAAAATTGTGGTTGAAAATTATTTTCACAAAATAACTGCATTTATATTTTAATATGTTTAAGTTGATTCAAAATATTCTTTTGTTAGTTGTCTTTTGAAGTGGGTGCTTTGCCACATGTTGAGTTAGATGGGTTTTGTGTTGTGTCGACATGACAGATATCTCTTAGTACATGTCATGTTCAGGTTTTTTATTGTGTTTTATCTACAATTGCTACACTTGGAGAGGGGGGTGGGGTTTAGAGAGGAGTTGCACACAGGGCAACATTTTGAACTAGGACATGGTTAGTTGTGCTGCATTTGCTTTAAATTATTGCGATCTACTTATTGTTTATTCCGTGTAGAATGCATTTGCATGATTTTGATTAGTTAGCTTAATTTTGTAAGATTTATCTTGCATTTGACATGTTGATGCTTCATCATGGTTGGTCTCTTGGAAATAATGACATTTCTACTTATTCTTTTCTGTTTTATTTTATGGTTTTATGGTTTTTGGTAATCAAGTTCAAAGCTCTATTTTCTTTTTGTTTTATTGGCTACTTCTAGTCATAATGGTGCTGTGATTCGTACATCTCACTCATTTGAGCTTGTTTTATATAATTGTAGCGGGTGAAGGTCTATCGTCTGAATGAAGATGGTAAATGGGATGACCAAGGGACTGGACATGTTACTGTTGACTATCTGGAGGTTTGTTTCAAATTATTAACTAGATTCTTTATTTTCTATCGCTGCTGCATAATCTGATGTCAGTCTAACTAAGAGTTAAGTTCTGCATTTGATTCATTGTAAATGTTATCAAGCAGAGATCAGAAGGACTGGGCTTGTTTGTTATTGATGAAGAAGACAATGAAACATTACTTCTACACCGTATAATACCAGATGACATTTACAGAAAGCAAGAAGGTATGTAGGTGTTCCACTAAAGCCTTGTTTGCAAGTATACTATTCATTTATTATTAACTAAAAGTGGTCATGATGTTCTCTTGAAGTTTTGAGTTTGATTCTATGATTTATTTGTTTAATTCATTCAGATACAATAATCTCATGGAGAGATCCAGAATATTCTACAGAATTAGCATTAAGCTTTCAAGAGACAACAGGATGCTCATATATATGGTAACGACTGTTTGTATGGCTTCTTCTCTCTATTGATTTCTCTCTGACATCTTCTGAAGTTGAATATGCTTGTTTTTTTCAGGGATCATATCTGTAATGTGCAAAGGAGTCTGCAATTTAGTACCCTTAATAGTAAGTACTGAGATATATCTCTATTTATAACCACAATTTTTCATGCGATTCTTTGTCATTTGGTCTTGAGCTAAGAGCAACTTGTGTCCAGCTGGTTGCTACTATGTAATGTAACATTCTATCATCTGGAGTAGGAACAAGGCGCTGGCTATTTTTGCTTCCAATCCATACTTGATTGCATAATTATTTGTTAATCTTTGTGTTTATTGCTGTTTATTGCTGAATCAGACCAATACCTTTATAAAATAACCTCTACAGATTCCTTTTTTTGCATTCCCATTTTTTACTGAATCCTATCTATTAACACAATTTATTGTATTATGGAGGGAAATTTGGATTAGAGAGCATAAGTTGTGGGAAATGAAAAACTTGAAATTGAAGTCTATTAAATTTGATGTGATGTTTATGTGCAAGGCACTGAATTAACCTTTCAAATATCTACCATTTTCAATTCCAATCATGCCCCTGAGCATGTGAAATACTTGTCCCTCTTTACAACTAATTCACTCCAACATTTCAACAAAGAAAGAAGTTGTTTTTGCCTCATTTGACCATTTTGGTACTTATGTCATCCCCAATGTTCATCAAGTGTGCTTGAATTATTTAGTGTATTCATACAATACGTTTATTGTTTGTTGGTGAATAAAGAAAAAAGATTTAGCCTGCGAAGAGTTTGAGGGAAATAATAATTTGCTATACTGTTTCACTGGTTCCTCTGATTCATGTGTCCAACTTGTTCTCTGTGTGTATTTAGTTGATATTTAGGTAGGAGTTTTAGGAAGATGTTTGGAGACTTGGATCTCCACTCTCTTCAAGCAGCAAATTTTCTTGTTAACATTTGTATGCTAGACAAGATTATATCTTGACTGATCTGGGTTTGCAGTTCATTTTGTTTTTCCATGGTATGCATATGGGTGTTTGATTGCTTTTCGAAAATTTTGCAGGTGAGACATTTCACAGCATGAATAGTGAGTTGAGGGAGTTACCTGCAGTTGAACTTTCTACACTTCCTTTAATACTTAAGGTTTGATGGGTGTTATTACTGTCTATTTACATTCCACTTTGTGCTATTATTATTATTATTATTATTTCAAAACAAAATATCTTTTCGAGGTGAACAGTATGAGCAGATACATTATCTTAGAGTAATGCCTCCCTTTCTCTTCCCTATATATTGCGATTTGAAGGGTTTCATCCTTTGATCTGCTTTTTTCATTTTGTTCTTTTACCCCCATATCCAGAATGGTTTGTGGATGGGGTAATGTAGATTGAAGGAATATTAGGAAAAAAATTATCACTGAAAGTGCATAAGGTCATTGAGGAATGATATATTTGGTGTGGACCAACATGAGTTTCTGATATATAAAATAAGCACGTGTATCAAAGGCTGTTTGCAGAAGACCTAGAAGAAAATATAGAAAAACTGTGCTTCTCTTAGAGCATGCATTAGGTTCAGCCTAAGAAGAAGCAGTTTTTAGTAATGGTTCTACAGGCAGGACCAATATTTTTCATGGATCAAAATACTATGAGCGCTTTCAATTAACTTTCAAAACAACTTCTATGGTAGAAGTTGAAAATACACCAATTATTAATTTGAGAAGTCACATCTTCAAACTTGAACCAATTTTTCTAGATGGATGGGGTAAGGTATTAATGCATCTGACACATAATATAAATGTGGAAATTTGTCCTCTAAAAAAGAAAATATTGAATTAATTGATCGTAATTTATGAGATTTTACTATCTTTGGCCTTTCGGCTTTATGGATGTTTTGTCTTGTTTAGGCTATTCTCTTTTGAGCATTTTGTGATCTTTTGAAACTTTTGGCTCAGCTACTTTGAGTTAAAGACACTTTTGTTTTGGCAAATTGAAGGTTTAACTGAACTTATCTTGCACCCATACTTGACATGTGTAAGGAACTATTGTCCATTGTTTTCTTCTTCTTCTTCTTCTTTATTGTATTTATTTCTGTGTGCATGCTCATGCATTAGCAATTTCGCTCACTTATCTGATGTAATGATAATGTCGTTATATATGTGACTTCAGATCTGTTGCCAACTTCTTGTTTATGATTGTGCCATCTCTCTTTTTTTTTTTTAAAAAAACACTTTCCCTTGAATGGAACTATACGTGTTCATGTTTTCTTTATCTTTTATGTAGCTGTTTGTATTTACCAATTCATTATTGTTAATGATGATAGTTTAATTGACTAAAATGATTTGTCTTGCAGACTGTGTCTGAGAGTGGCATTGCTGATCAGATGAGGTTGACTGAGCTTATATTGAATGATGTAAGGTTCACATAGTTCTATCTTTCCATGTTCTGTACATTGGAGGGTGTTATATTCTTTTGTTAAATTTAATGTAGTGATCCATTGTTAATCAATTTGATGTTGGTCTGTGCATGGCTTTTTGTTGAGAAATAACGAAAATAGCAAGAAAATATAAGAGAAGAGCAAGAACATAGAGAGCACAAGATTTAATGAGGTTCGGCAATGTGCCTACGTTCTCGGAAGCAAAGCGGCTAAGTTTTCTTATTGATGGTATTAAGAAACTAGGTTATAATACACATGTTATATATATAACATGTACGATATGATTTTACAAAAATACCTCTATATCATACTGCGGGGGCGTTGCTCCCGCACCCCCAACCCACTTAATCTGTAACCCATAAAATGACCGAGAAACCCTCACAAGGACAGATGCTGTCACTTCGCTCCACTCTGCTCCTTGGTAACGTTTCGTCACTACGCTCTAGCATCTATCTGCTTACTGTGTATATGAGTCATACACAACACTTTTGGTGGTAGTTATTTTTTTCTTTCCAATCACAATCTTTTTATTGGATAGATCTCATGTATGTTCATGTTAAAAGCATTATTACTTATATGGTTGTGGTTTTAACTTCATATAACTTCTACATTAGTAATGACTATTCCAGGGTGAGTTCTATAAATTTCAGGTTCGTCGCTTAAAAAATTTAGAAATGAGAGTTGCAACCTTTTCATATGGTAACTCAAATCTGGTTTTTTCTGGGAGCTACAAACAAATCCAAACATAGGCCAATTGCCTTATATCATCAACATATGCATTTGAAATTTCAATTATGGAATTTTGCCTTCTTTCTCAAGCATAAATTGCTTGTGATGTAAAAAATGGTTAAATTTGAGTAAATTGGGATCTAAACAAACAGAGAACTCTTTGATGTTGCAATGATGCTTTTATATTTTGTAGCTATTGAGATGGAGTATATGCTATGTGATGAATGTTAATAATTACATAGGGTATTTATGCAAAGTTTTATTTTTTTTCTAGCCAATTGTTGTTAGTATGTGAAAAATTACTGATAGTAGATTTCAAGGGCTGGGATGATGTGTCAGTATGCCTGTTGAACTTGGTAACTTGATCAGGAAAATGACTTTTTTGGTCTGGCTACTTGTGTTCTAATTTATGCTAGATAATATTGATATTCGTGACTGGCAATTCTTTTTCTTCTAGTACAATGTGCTATTTCTTTGTTGGTTGCTGAGTTTTTGCTCTCCTTTTGCCTTGAATCATATTATTTTCTCAGTATTTATTTATTTATTTATTTATTTTAAGTTTGTCAGTTCATGAATGGTTGAAAATTGGGGGGCTTTCTGAGTAAAATTTCTTCCCCTGATGCAGCAAGATTTCTTCCGCAAGCTGATGGATCTATTTAGAATCTGTGAAGATTTGGAAAATATTGATGGTCTACATATGATATTCAAAATAATAAGGGGGATCAGTCAGTATCCTATTTAAATCCTATCCCCTCTTTCCTTTCAACAAAATTGCCCCTTTTTTTTGTAAGCTGGATCAATTTTCTTAACTTTTCTTTTGTTTCCTGCAGTTTTCCTTAATAGCCCTCAAATCTTTGACAAAATTTTCGGGGATGAATTTATCATGGATATTATAGGTTCGCTTGAGTGTAAGTTTCTCTTCTGGTTGTTGTATAAAATTCTACACTTACCTTTGGAGAGTATATATTTGATAGGGATTTTAATATCATCTGCATATATTACATTTTATGATTGATTAATTACAAGGTGATATAATTATTGCAAGTCCAAAGATTTAAGTCAATGGCACTCCTTTATGCTATTGATTTATTCTGTTGATAGCATATCATTTTGTTTCCAGGCAATAATTGGTGTGATCTTTTTCGGTTAGTGATCTATGGTATTTGTTTGCTATTTATTCATAGAGGGATCTTGCGGGTTTCCTTTTGTCATATCATTTTGTTTCCAGGCAATAATTGGTTTAATCTTTTTGGGTTAGTGATCTATGGTTTTTTGTTTGCCATTTGTTCATAGAGAGATCTTCCAGGTTTCTTTTCGTATAAATTTACACAATTTGTAGGTGAAATCCGTCAAAATAGTCATGGTAATCATCATGGCATATACTATGTTATATCAGCATATAAATTGTCATGGTGGTTGTTTTGATGACTGGGCCTGCTATTGTAATTATGCAAGTGAGACTAATATAAGATGATATAGATTATTTATTTGTTTGTCTGGTTAAACTGAAACATAAAAATTCTGTTTGCATTTGTGCATGCCAAGTCTACCAGTTCGAATTGCATATCGGTTTTAATGCTTTTGTTTGAATTGAATAATGTTTTTTTAGTGTGGAAGGTGTTAGATAATTTCTTCATATTATGATTTACAGATTATTTTAATTAAACTGAATGCTGTTTATCCTGTGGCGTAACTTTTTTTGGTGCCAACAATTTGTTATCCAGTATGTCAAGTGTGGTTAGTTGATATTTGATAGTTCACAAATTAGTTCTCATCATTAGTTTTTGACGATGTTGATAATGACATGCCCTTTTCTTCAGATGACCCTGACATTCATCATATTCAACATCATCGTAATTTTCTTAAGGAACATGTTGTCTTCAAGGAGGTAACATACTATTAGCTGGTGCCTCTTTTGCTATTAGGCTGGAGATGAGTACTGCGTGGAGTAGGAGAGGTATTTGCTGAAATAATTCGTTACTTCTTCTTGACATCAATTTACCTCTTCAACCTTTCAGGCCATACCAATCAAAGATCGTATCGTCTTGTCAAAAATACACCAGACATATAGAGTTGGCTATTTGAAGGTTTGTGTCTTGAGTTTTTTCTTTCTAGTTGCTAACTTGCTGTTTTAGCAGGAAATTTATTACCTCTTGAAATCTGTTTTAGGATGTTGTTTTAGCTAGAGTTTTGGATGAGTCCACAGTTGCGAATCTCAATTCCATAATTCACGCAAATAATGCAGTTGTAAGATCTTCAAACTGATTATTTAGACAATTTTTTTTGGTTGATGTTATGCTATCTCTACCTGGGTTACATGTTCTCATCTGTGTTATTTGTAACTCAAAATTTGTTTTCTCTTCCAGGTTGTTTCTTTGTTAAAGGATGACAACACCTTTATACAGGAATTGTTTGCGAGGTTGAGATCTCCCACTACATCTACAGAATCCAAAAAAAATTTGGTAAATTTGGGGTCTAAACAAGTTCTTTGCTTGCTGTCCATTAGAATGACAATACTATATTGCTAGTAGTGAGATTTTCCTATCCAGATACCTTCTCAATCTGAACTGCTTTCTTTAGAATATTTAGCTGGAATACTAGAATGTGTTGTTATGTTTGGACGGTTTATATCTCTAACCAATGACGAGCTGGATATAGGTCTGTGTAGATTCAAAATGCAGTCTTGCGTTCTTGTGGCGTGTATGCATGGATCAATCATTTTGATCAATTTCTTATCACAAAGGCTTGATTGATTTTTTCCCTCATTTCTCACCTTCCCTTTTACTGTTTATTTCAGTTATAACCTTTGATTGTTAAGTTAGGATTTTCTAAACTCTGTTGGGGTGTACTAGAGATTAACTTAGCTATTTTGTCAAATATTTATGTAAAGGTCTTTCTTTCTTGAGAACATCTTCCTATAGAAATGAAACGTTTTAGTGCTTGGTCATAGATTATTTTCCCGGTTTTAGATGGTTAGAGTTAGTGATGTTCAATTCTAATACTGAACAAAATAATCTAACAGTAAACATAGCAATGTAATTTTGTAATTTTATACAAATCACTGTAATGTCATCATGCCCGTGTGAAATTTAGGGAAAATCACTGTACAAATGTATTCTGGTGATTATGATGCCTAGCGCCTGTATGCTTTTTGTAATACACTTTCCTGCCTCCTTTTTTTGTCAAAATAGGTGTATTTCCTGTACGAGTTTTGTAGCTTAAGCAAGAGCCTGCAGATGGTTCAGCAACTCAGGCTTTTCAGGTATGCGTCTTTTTTAGAGATCAGTATCAGCCCAGTACAGTACATTTTTCTTAGTCATCTTTTTGTCTTAGAAATGTATGTGTTGTTTAAAGCCAACGTCTTTGGTTGGTGTAGGGATCTCATGAATGAGGGTATTTTTGACATCGTCACGGAAACTTTGCAAAATGAAGACCATAAACTTGTATTAACTGGGTAAAGTTGACCCCTTTTGCTTTCTGCGTTTAGGATATCTTTGTGTAATTTTTCTCTGCTTTGTGTGGAATCTGTTATGTTTTTTGGGCCTAGTTGCTTCACGCTAACTTCAAGTCATTCTTATGGATGCAGGACAGATATCCTTATTCTTTTCCTGAATCAGGATCCAAACCTTCTGCGTTCATATGTTGTTAGGCAGGAAGGAATTCCACTTTTAGGATTGTTGGTATGTACTTATAGTTAATGTATATGTCTACGATGTGAGAATTGATTGCATCTGAATTTACTGATAAACCCATTGTCAATGCTTCTGGGTGTTCCCCCACGTATGTTACTTAGATACTTCAAAAGTGAAGAAATACTTGTGTCGGATATTTATGACATGGGTATGGGATCCTTACAAAACCCTTTACTTTAAGAGTGGGTACTTCCCGGTATAAAAACATGTTGCTTGAACTTTAAAAATGAGTCATTGTTAGTTTGTTTAATACTAATTTGTTTAATTTTTTAAGTTATGTGATATAATTTTGTTGTTTGTATTTGTGGTTTGGACTTTAGACTTTTAAATTTGTAGTTTAAAATATTTTATCTTAAAGTAAAATGGAGAATTGTAATTTTATTTTATTTAGCAATTTAAATGTTATAATTTGATCTATCTTTTAATTTAAATTATTATATATAAAAACTGAATATTTACATTTTTATTTAAATGGACATATCCCCGTATCTGTATCATAATTTCGGGTACTTTTTATTCGTATCCATTTATCCTTAATTTTAAAAAACAAGAAGTCGGACTTCTAGATATATATATCCTGTCAGATACCCATACCTGAGTCCAAGCAACATAGTCTCCCACCATTCATTTTATCAATATCTAGAGAATGCACACTTTTTTGTTGCTCTTTAAGTTGACATTATTATTGTTTAAATTATCAAAATCCACTTTGTTATTTTTTATATCAAACCTGATGTATTATTATTGTTTTTTTTTAAATTTTTACTGTGATTGTTAAAAGTCAGTAAAAAATAGAACACAAGTTTTAGTTGTAAAATTGAGTTTTTAACTTTTTATGATTTCTGTACTTAAACAGAGCAACACTGACATTGTTGTTTGTTTTGTTTATTATCAGCACACATGTCAGATACTATCATGGTCTATTCTTGATGGGAAAATTTTCTCATCTACTTGACTTGCATGACTGCTTATATTATTTCTCACTGGTGGAAATGTTATTTTTTTGAATATGATAATGATGTATCATACCTCTTGTAGTGCAAAGAGTACGATCAATATTTGCTCAGTCAGTGCTTACTTTTGTCTCTTCAAGGAAGTTAACTTCCTACAGTCTTTTTGGCATATTTGATTCTTGCCATTAGGCATTGCTCAGGACTTCTATTTGTTGTGAAATTTTTCTGCCCTTGTGACTGTAATGTAGTTCTGCTCCTAGATTTTTTGGTTTAGATTAATGTCGATGCCACTTACACTTGCTCTTTGTTTTGGACAATCTTATGCTTTGGATGCAGTTTTATTGTTAGTTTGTTCATATCATGAGTTTATTCATTCTGAGTGCCTTTTGCTATATTTCATACGTTTTTTTAATTCCATTCTCGCTGATGTGAGCACATGTTTTTTATTCATCGAACTAAAAATCCTTTTTATGTACAGGTCAAAGGTATGATAACAGATTTTGGAGAGGACATGCACTGCCAGTTTCTTGAAATTCTTCGTAGTTTGCTGGATTCCTATACATTGTCAGGAGCTCATGCTCAGGTTCCTGTCTTGGTAATTCATTCCAATTTGAAGCTATCATTTGTGCAGATGTTGCTATACAAGTTCATTGTTGTTCTGCTTTCTTTTCTGCTGGTTCTTTGTATTCATATTGCATTGCATCAAAAGAGTAGCTGGTGATCTCTTTTCCTGCAATGAGCCTATGTTCTCTCTCTTTGCCTGTAGGAATTTTGGATAGGAAATTACTTGGTTTAATTAGTGTGTTTGAATTTACAGCAATCTCCGCTTATTTCCTTACTACAATTGAGATTGATAAGATTGCATCATGGTTTTAAATAACGGCAGTTACGTTACATAATAACCGTTATTTAAAGGAAAATGAACCTCCCGTTACCGTTACACCCGTTATACCACGCTGTTCATATTTTTGCAATGAAAACGGCCGTTACGGCGTTATGTAACGAGTAACACCGTTATGTAACCGCGAACAACCGTTACATAATCAATTATTAGACTGATTTTCATGATGGTCTATATTTTGAAATTTCTCATTCCAGTGATTGTCTAAACAAAACTCTAACCCTAAGTCTAGCTCTATATTGCCCAAACCCAATTAACAATTCTCATCAGTAATACCAAAGTCAAATTCGTTAAGAGAATTGAAAATCAATGTTTGTTTTACGTAGTTACATTTTGTTTTATTTTTAGTGAAATTTAATTGTATCAATGGTTCTTAATTTTTATCCACAATGACTTGTTTGTTTGTTTGTTGGTTGTTGGTATACCACTCATTTTGGTGGTAGTATGTTAGATAATGTAATATGTCGAACAGTGTTTTGTATTAGCTTTAATACTTAAATAATGACTTAAATCTATGAACTAAATGTGTTTTCGTTTTTATGCTAATTAGATAGTTACATTTCTTAATTTTAGTGAATTCCTTTAAAATACATTAATTTCATGAGTATGTTACCGTTACATTACGCCGTTACCATTTTTGTTACACGCAACTGCGTCCACGATCGCAGCCGTTACCGCGATTTAAATCCATGGATTGCATTTTCTTGTGTGCATGTTCTTCCTGTGTCTGTGTTAACCCTGAAATCTGGTGATATTGAGGGCATAATAGGCTTACCTATAGTGTAAATATATAAACTCATAAGTCTTTTTGCAGTAGTGTTTACATATTAAGACAAGAATGGCTGAGAAGTAATTTCAATAGTTCCTCTAGTGCATGTCAATTTATTTAGAGTCTTTCTTTGAATTTTTTTGTGGTTATATGATAAACTTGAATTATTAACTTTAACCAAAATAATGGGGAAATACAATGTCTTCCAATGGGTCGTTAGTGTTATGGATTTCATTCTTGTGGTGTGATGTCCCTGTTCTTTGGTTGTTCTTGTGTATATTGTGGTTATTTTTGGTATATATTTATTCAAGATTTGTATGTCGAGGAATATGCTTGCCCAGTTCTTTATTTAGAATTTAATTTGCTGATGTGCTAACTGTGGCATCATGTTTTCAGTTATATATATGAAACTGCAGTTCCATAGCTTGCAATTCATTTGGTTTTCATTATGCAGTTTTAGCTATTTGGGTGCTCTTGTTTTATTTGTTTGCGACTCTGCCAATTTGTTAGAAACTTTAATTTGGTAGAATTTTCTGGCAAGTTGAAATTCCTTGTTATATGTATTCAATTTGAGCAGTATTTTTTGTTGAGTTCATTTCTTCAATGGCTGAATTGTTGTTTTTGTCCTTATTGCAGAGAGATAATATTGTTGAGATATTCTATGAGAACCATTTGGATCATTTAATTGATGTTATAACAGCATCATGTCCAGTTGAAGGCACTGCTAGTAAATCATCTGGCTCTGATGGCAGAATTGAAAATCAGAAGAGTGTGAAGCCAGAGATACTCTCAAACATTTGTGACTTGCTATGTTTCTGTGTCATGCACCATCCTTATAGAATAAAGTAAATCTTTGGATTGCATGTTCTGCAATTTCATATAATCTATTTCCTGCTGCCACTTTTCTGACAGAACATGCCTTTTTTCTGTGCAGGTGCAACTTCCTCCTGAATAATGTTATAGATAAAGTTCTGACACTAACACAGAGAAGGGAAAAGTACCTTGTAGTTGCGGCTGTCCGATTTGTTCGCACTATTCTTTCTCGTCATGTAGGTCATTGGTTGGAATGTATTCTTCGGCCGATCATTAATATTTCTGTATCAAGAATTTTAAACTCATTATGCATTTGAATTTTACTTTTCAAAGTTAGACTCAGTATTTAGTTTCTCGTATAATATTACTTCTTCACTTTTCTAGCAGTTCCTGAATGTATTATGAATTTATGACATATAATTGCATGTCTGTACACTGTAGCACTGTACACACAGCACACAAAAATAAGAAGTGTTGAATTTAGTTATGGATATGCAGCATATGTCTAATATGTTGTATTTATGTGTCAATCACAGGACGAGCATCTGACAAATCATTTTGTCAAGCACAACCTCCTCAAACCAATTGTAGATGCCTTTGTTGACAATGGCAACCACTACAATCTGCTGCATTCTGCAGTTCTAGAGCTTTTTGAGTATATCCGCAAGGTGCACATGCTATGAATACTTGCTTTTTGTTGTTCCTCTATCTTGAATTTATTTGGAAGTTTTAATGTTTGGAATTTGATTCATGTAGGAGAACCTGAAATCACTGATCAAATACATAGTTGATTCATTCTGGAATGAGTTGATCAAATTTGAGCATTTGGCATCCATTCAGTCTTTTAAAGTTAAATATGAGCAGGTATTCTTGCTTAGTCCCTTTCTGTAGGTGTTTTTCCTAATGCTGACAAGTGTAATTGTAGTGCCTAGAGAATTGTGTGATGAAAAATGGCGATGGTACATTGGATCCAAGAAAGCGAATTGATGAGCGTGCTTTAGAAAAAGAAGAGGAGGAATACTTTAATGAGGACAGGTATGATTTGTTCTTGCACTAGCACAATCTTTGGTGAGAACTTTCTTGCTGAGCCACTGAATTTGTTGAATAATCAGTGATGAAGAAGATACTGCATCTGTATCACATGTCAAAAAAGTGCATTCTGATTCTGTGCAAGCCAATGGGGTTGCTGCAAGCTGTCCACCACTGAGGTATTGTGGCTTCCTCCTTAAGAATCTGGGAAAATAATATTTGTCAATAACATTGCTGAAATGTTTTCATCTTGGTGTATCGTAAAGGTCGGGTGGCCTGGTTGATTATGATGATGATGAGGATGATGAAGATTACAAACCACCACCTAAGAAACAGCCAGAAACCTTAGAGGAAGATGAAGGGACTCTGGAATCCCTTAAATTGAAGCATAAATTGCCTTCTAGTGATAAAGAGCCTGAACCAACAAAGAAGCAACGGTTAGGCAAACACTCAAAATCAAGAGAGAGTGTATTTGCAGCTCTCTGTTCAACACTGAGCCAGGCAGTGCTACCTGGTAAAAAAACAGCAAACTCAGTGCATGCTGCTACTCGTACTGCTGAGGGAAATAAGGGCTTAGGTGAAGACAGTTGTCCAGAGAAGGAAACTTCTATTTCAAGAAGCTCTTGTGATAATAGCAGCAACTCAGAGGAGGAAAATCATAGAGAGAGAGAACCTACTGCTTCTAGAAGTTGTTCTGATCGCTTGCAAGGGACATCAGAAAATAGACAACTAAATGGAGAAGATGGTCCATTAATACCGCCAAAATCATCCCCAGAAATGGCTGTAAATGGATCGTAAGCAATCTTTCATGGGATCCTAAGTTGACATGTTTGGTGGGTGTTCTATTTGACTAGAGGGTGTTGCAGGTCAGTCCTTGGTTGTTTAAGGGACAATATACCATGAAGGGAACGAAACGAATAGGTGGGTGAACATGTAGCTGTCAGTCAGATTGTAGGAGAGGATACTGTATAGTGCCACCCAGGGTAAGGAGGAAATATTCATAATATGGGGCCAGTTAACCCCCCTTCACTAGCCTTTCTGATGTTGGGCCGAGTAATTGTTGCATCTGTAAAAGAATCTTCAGCATTGATTCTGTCTTTTTACATTCTCTTTTCTTTCATTTTCATTCCTTTTCCATCTCCAAATATCCCTTTTTGTTTAGTTACTCATTAGCAGCGAGAACTTTGCGTGGAAAGGGCATCAATACGTGCCGTGCATATGTCTCTTTGTTGTTCATTTTTTGTGGTGGTGGGTGTGATTGTAATGGAGAGGAAGGTTTTAGTGAGTTGATCAGAAGCCAAATTTTCACAATTGTAGTAGAATATCTCATTTATGATCCAATGTAAATTAGATTTTGAACTTGCTTTTACCCAACTGGACAGTCAAAACTTCGTGGAATTCACTGCATGCTTTGGAAGCGGTTTCAATGTTTTTCCTTTGAGGTCGCATTCTGAATTTGGTAATTGCCTGTACAAATTTGAGTGAAATTCACTGTGTCAATCTTTGTGGGAACCTGTTCCTTTTGCAATTGCAGGTTATCGAGTTGGAGTATCAAAAATTTGATGCTTCTATGAGGTTGAAATATTGATACAGGTTTTTCACTGAGAGACATATTTGGGAAAGCAATGTGCTATTTGTTGTCTATATTCCGGGAAAGGCTTAAAGCATATTTAACTTTTCATATTTGGCATAATGTCAGTTTGTTTTTTAATATTTATTTTTGGATCTATTTGTATTTGTTTTTTGTTTTTTGATATCGTTGAATAGTTAATTTTTGAACGTTTAAATATGTTTTCAATAACAATGAACTTATGAGAATTGCGAAAATATTAGATCTATTAGTATAGAGGTGTTTAAATGTTAGGGAATGAAAAGTATATATGTTTTAACAAAAATTCCGAGTAAAAATGTCCAAAACGGGACAAATTTTTAATCCAGCTACGAGATGAGGTCGGATATGGTTTAGGTGTTTAAAAGGCCAGAATCACAGTTGTCAATCCATGAGTTATAATATTACTATCAAATTATGTTGTACAAGGTAAGAGCATTTCTTTTGAAGAAATAATTATAAAACAGGAACGGAATGAGTGACATTCGTGTGTGCTGATTGGCGGGCTTCTTAAGCTGTCAACTTGGAGAATTGGTTGCACTCTTCCTCCACAAACCGAAGGTCTCGGAGTTCAAATATATAAATATAATAATTTTGCAAAAGGAATTGCTTCATCCATGAAAGTAACTAACACGTAGTCAAAATAGGTGCCACCAACTCCGGGAACTAGTTACAGAAATCAGACACGTAAGCAAGCATGAAGAAACACGTGGCCTCCTCTGACTTTCTCCTCTTTAAGCAACTTATTAATTCTGTGGCCTTTTAGCTTCTTCTTCTTCCTACACTTTCTTATGCTTTTTGTTGTGTTGCTAATTGTGTGATCGATCGCTTAAAGAAAACCGAAGAAAAACTAAAATATGAGCAGTAATTTCGAGACAAGGACATTACTGGATGATTTGCGTGGGTTGGACAAGGGTAATTGGATGTTCGACTTGGGTCATCCCCTCCTCAACCGCATCGCCGAGAGCTTCATTAAAGCCGCTGGGGTATTCTCATTTTTCTTATTAATTTCTATTATTTTTTTGATGATATCGCTGCTGCTTCTTCATCCATTAACTAAACATGTTCGTTATAGATCGGAGCAATTCAAGCTGTGTCCCGGGAGGCTTATTTCACAGCCATTGAAGGTCATAACTAATAATAATAATATACCGAGCTCCTAATTTCTTGCTTTTTTATATATATATATATATATATTAATTTGGTGTATATATTATGATCATATAATGTAATAGGTAATGGACTTGATTCAAGTAGTGTGCCTCCAGAGCTACCTGGTGCTGGTAGCGCCGGCAAGAAGCGTCACAGATTCCCTGACCTCAAAGGTAAGTTTGTGACCTCGCTCAAAAGATGAGCTTGCCTTGCCCTTTTCTTTTTTCTCCTTTAATCTGTTCTAATTTATAGTTGTTGTTGTTGTTGTTGTTATTATTATTATTATTATTATTATAGTTTCAAGCATATTAATAAAATTTTCTTAATTTAGGATCACCATAGATGTATAGATTTATTTATTTATTTATTTATTTATTTTTTTCTGGTGTCTTATGCTGGTTTTCCTGCCTTTCAGGAGAAACTAACAGCAAATCTCTTGAAGCTTTGGTGAGTTTTGCAATTGGAGTATTTGTTTAATAGTAACTGAGTAATGGAATATTTGAATGAGGCGGAAGCATTGGAGGGGAAATTCTCCTTCTTCTTCTTCTTCTTCATTTTTTTAAAAAAATTGGTTTCAGTCTTTTTCTTGGGAGAGAGTTAAAATTCATTGGTGTGTCTGCAATACATAATAACTATCAAATTCATTCTGTTAATTTATGAGGGCAGTAACTAGCTTGTGGATCCAGGACTATGTTAATGACTGGCTCCAAAACTTTTGATTTTAAATTATGTGATTTTTATATTTGGATTCCTTGACAAAATTCACAATTTTAAAAAATTTACTAGTCCAAATTCCATCGAAAGATACCTTGGTTCTATTTGTATATAGCTAGTTTTATCTTTTTTTCATGATGATTAATGTAATGGTACTGCCTTCTGTCACATTTTCCTCCTATTTTATTTTTATAGGTGAAGAGCACCGGAAAAGAATCCTTACAGTGGGGTAAGAATTTACAACATTAGTATGCAGATTCTTGTTTCTCTGGTGCAATTTAGGTGGGGTGATTGGCGGTTTGTTGGAGATGAATTTGCATGATTCAAATTAGGGAACTTATATCACAATGAACTGCAATATTGTGCAAAATGTGACAAATGTTTTTAGTACTGCAGGACTGGCAGCAGGGGTGTACTCAGGTCTTACTTATGGATTACGAGAGGCTCGTGGAGCTCATGACTGGGTAATGGTTCTAATGGATGATTAAACGCGTATATCACCTTTTTCAGAATGGACAATATTTTTTTTACTTTATAGCACTTCAGTTCTTGAACAGGAGCATATTTAATCTTGAGCCAACTCTGTACTTTTTGTTATACAAGCTACTGACTGTTTCTTGTCATTTTGAGCAATCCCTCTAAATCATGCTTATTTTTGCTGCCTATTCTGCTTCGTTGATCCATGATGGCTGTAAAGGCTTCACATATGTTCTTGATTAATTACATGTACTTGCAATGACGAATGAATATAGCTACAGAAACAGAGAAGTTATCCTGTTATGTCTATATCCATAGAGGCTGTTGACTGGCTTCTGCATTTCTGTTATGTTGGGTCTGCTTTCTGCAAGGTTTGTTGTATCGTTAAGAAATGGTTTATGATGATGATATTTTATCACATAATTTGGTGCAGAAAAACAGTGCAGTGGCTGGAGCAGTAACGGGAATGGCGTTGGCACTTACAGCAGATGATGTTTCCCATGAACAAATTGTGCAATGTGCCATCACTGGAGCTGCGATTTCCACCGCTGCAAATCTCCTCACTGGGATATTTTAAAGCTGCAAATGGGGCTTCCTTGGCTTCCTTTTCCACTTTCTTGCTCATGTTTTCTTCTAAAATTTCTTTATGGACGGATTTTCATCATAATGACCATTAGAATTATGATTTTTGAAGACTTTTGCAGACTCTTTTGCACTTTTTCTTCTTTGGATTTGTTTTGTTTTGATCTTATATTTAAATTTGTCATAATTCTATTTTGCAATTTTTCAATAGATGAAAATAGTGTTTGTAGGAATAAATTAAACTTTAAATTTTGTACTAATTAGATTCGAATGAGGTTGGAAATAAATCATCAAGGGATGTATATTAGTTTAGATCGTTTCGAAAGTCGATTTAAATTGGAATAATCGAAAGTCAAAAAAATTTTAATATATGAGATTCAAACCAGACTAAAATTGAGAGGAAAATTAAATTAAAATCGAATAAAAATTAAATTTTATATCAGTTAAGTCTAAAAATTATTTCTGAAATAAAATAACCAATCCCTTCATGGGCGAAACAAACTCAGAATATCCAAGTATTGACCATAGGACTGTTATCAAGATCATAAAGAGAATTGAGAAAAAGAAAGAGGGCAGAAAGAGCAGGGTAGAAGAAGAAGAAGAAGCAGAAGAAGAGTGAAGGAAAATCAGTTAATGTTCATTCATTGCATTCCAGTTCTGTTACAACTTAACAGTATTTCTGGATTTCAAGAATTTAAAAACAAATATCAAACAGCTCACTATTACATCTCTTGATATCTATCACAATCAATAACATTTCTACATTCTTCCAGCTAGGATTCCTGCTCTAGTTGACTGCTAACGAACTTACTAAACCATAACAAATTAATTCCAGCTAATAAACTAATGCCAGCTACCACAGAAGCTTCTCGGTGACCTTGACAGCAGAATTCAGAGTTCGCGGTGGCCCCATTAATTCGCGCCCGCGCTTCATCTTAAGATCGCTATCTTCTACTGCACTTCAGGGCGCGCTCGCGCTTTTGTCGCGTCCGCGCCTTAAGTTCGTGCTCGCGCTTTCTAGCTGAGCATCGGGCTCACGATTTTAATCACAGCAGTGCCTCTCAGCATCGCGCTCGCTCGCTCTCCAATTTTTCTCTCAGGCCTGCCTTCTCCGATCTTCCATCATCCTGCTGTATCAAGACAAGGACGCATTGGGAGTAGTTGTTAGTGGACCTTGTATCTGACTCTTTATGAGGTTATTGGGCACCGGAGGAGGAAGCTTTGTTCACTTTAGAACTTGAAAGAAGTCTCCACCATGTTTCTAGGTCTATCCTGTTTTATTTTCAGAGTATAAAGGTAAAGTGATCTCCATCAACTTCTAAAGCTTGATGGAGCACGTATTTTCTAGATATTTGTGTTCCATTTGGGAATTAGCTACATAGATGAGAATTAACATCAAAGGAGAAATTGGGATTAATTCCTGAAGAAAAGGGCTGCAGCAGCATCTTTTAGAACGAGTTTATACAAGTTTTGCCCCGTCTGGTTCGTCCTCTTTTTCTCAGTTTTCTCATCATCTTATTTTTTGTTTAATGAATCATAGTGCAATTCGAGTTTGTATCCAGTCCTTCCACACCATAAGCAGTTAGTGCAAATGGATTTGTTCTTCCCTAAAGCTGGAGTCTAGCAAGTTGCTCATTCAAAACATGTTTATGCATGTGTATGATTTTGTGTTTTTAATTGTATTAATTCTTATATTTGACAACTTTTCAGTAATAACATTCTCTACCCCAAGGAAGACAAGAAGCAAAGGATCCTTCTTTATGCATGTAGAAATTGTGAACATCACCAGGTAATAAAATCCCTATCTTCTTCAGTCTCTTTATCAGTAATAACGATGAATCAAGCCAAATGACGAATTGTTACATAATTAAGCAAAGTTTTTTTTTCCTGGCAGTTCATTATTGAATTGATCCAACAATGAAATTGAATATAGGCATGAAGTTGTATTCCACATACAATGAGTTGAGCAAATTATTGCAGGAAGTTGCTGATCATAATCGGGTGTATAGAAATGAAGAAGAGTACACACCACTCACTGGCAGAATACACTCAAATATTGCAGGATGTAACCTCCGACCCAACTCTACCTCGTACGAGATCTGTTCGCTGTGGCGCATCTGGTCACGGAGAAGCTGTCTTTTTACAGGTAATTGTGGTTCAAAAATCTAAGTACCTTCACCACCTCCTCCCGATAATGTCCCATTTTGTTACTGAATATGGATATAAAATTTTTAAATGCAACTCCATTCTTATCCAAATCCGCCATAACCCCAAATATAATCAAATAGACAGATGTTGGTTTTCTAAAAGAATGAGGATTAAAATATGGTTGAAATTTTGTCCCACCAAATTTCAATAATCATGGAGTATTAAATAGGCACTTGAAAATAGAAAATTAAAAATAAATTGCAGCAAATAACAAATCAAACTTAAATTTGAGATATTTAAATCTTATATATCTAAATTAGATAGACTTTTTCTAGACTAATTTGAATATAAAGTAGTTTTTTTTAATAATTAAAATACCAAAATTTATTCTACTGTAAATCTGACTTGACAATTGATGCAAATATTTTAATATCAGACTTTTCCTGTTGTAAATATGAGAAAATTAATTTATACAAATTACAATATTTTGTACTAGATTATGCTTCTATGATAAATTTGGTAACTCGAAGACCTAATTGATCCTAAATATTTTTTCTTTCTTTAAAATTTTTGGCGACTCGGATTAAGGATTTTACGATATTGATGAGGTTGTCTAATTTCCGGATTGAATGAAGTAAAATAGAAAAAGGAAAAGATCACATATGTTACCCCATATGGTAACAGAGAGGAATAAATGGTTTTTTTCTTTTTCTTTTTTGGGTGTTAAAGTAGTAACCCATGATTTCATTTAGTTTTTAAAAAATAAAATTATATCCTGTATATATATTGAAGAGTGAAAACTAAAACTATGTAATATTTTTGTGAATATTATCCCAATAAAAGTTATAACGTCCTCAATCAGTTTTTAAAATAATTGATGTACATTTTTTTTAATCTTTGCACATTTTTTTTGGAGGATAAGATGTCTTAAATAAATTGCAACTATAAGCGACACATTTAAATTATATCTACATCAAGGCTAATCTCCGTTTGAGCCGAGAAATACATTCTTTCGACGTAAAAGCTCTGACCAATAAAACAACACAGAATTTGAATCCAGAACCTTTTAAGTAAAAAATAGACTTTTTACCATATGATCTGTACCCCTTTTTAATCTTTGCACATATTGAATGATGAGCTTTGCAACTGAAATTTTTATTTTATTGAGCCCTTATAATATTTCTGCCGTTTGCTCTATTAATTTTTTTAACTTTAATTTTTATTTTTTTCAAGAATTTATTTGAGAAAAAAAAGAGTAAGTTGATTTTTTGAGCAAATGATGTTCAATAAATGATTAAAAAAATTAAAAAAATTACATATTTTAGTTTTTGATTTTTTTGATTTGTTCTATCGATCTATTTAGTTTTCAATTTTTTCTCTATTGGGTTTCATTTTTATTCATTTTTGCTCATGAGAATATATATTTTTTCAGACTTCAGGTGCTGCTCACCTGTGCAATCTATATATTTCATTGTTTTATATAATCAAAATTAGAAATTTAAGAACTCAAAAAATAAAAATTTAAAAGCTGAAGGTTCAATCTAATAACAATTCACACTGAGGGGTTTAATAGAATAATTTCTATAAATTTAAGGGACAAAAAAAAAAAATTCCTACTTAGTAGAAACATGTACTTCTCCTTGAGAGCGTGGACAAGATCGTCACCCGCCAAAAGAAAATCGTATTTCGCCATTTGCTTACTCTCTGTCTCTTTCTCGTCCGCCGCCTACTACTTTTTCTATCAAAGATTTCGCAAGATGAGTACCATGAAATTTTGTCGTGAATGGTAAATACTCGTCGATTATGAATCCTCTCGTCCTTTGTTTTTGGTATTTGATCTTAATTTTATTTTTTTTCCCTTTTTGAATTTGCAGTAACAACATTCTCTACCCTAAGGAGGATAGGGAGCAGAAGATCCTCCAATACGCTTGCCGCAACTGCGATCATCAGGTTCCTCTCTCCTTTTGCCGGTTTTAATTTTTTTCGACTGTGAATTTGATTGTTAAATTGGGTTAGAGAGGCTTTCTTAGGGATAAATTCTGTTACTTGGTTTCGAGTTCGTCTTCTATTACAATTTGTTGATTCTCACCTGATCCACACTACACATTTGCACAAATAGGAGTAATTTTGTCGCTTAAAATGTTATTCCCGTCAATATGAGGGATATAACAAGGAAATGCTCACAAATGCATGTTTTGAGTGAGAAAAAACAATGACTAAACTTGCTTTTCATAGTTCACTATTATACTCTCGCCATTACCTCTAGGCTCACTTCTCTATTTGTCCAAATTATAGTCCAATTTCCTTTTTAAGAGAATAATTGATTTCTTAATTTTCTAATGTCTCAATTTAATGTGTCCTCTTATCAACAAATATGAATTACCGTTTCTTAGTTTTTTAATTTGCCCCAATTAATATAGGGGCATATTAGAAAAAAACATAATTTATAGTTCCAACTTTCTTTAATCTGTATAAAAATAGAAATGAGCATAGGACAGATAGAGTATGTACTTATGTAATTATATCAATTTGGAGCGTATTTTCTTGCTTTCGTGTATTATGAATGGTCATTTTACTTTTAGGCATGTTGGGCTAAACTTATTTGTATTTTTTGCGCTCTGGGTATCTCATATTATTTTGAGGTTTGGCTGCCGGGCTCCTTAATAATTGCTGCTATTTTGGCAATGAAGATGGACAATGATCAAGATTCTCATCTCTTTTATTCTGTTTATACTTATGTTGCAGGAGATTGCAGACAATAACTGTGTCTACAGAAATGAGGTGCATCACTCTGCTGCAGAGCGCACTCAGGTATTGCAAGATGTTGCTGCTGATCCAACGCTTCCACGCACTAAGGCTGTTAAGTGCCAGATATGCAAGCATCCAGAAGCTGTCTTCTTCCAGGTTAGCTCTTATCCCGTTTGTGCTACTGTGATTGTTGGAAGGCAGTTGTTGACATCAATACTAAGGTCGATGAAATTAATTAGAAATTATTTGTGCACATGTTAGTAATTATTGTCTTTGGTTCTTTCCTGATTAAAATAGAGATCTATAATTGTTAACTTTTAATGAATTTGTGTAAAAATAATATGCAAAATTCTAGTTCGTCTCATGAGCAGTTGTAGTTCTTTCTAAGAGCTGTGACAAAGTTTTTAGGAAAAACCAACAAGGAATAAAATATTGATTTTTGTGTTGGAGGGTAATTGTTAAAGTGCAACTTTGACATGTGTTAAGTGGAATCCTATGAAGAATGTATCCCACTTATTGCTTATTTGCATTTGCTGTTAGATGGAGATAAGAATGCTTCAATTTCTTATACCATATCCTCGTTGTATCATTTGAGATGCAAAAGTGCCTAAAGGATATAGCAGTTATATTCAGAGTTGGTTGTGTTGTCCACGGGTGTGGGACAATAGCTGGGGATTTGTCTCTTGATTTCTTATTTTTCTCTCTTTGTTGAAATGTTAGAAGACATAAAAGATAGGCGAGATAAATTTTGCTAAGCTAGGGTACCTTATAGCATTGCACATTCCTTTGTCCAGCTGGGCTTCCATAAATCTTTTTTCTGGTAATACAAATGAGATCAATTTAAGATGCATAGACTCCTTTTTGAATTTATTTCCCACTCTTTGGCATGTAAATTCTGTTGTTCCCAGTTAAAAAAAATGTGTTATGGATGTGCTAGAAATTATGAGTAAACTTCGCCTTTTCAGGAAAGATGGTTGTACTTTTTCTTTTCCTCTCTCCCAATAGTTTTCAGATATCCTTCTCTTTGGGCATGTTCCTTGCAGTTGTAGGCTTGTAGCTATTATATTAAAGTCTGTTAAAATGCAAATTGGGACTCCTGTTACAAATGAATTTAGATATAAAAATTCTTTTCTATTTCTAGAAATCACTTCATTTTTTGGTTTCAAAATAAATGTGGTACCTTACCAATTTGCTTCGTTGTTTATGTGGAGAATCACTTCGGTTGAATGGTTCCTTGTATATATATTGGCCACGTCACTAACATCCCCTGAGGTTAGAAAGTTGGGTTGCTTGAACAAACTGAGAGAAATGTGGACGTCCCCTTTTAATGCTTCACGTGATGTGATTTAAGATTTGTTCAAATATGCAGGCAACTGCTAGGGGAGAGGAAGGTATGACGCTGTTTTTTGTGTGTTGTAACCCTAGTTGTGGACATCGATGGAGAGATTGAGATTTGTCTCCGTATTAGTCTAAGCTCTAAAAGATAAGCATTTTGATGTCTCATGTTCATGAGTGAATTCAATTAAAAGATTTAATGCAGCATTCTTAACTTTGTTGAAAGAGTACTCTTTTTATCTTTCTGGTGCGTATACACGTCCTTGTTGGCAAAACTATCATATATTAAATTGAGCTATCTGGCCGATACTCCTGAGCAACGTACAATATTTATATAAATTAGGTTTAATGTGGACTGATCCAATAATGTTCAGTTATATATGCAAAATAATTTTACTTTGCATACATAATAAAACATAATTAGATTGATTTATGAAGATTACTATTTAGGCCCAAAAAAAAAGTCCATGCTCTCTTTTTTAAGGAAATTGTTTATAATTTGAGGCCATTTGATATAGATTGGGCTGTAGTGGGTCCCATACTCTGATACCTGAATGTGTGAATTTTCCTCTGAAATCACATTCTGACCATACAGCACCTCAGTATTACTAAATCATAGGCGATCGCCTCCAACAATCGCTCTTTTGACCATGAAGTGCAGTTATATTATTTTTCCTAGCACAGTGCTTCTTTCTGCATTGCGGGTGATATTTCAATTTTAACATGATTTCAATCAACATCTAATGCACTCATCTTAAAAATTGACTTCCGAGATGTCATCAGTTAAAATTTTCAGGATATAATTTTTTTTGTTGCTTTGGAATTTTTTCAATACGGTCACTTTGTCGCTCAGGTTACTTTTCATTATCTTATGATTGGCTATTGAAACCAAAAGCAAAAGGATAAATAATATCTCGACTTGTATAAGCCTTTTCCTATTATTAATGATAGAGTCGAGCATACCTATCTACACCACAAAAAAAAAAAAAAGGATTTTCTAGCGGAAATTTTCCCGCTGGAATCAGCAAATTTCCCCCGAGATAAATGCCCAGGAGAAGAATGTAAACCAATTCTAAATTTTGATCTATGGAAACAACAAAAAACGAAGAAAGAAAATATGTACAAAAGAAGAAAAATGGGCTAGCCGGTCTCTACAAAACTCAGGTGGGGGCTGCTACAAAGATGAAAGAGTCCGAGCAAACCAGGCAGACAGGCGTCCCATTTTGGTAGAGAGCTCTGCATTTTTTCCGAAGTATGATTCCGCATTTGACAGCATAATTTCCATATCATGCTTCACCGCCTCCAATGTTCGATAGTAGTCATTCTCTAGCCTTGACTGGATCCCTTCAAGAGATAATGGAACAGGGAACCTGAACCAAACATGTTATTTAAGCCCTAGTTTGAGATCTCAATTACTCTTTCTTTTCTTTTCTTTTTTTAATAAATAAATTTCACAAAATTTTGTAAAATTTATTTATAAATTTAAATGTTTGTTTTAAATGAAAATTCATTTGCAAATCTAAGTAACCAATTCGACAAGATTTATTTGAAATTGATAGAATTTGAAAATAAATTTCAACCTTCAACGTCTATATATTTTAAATGGCAAAATTACCCATGTCATTTTCTTACCCTCTTACATTTTATCTCATTTTATTGTCATTCATTCCCATTTTGTCTGTGTAACAAATACGAACACAAACACAAAAACATACAAATACTAATAAAGTCATAAACACAGACACAAGTCACAAATAGATACATATACAAATACAAACACAGATACATACAAACACGGTAGCATCTAGGTCGTAGATAAGATACACACAAACTGAAACAGAAACAGACAGACATGGATGCAGACACAAAAACAGACACGGATCTTGATGCCGATAGACTGACACAAACACTATTAGGCATGGACACAAATACGTATGCAAACATAACACATATAACACAAAAATCACAAACATACATGAAAGACAGATAGGCAACAAACAAACGAAAGTAGAAAGACACACTGACATAAACAAAAGCGATGTAAATAGACATATATAGGGATACACTTACAATTATACATACATATAACACGTACACATGAAGAAGCATGGAATAGTAGATATAAAAACAAAGTTCTTTCCATCCTACAAGATGCCTATTTTCTTACAGATTTAAAACAAAAAAGGTTATATGATTGAAACTAAATTTTGCTTATATAGTTCCTATTATGATCCTACATTAATTGGGGACACATCAGAAAATTAAGAAATGATCATTTGTATTTGTTTGTAACATGCCACAGGTACATATTAGAGAATTAACAGATCAACTTTATTGTTAGAAAGGAAAATGGGCTATAATTTGGGACACATGAAAAATAAAAGTGAGTCTATCTTTATGGGACGGAGCAGTGTCTTTAATTTGAATTCATTATAAATAGAATTTGTTTCATTTGGAATGAATTCCATATTCCATATTATATAATTATATCAAATAAAGGAACTCATTTGCAAATAAGATCTATCATGGAATTTATTTACAAATAAAATATATTTTATCAAGAAATTGAACAAAACAGAACTTCAACTAGTAGAGGCATATGCATTTGACAAATTAAGAAATTTGATGCAGGCAAGCATTCAGCTATGGATTCGGTTGTTAATTGCACCTAGGGGGATTGGAGATGGGAATCTAACCCTTTTCTAAGCCTAGCACCAATTGAGCAAAAAAGGGGGCAAAGCAGAAGACAGAAGCAAAGGCCAACACTAACTAGGGAAGCAATGCATGCATACTAGAATGCAAATAGCGTTATATCAGAGTGTAACAATGATGAATGTTCGAGAATCGCAAGGTTTTAGATTCACATCCTGTTGGTATAGGTCAAGGAGGAGCATGGGAAGGAGATCCACCCCCCCGTTATATAGCTCATTTCATGGACAACAAGAAATGTAACAAGAGGCAAAATACTTGTGTACCTGTTGGTAAACTGAGTCTTCTGTGACACTTGCCTCAATTTCTGAACCCCATAATAATCCTGAAAATGTTTACAAAAGATTTCAGAAAAATTTCCCAGCAATACCTTTGATTCGATAGCAATATAATCATTCATTGAAAATTTTGTCAAAAATACACCACCCCGGCCCCTTCTTATCTGCATCTGTCTGTACCTTTTTGCCTGATTGTTCCAATTTGGCCAAGGCGGATATCAACTTGTTTCTGATCTCATCATCAATATGTGGCTGCTTCCATTGAGTGTCATCATCGAAAAGCTCCCAAGGACTGTGTTGCTGTGTTTCTGTGGGGTCACTCCTATACTGGATAGTATACCTCTCCCAAGGACTGTCAGGAAATTCAGAAGATTTGGGCTTTACGGACAGAATCCTACCAGCCCACCAACTACCATCTTCTTCACCGTCATTTTTCCACCAGACTTTACATTTATCCCTACAAGTCCAGTTTCTTTCAATGCTTGCATCAAACCGAGTTCTTTCAACAAGAAAATCAGGGAAACCTGTCAATTCAGGCAGAGTTAATTTGAATGATTTCTGGAACACGTCAGAAGTAGGATCTACAAATTTAAGTGTCATTTTGCAGCAACTATCTCCAGATGGTACTGTGGCATACTCGAGGCCTTCAACTTTACAGAATTCTACTGCCCTTATATGTCCCTTCAATGTATTCCAAGGGCCTGGTTCTCTCGAATTTAAGTAGTCTTTCTCTTTGTACTCCTGATGCCCCTGAAAAACCGAAAATTCTAGAAATTAATTAAAGCAATTATCGAATCCTAAATCGCAAATATGTAAAAGCAAGCTTCAAAACAGAAGTCAACAACAATGAATTCATAATCTCTTTACTGCTAACCTGTCTTAAATATACTACTTCATCCCCTAGTTGAGGGATGTAACGAGAGCCCTCTTCATGCATTGACAACATTAACCATGACCCTCTTTTGGATGATTGATTTGACTTCCTTCTATCTACTGGACTTGCATCATGAAAATAATAACTGGTTCTCCTATTTCTGGTAGATCTTAATCCAACTGTCATCTTTGAGCTTGATCCCCATTCCTCACTAGGAAGTTGACATCTGCTAATGGAATTATTATGAAAATTTCTGTATATATCCTCTGATTCTTGTTCCAGCCCCATCTCGGTATTACAACTCATTGGATTGTCTACAGCTGCCTTTGAGCCCATGAAATGTGTCTTACCAACTCCATTAGTAGTTTCTTTATGTAATTCACCTCTACCATTGTGTTCAACAGTGCCAGCATGTGAAACACTTTCTCTCATGCCATTATCACCTTCTGAGTTAGCTCTGTCTCTACTTAATTTTGACCTTCTATAAACAACATTATACATCTTTTTTTGACGTGAATTGGAACCCATGGAGTCATCTAATGAGGGCACAGAAATTTCATCAATCTGAGCATCTGATTCTTGGAGCTCAACATGTTTACTAACTAGCACAACGCTACTGGTTCTGTCATGTCCAGCCACTTCAGAAACTGGATTCCGTTTCATGTATGCATGGCTATCAGCTAGGAAATCCTCCTCCTCATTTCCCTGGTTTTCTGAAGAATTTATTAGAATCTTCCTTGACTTTATCCGTAACTTTGTTGAGATGTGAGTACTGCTTTCCTTGAATTCATGAGGGATGTCATTCTCATTCCCATTAGTGATGTGAGCAAGCTCAGGTAACTCATCGGAATCCATGCATTTATCAGAGTTGGGTTGCTCAATACCATCATTAGCCATATTATTTACAACCTCAGAGGCATCAACCACTATATCTACCCCACAAGTTTTCTTTTCATCAATCTTATGTGCATAATCTTTAACTTCTAAGGAGAGGGATGCTGTGCCATTAGTATTCCGAGATCTTAAGTATCCATCCATGTTATTCTCTTTTTCTATGTGATCACTAAGGCCTACACTATACCTGGCATATGGAGCTGAAGACACGGTTTCTCCAAATCTCAGACGTTTGGATGTACGTGCCTTGACACCTCCCCATTTCATATCCCCATCTTTGTATCCTTCAGAGAGATCTAGAAGACATTTTTCTATTTGCCCTCTTCCTTTCACTGTGTTGCAATTCATATAACTAGAAGAGTATCCCTGGTCTGTTGATCTTATATGAACCCGATTTACACCCGTGGCGTCCATGGGAGCCATCGATGATGATGACCCAACTAATTCAATCTGGTTGTTGTTAGCCATTCTATTCTGTGACATAAAACCCTTGGTTGAATCTCTAAGTGGCAGTTTAAGAACCAATCTTTTCCTGTTTCCAGCAATCACATGAGACTCAGGAAATTCGTGAAATTTAACAAAACCTTCCGACTCTTCTAATGAAATTTCCTTCCCTTTCAAGTCCCTGTTTCTCTCATTTTGCAGAGATCTTTCTGATTCATCACTCTGGATGTTTGAGTGTTGGGGAGTGGACTCACTTTCTGATGAATCACCTTCGGAGCTATCTTCATCTTCTTCATCCGTAGCTGTTCCAGTAATTCTTGAAAACAAAGTAAGAGCATTGCGGGCAGCTGCCCTTTGAGGTCTCAAAGCCTTCAATGTGGAAGACTTCCTCTTTAAGACTTTATGGTCAATCCTTGATTTCCTAGTTTGGTTACTTTTGAAGGAATTGCCATCACATTCATCCAAGTTTCTCCTTTTAACACGCCTTCCTGAAGAAGTCATTACCTCAAACTGGAAAATAGAGAACAAATAAGAATGAGGTAGAAAGTGTGAAGTCAATAATGTCCACAACTAAAATTCTTCAAAAAAATAAATAAATAAAAAACACTCACTTCAGCCTTCTGTTTTTTCCTTCTAGATCTATGAAAGCCATCTTTGCTCTCAACCTCACTGTCATCTGCACAGCACTCTGGATCAATAGAAGAACCAGAATTTAAACTTCCTTGCTCACCCCCAGTAGAATACTCTTCAGTAACATTATACTCCGAATCATTATCATCACTTTGCACTTCATTTTCTGGTTCCCAATCAATGGCATCCACAAATTCGGGCAGTGGTTCAATCGATACATCCAGGTCTGCCAGGGGCAGCATTTGGTAATCTGGGTCTAAACTGAAGTCAGGACCAACAGCAAATCTTATAGAAGGTGGCTTCCACTCCATATTCAGAGCTCCTAATCGTCTCTTCTGGAACATACTTTGATAAGGTTCTGGATAGGGGTTCATCCCTGGCAACCCAAAAAACAATGGACTTGAGAAAATAAAGATCACAAAGAAGATGCCCAAAACGCACCATAAATATCAGAGTTTCCTCAGTGAGATAATAAACCTGAGTCACAAAGAAGATCTTGCATATTTCTTCGGTATGGTACAAGCTGAGTTTCCTGAATTAGATGTTTCACATTGTTTATACTCAAGAAGCAAGCAAAGCATTCATATCAATGCTACTTCAGTAAGTACACATCACAAAAGTTAATAAAGCTGATCATTGCCAAAGTTCCACAGAGGTTGATATGTATGGCTATTTACTTTTTATCGCAAATAAATCAGTAATTTCTCTCAATAATTTATCATAGGTGGAATGTTTAACCATCCTGCCATTTTTACCTTGAGAAAATATATAACTGATGATAGAAAACAAAAGAAGTTCAAATACCACATATATCCAGCCACTGGAAAGTAAGGGTCTCCAAAGAAATTTAGATTAAAAATTAGGAGCCATTCAATTACTTGCATGCTAATAAACTGAATGGCTAATTACCAAAAAACTCAAACTTTAGTGCTCTTTAAATTTTGGCATAAGCTTGTATTTTTTTTAATCAGACAAATGACCAAGCTTTTAAGTTCTCTTCAAAAATTAACTTTTGGCAAATCTCTAGCAAGTTTCCACTAACGTGGCAAATAGTAATAGTATAAAACATTAAAATGACAAACAAAAGTTCTAAAAAAAATGTCTAACTTCAAAAATAACAAAAACTTCCACTTTTTTCGAGTTATAGCACATAACAAAAACACGTTCACATATGATCATACTCTTCTTAAAAAAAGAAAGAATCTGGTTACTTTCCAATCAATTTTAATTGATGTGACTTCTAATTAATTTTCTTGAAACGTTATTGTGGATTAGAATAATTGGAAGAGGACTAAGATGAAAGAGGAGGGCTTTTAGAGAAAAGCAAAGAAGGAAAAGAGGGTAATTTTGTCATACATATTTTTTGTTTAAGTTTTGTGGTATTCATTTGTAAATTCCACCAATTTAGTGGAATTTCTAGTAGTTATGTTGAATTCCAGAGGATTAAAATCCTAGAAATTTAAAATCCTTGTTTTTTTTTGGTCATTCCAAGCATAAAAAATTAGAAATGTAAATGAATTCCACAAAGACACTATGTCAATGATTTAAAATTGCTCCAATGTATGTCATTTTCTAAGCAGAATACATAGTATGATTGTATGTGTAAAAATATAATTCTATGGGCTCAATGCAAAATTTTTAGTTTTGTTTTTTAAATTATTTACATCTTTTGTTTTGAATTTTTATCATTTAATTCAGTATTTTTATACAGTTCTCCATCTACAATCCCGTCGCTAAGATTTCAGCCCTTTCCATGTTCATCTTCCCACGTGAGGGTGATCAGCGCCCTCATTCGCGAAGCCAACCGAGTTGCTCATGGGAAGGAGCATGTGAGGGAGAAAGACCATTATTCGTCTCTTCATGTGCTATGTCAATGGAAATTCACCAGAAATTGGCAGAACACTATTTTTGAAGAGAATCAAAAGAATGACTATACATCTAGTAAAGAAAACTGTTTATGCTAAAAGTAAAGAAAGCAAAAGATTGCTCCTTTTTCTCCATATAACATTGCGATATATTAATTTCTTACACAAAAACCTTTATCTTTCATCCATATCATGATAATGTTTGAACCTAAAGAGATACACACACGCACACATTTTTGAGATTTTGATGTGTATTGATAACAATATCATAAACTTGACTACAAATGGCCAAGGCCAACAATGGGAGAAAAGCTTTTATAACTTGCCAAATTCCGCCTTATTAAGTTCAATTTTAAACAAAGAATACTTATTGCTGAGAAAGTCTAGTTTAAACCTCTGTATGCTTATGTTTCTCAATATAATGCATATAAGAAGGAGAACACGTAATTCAAAAGCTTTCAAAAGACAGCAGGTTAATATATTACCTGGTCAAGTACATTCCCGTAGGTGTCTTGCACAAGGGGTCGATAATCACCAAGGAAAAACTGTGAAAAAGTGGGGTGATAGTATCATGATGTGTTTCAGAACCTCATATTATGAGTAAATTCTAAAAGAAGTATAATCAATTAAATTATGATGATATGGCACCTGATCATATTTAGCATCCTGTTGGGATTCACCTTGGCCTGTGTTTAATATATATAATTGACCAACATCATCAGAGAGTATAATGGATGTCCCATCCCTAATTCAAAATGTAGCATACCGGAATAATGTCATCAGTAGAATTATTTCCAATTTACAGATTTCTTTCAACATTGATTCTGGTGGCAGAGTACAACTAAAAGATCAATAAGAAAGGAATTCAATGGTAATCACTTGTGTTTCACTTACGGTGAAAACTTCCCATCAACTAACTTGAAGCGTGAAATCTCATAGATCCGGATAGGTGTGCCTTCCCATATCTGAAGGAAGACAGTATTTAATTATTGATTAAATAAATAAATAAAGCAGAAGCTAAAATGTGCTTGAACAATCAATAACTCACATCCCACACTATAGTTCTTCCATCATAACCAGCGGTCATAGCGATCCGTGGGTTGAAAGGATGAACATCCAGAACATATGTCTGCCAGAATAAAAATGGTTAGAAACATTTGACTTATCAGGTAAGAACATGTTGGAAATCAGAATAAATCATTAACTATCAGTTCCCTAAGGTCAGAACGTATTAATTACTCGAGCTCCCTATTCATATGAGCAGGAGAAGATAGTGAGAATTAATGATATCAAATTCATGTATCCCAAGATAGGCATGTATGCAAAATGGCAATATTCACTAATACTTCCCTAATCACAAGAAGAACAGTTGGGGAGAGAAAAAAAGGAGGAACTACTAACTGAATCAGTATGGCCAGTCAAAGAATGTACTAAGCTACCATCAGCAGCATTCCAAACACAAATTCTGCAATCTGCGTCACAACATATATTGTTATCCAGTGTTTACAAACGGTAAAATATTACCTAGAAAAACTGCAGCCACAAACAAGAAAAATGCAGCTTCTACTCCAAGAATCATTTCATATAAGCAAACGTATTATCCAGTTAAATGTATGCAAGATGAATGATACAACTCTAAAGTTAGTTGAAGGGAAGAGAATGAAATAGCAAATAAATCATCATGCTAGAAATGCTCTTCAAGGACTTCAGCTCCCTTAAAAGTACATTAACATAGTAAAACAGAAAGAGAAGTACAATCTGGTGAGTCACAAGGGCTTTTTCCCTTGTACAATAAATTGTAAGATTTGATTAAAAAAATAATACTTCAGTGGAGTCAAATTTGGGCATAAAATGGAGAGGAAATTTCATTAGATTTGACCAATTTTCTTCTGGGAAAAGAAAAATGAAGCTGCCAAAGGATCCCGGAGAAGATGTACCAATACATCCATGCTTATATAAACACTAAATGATGAACTAAAATAATAGGTGTAGGGAAAAAAAATGCAGATGCACAAGGACAAACACAGATATGTACACATGCATGCACACACAGTTGCATTACCCATGATAGCAGCAAGCACAAAACGATTATCTAGGCTCCACATAATCATATTCACACCACGAGGAGTTGGTAGGATTCTCTGACGTGGACCTCCTCGTGGAGGTTGAGGAGGAATAGGTGGAGGAGGAACTTTCAAATGATATGATCGGATCCATCGTCCAACTTTCCCCTGAGAGAGAAGAAATATATAGTTTTTGTTCAAAAATCAAAAGAACACATATTTGATTTCCTCAGGGTTATTTTGACCTAAATTAATACAAAAGGAAGGCTGAGTAATAATAGGATTCAGAGATTAGTAGCTTACATGTGATCTGCGTGATCTTGGAATCCAAATAATAGCACTACCATCTCGAGAACAGGTCACTAAGTTATCATGACAAAACCTGCAGACATAAAATTACTCTTCCATCTAAAAAAACTCTGATAAACCATAATAAAGGCAGTGAAATAAGCCCCATGTGAAATACAAATACCACAAAGTAACTAAGGGACAGTCAATAAAAGTCACACACCATGAATTTCTAAATTTTGGAACATTCTCTTCCTTTGAGCCATCTGCAAGAGAAAATCTAGATGCCACAGCACAACCACTGCAATGTATGGCAGGACCATAATTCAGCAATCAAAATTTCAGCACTTGCATTTTGAACAGAGCAAGACAAACCAACCTAAACTGAACATAATTGACATCGTTCTCATGGCCAGATAACACATCTATCTCATGATTTGGTTGGTCTGAATCATCTGTGTTAGGTTTACAAGCATTCCACACCTGCAAGCAACAAGTTATTACTAAACAAGACATCTCAGATGATACCAAATGAACCAGTAAATAAGATATTCATATGCCAAACAGAGACACAAGATCATTACACTTGTTGATCAAAAAGCTGGAGAATTATGCAAAATAAAAGTTTATGCAGGATTAATTAAATTTACCCTAGCAAGATTGTCAGAGCTTCCAGTGACGAATACAGTTCCATTAGCATTAAATGTGCAACAAAATATTTGATGGCTTTGTGTACCAGTACTTGAAGATGGATTACTGTTCTTTCCTGCAGCCAGTCCAGTGTTCTTGTGAGTTCTCAGACAAATGAATCAATGCATCATTTGTAAATTTGCATTCACAGAAAAAAAGTAACCAACCAGCTGAGGCATCAGAAGGCCTAGGAATATATATTCGTGGACTAAAATTGGAATTTCTGGCATCCCAGATCCTACATGTTCCATCATCAGATGACCTGAAGAGTGAAGAGCATAAGCAAATTTAGAAAACAATTATAAAGCATATTAGATGCATAACATATAAGCTAATGCAATAATGAAAGAACTTGCATAATTTATGTTTCTAGCAATGCAACAGAAGAATTATAAAAATGAGCAATTAAATCACAAAAGGAATTCAGAAACACAGTTACTGAGAAGCAAGCAGGTATAAATTCACATTATCTGCTTTGAGATTTCATGTTCAGTTCAAACATAAAAGTTAACTCAATCATAACACAAGAATTTGGCTGCTTGAGCTAAGATTTGAATTATACAATTTAATGGAGAAAAAAATGGAATAATTTGTTAATTGAAAGTTGATTGCATGAGGAGATTAATCCTCCTCTAAGTCTGAAATCAGAAGATGCAAAAGAAAAGATATAATGATCCAGAGAAGACAACAGATATAAAAGAATTAAAATTCTTCAATCCTCGTAAACCTCAAAGGCTATAAGGTTTGAGAATGCCCCCAGGCTTAAAGGAAGAAGTGAGACAATAAAAAAGGCCTAGGTTCAGACCTTAACAAGCAACATGCTAAAAAAAATGCTAGCAATATCAGATTTGTGTAACAAATGAACAATCACCTAAACTTTGTACAATGTGCAACATAGATCAATAAGGTCAACGCAGAATCATATGATCAATAATAACCAAGCAACTTCAAACAGCAGTAGAGAGAGAAAAAAAGCACATCAAGAATCAGCCTTACGAAAGAAGCTGGTATACAGATCCAGGCCTAGGACTAAATGCTATTGCAGTAACAGCTCCACTGTGCCCACGTAAAACAGATATAGGAAGCCCATCTGGCAAACGCCACTAGAAATATCCAGAAAGATTCATCACAGATCAAGTTAAAGAAAATAAACAGGAGGGCTGTATATTTAAACGTTTAAATACATACATAGACACATACATATGCATATCTGCATGTGTGCACGCGCGCATGTGTATGTACATGTATGCGTTTATGTATGTATGTATGTACGTATGTGCATATTTATATGTATATAAACCTAAAACACGAATGGTAAAGGAAGCTTACAACTCGAATTATACAATCATTTGAAGCAGAAGCCACCAAGGCATTGTTGGAACTTACAGCTAAGTCAGTGATGTCACCCTTTTCATGGCAGAATGAAATGCAAAATATGATTAACCAAAAATAAAAAAGACAAATATAAGATATGTTAGGTTTGACGCCCAAACTCACTTCATGTCCACGACAGCTGGCCAAGCAAAATGCAGTTTCCATGGACCAGATTTTTACGAGCCGATCGTCTGAACCAGTAATGACATATCTCCCTGAGCGATCGAATATTGCTATAGAATATCAAGGCAAAAGGTCAGATGTAAATCCATATGTCAGTGAATTTCAACAAACACCAACAGGAACATTTAAAATGAAACTTGATAGGCATGATATTTCAGTTCAGACTTAAGCTTCCATGCAAAAGGTGATATTGGATTGTATGATCTAATTCTCCAGAACTCATACCACAATAGACAGAATTTCTGTGTCCCCGGAGTCTCTTGATATTTTGCATTTTCTGTACCATAGTTGATGGTTTTGCAATAGCATAACATGCTGCACGAATAGATGGTGCCCGGTGGTGTCTTGAAAAACCACCCCCAATTTCTCTCAAACTCAGCCCACGAACCTGATCAGCATGCATGTGAGGCCATCGCATATGGCCTGGGGGATGCTTGACTTGAGCTTTTCCATTATCTCGATCATCTGAAAAAGAGGATAATGGTGAAATCAAAATTACATATAAATGCAAATGTTTTCCTTCACCACATTCTATAAAGAAAAAGTGGAAGATAACAAAAACTCTGTTATGCATTAATGAAAGACTATATCATACAAAAGAATAGAAGACCTCATATACATAGAAAGATAGTTCATGTCAAAGGCTTAATATAAATGTCACCTACTGCTCAAAAGAGAAAATGAGCCTGTTCCCAAAAGAGTAGGAACATCAGCAGCATTTAGAGCATTCACACCAACTGAGCCTTGTGATGGAGAGACTGTATTAATTAATAACTGCTTCAAAAGCTTTACCAAGTGATCCTTCTCAATGTGAGGATACCTAAAAGATAAAATTGGTGCATGGTGTAAGTCAAAAACTTAGTGAGAGTAAAAAATATTGCAAAATTGATCCAAGTAGTCAGCTGCTTCATTAGAGGAGACATCATGGAATTCTACATATTTGGAGTGCAAAAAGTTTATCCTATTGCAACAGATTAAACCATAAATGTAAAATTCAGAATAGTCATCTGTATGACTTTATATCAATCAAAACAGCGTGCCTAAAGTGTATCCTTTTCATTTATACACCAACAAATATATGTTTTTTAAAATACAGAAAAATAAGTCATTTAATAACCACATACCTCTCCACCAACTTATTGTAACTTAGTGGGAATGATAGGCCATCATCATTTTCATCCCCACTAATTGCCCCGCCCCTTGAATACCAAGCATGATATCTCCTAGGCAAAAGTTGATGTTCAAGAAGTTCATTCCAAAATTGTCCGTATGTTCTATGACAAGGCCCAGCTGAAAGAAAATGCATTATCAAGAAGTAAACTTCTCTAAGGTCAATGTCCACATCAGGCTCCATTCTTGTCCCTGGATCTGCATGTTGAGCATTCTCATGCACCTTGATAGAAAAATTCAAAGGCTTCATACCAATCAAAGGTGTATCGTACGGAGGGACATACTTCCGGAGTGCCATTTTTTTGTGATAAAGACCAACCTAATGTAGAGTCAGATTTAAAACAAATTAAAACAAAAATGAAAATAAACAAATAGATATAAAGACTAATTTAGCACATGGCATTCTGAAACACAAATAAAATTACACATATAGACAAATCAAAATATTCGCATCAATAAGTCATTTAGCCATGCAACCAAGAGACGATCCAGGTCATCCTAGAGTAGAAAGATTCACTTCATATTCAGTCAAAAAGTTCTATTAAAATTTAGATAAATAAAATAATAACAACGTATCCATGAATATTTTTTGGTTGATACAGGTAACAAGTCATGTCATATTGTTGACATAACAAGCCTCAATTATTTATTTCAATTTGAAGATAAACTGCGTACTTGTGAGTCTTTGGTGATTAAAAAACCAAAACTTCACCATTAATGCAATTAACCCTCTCTTTCTCTCTCACACACACACGCACAAACACACATATGCACTTGTATTTCACTTCCCCACACCCCTCCGAAGGTACAACCTCTGAAGAAAGAGCATTAATAAGTTCTTCCAATAATCCACCACAAATGAACATGGAAATGCATGAAGAATGGAAGATGTATATATACTTGGGGCGAATCCAAGGAGAATTCAGTAAAAGTTCAAAACCATACATTCTCAAAAATAAATTCCAGAACTGTTTAATAGATGACAAACATGGTCCGACTAGTCCTTTGGCAAACACCTATTTGTCAAGCAATAAAACCATCAAGCTTTATAATGCCATGGCACCATCACCATCTTAAAAGTCAAAAGATCTAGACCAAAGTAAAAGGAGGCTCTACAATCCAATCTAGAGTTATAGGTTAGTTACAACATCCAATTTGGGCACAAAATTAAATTTTCAACATACACTATTTCCCAAAGAAACCTAACGGATCAATTATCCACACAGATTCTCACAAGGTCATCATTCACCCACATTTCTTCTGCATGCACATGGTCTGCAAAATTCCAACTCGTGAAACTACTAACATTGACAAAGAGCAAAGTGGCGTTATCATTACCATCCTGCTCATTAGCAGACAACCATAAGCTCTTGTTTGAGAGAGGAAGAAAAACAAGAGGAAAGGGGAAATGGGGATGTGGGACCCACACGGCAAGAAACAGTGTGGGACCCACACGGCAAGAAACAGTGTGGGACCCACACCCATTTCCCTTGCACTTTCCTCTGCCTTCCATTTTCTTATCTTTCCCAAACAAAGGGTAAAAGCCATCCTTTCTAGAACTCCCTTTGCAAGAAGGAAATCCTATTTGTGTTTCTTTGTTACTGTTGCATAGCCCTATCCTCAAGTCAAGGCAGAAGCCATTTTATTTGTTATACGAAGATACCTCAAAAGAATCAATGTTTAGGCTGAACACAGCAAAACGTTTGAAAAAAAGGCTTGATCCAAACATAATTTGGGAAAAAGTTGAATGTCAAAAGCAAAATGAAGAAAAATCTGTAAACCCTTACCATTCCTCTGAAGCTAGTTTTGGAACTCAGCATCCATGTGCAGGACAAACCAATGCACTAGAGATCAACAGTCACTCTCACAGGTCCTGATGCCCACAAACCACCCTCGCCTCCCCCTTAACACTCCCACCACCGGTAAAAAAAATTATACGCAATTTGTTGGTCACTTAAATTTCAACCAATGTAATAGACAAGCAGTCCCTAATAATACCAGCAGAACAGTTCTATGTAAGCTCAACAAGAACATAGAACCCACGAAATTGGTGAAAGTATTTTCTCAACTAAATTTTCTTAAGCAAAAAAAAAAATTTGCAGGCTATCAGCTAGTTGTTTATAATGCGGAATAACTATAATCACTGATACCAAAATCAAAATTCCAAAGATGAAAATTTTCTGAAATAGATAAACTAGAAATTAAACACATTCCTAAAAAATAATGTAAAATAATCACAACCAAATTTAAAAAAGTTGAGGTTGAATTGGAACCTTGTAATTCTTCAATGGAAACTACCCAGATGGAAAATCCTGATAAACCTCTAACTCTCTTCTTGACCAGCAAAAATTTGAATGCATTCTTCTGTACAACCAAAAAACCCTAAATTCAATTTCTCTTCACTAAATGGGATCATGGAACAATCTACTTTGCATTAAAAGAACAAAAAATAAACCCAATTCATAATCTAATTAAATACATGCATAAGCCCTATCTTACTTATCAATAAGAAATTAGACAAATAACGAATAGGTGAGACAAAGTGGCAGTACCGTTAAGACGAATACCTCCAATGGAGTTAAATTTTGAAGAAAACGATGCGCTTCGAAGGTGCAGTTTTGGTTCTGTGTGCTTCAATTGGAAAACACCCGTAAATGGGGATCGAAAGATAGAAGAATTGAAGAATCAAATAAGATTGGAATTGAGAGAGATAAAGAAGTGTGAAACACGCGCCAGAAAAAGAAGTTAGATTGTGAAAGGGAGCTCTGTACCGTCTTTTAAAGTGTTGTTCGTTGGTTTCTCTACAGGAAACGATTGGAGAGTGTAAAGAGAGGAGAAGAGTCCCAGAGAGAAGAAGATTGAAACGCAGCGTTTTATATCTTTGCGTGCCGCTAGTCGGCCTCTAAAGATGCCTCGCGAAGAAATTAAAGTAAAAAAATAAAATAAAATAAAAAAGAGAGAGAAAAAAAGACAATTATTTGAATTATTTTTATATCGGATGAATAAATTTCATAATAAAACTAAAAGTAATAATAGATTGTCTTATAGCATCCCAAAATATATATATATATAAATATATATATATATATATAAATATTACCTCATAAAAAAATTGAAGACTATTAATTTTACTCGAAAATTCTATTATCATGAATTAATTTATAGATTTATTTGATTTTGTGTTAACTTTTTTATCTTTTCTTGATGAGACTGTTTTTCTGTTATAACTTTTGAATAAGTATATTTCAAATGTTATTTATTACGGGTCGAAAGAAGTTTATTTATTAAGACTTAATTTGTGAATTTATTTATAAATCAAATATGTAATAAAATATTTTATAAGAAAAATTAAAAAAATATATACTTTGGTAAATAGCTTTTTTTATGTTTAGGTCCATGTAATATTTAATTTTGTTTTTTTAAATGACCTCTAATTTAATTTGATTCAGTTGAATCCCTTTTTTTTTCATTTAGATTTTAGTTAACAAAAATAATACCTAAAAATGCTTCCACCCACACACACATGTGTATATATATATATATATATATATATATATATATATATATATATATATATATATATATATATATATATATATATATATATATATATATATATATATATATATTGGACATATATAAATATATTTATAAGAAAATATTATTTAGGTTTAAAATATTATTTACATTAAATAGGATGTCAAATATAAATTTATGTTTAAAAATTGAACTAAAATCTAAATTAGCCTGTTTAATAATATAGTTTAATTTTTTAATGCCATTTTAAATAGAACAATGAAAAATGTTTAAAAATATTCACATGATATCCGTATATGCTTCAAATATTCACATAATTTGTGTACAACAAAATTAAAAAGTTTAAAATTTTTAAAAATATTTTTTTAGTTTTTACTTCTCATTGGAAATTTGAATTTCACATCTCACATATCAATAAATCAGTATTATTAAAATAAAATTTATTGCTTATTTTTTGCCAATTTTTTACTTATCATTCAGTCTATTAAATAAAATTACAAACCAAGTAAAAAAATAAATATTTTAGACTTAGTTTTGAGATGTTTAGCATTCAATGAATTAGAAGACCAACGATTCAGGGCCCATGCAGCTAGAAGCTCAGTTCTCCAGCTTTGCTTCCATTTGTTTTGTCCACTTTTCTAAAATTTTAATAAATTATAGTTAAAAATAAAAATTTAAAAAATTAATAATTTATTCCATATTATTTAAAATAGTATATATTCATTTGATACTATATAAATTTTAAATATTACAGTATAATATATCATATAATTTTTTTATATTAAAAATATTTTTGTATGAATTTTTTAAAATTTCATATATATTCTAATAATTATTTATAATATTAAAAAAATTATTATCAGCAACAACTGTAATTACAAGACATTAAGTATATTTAAGTTCTAATATTTTTATCAATGAATATAAAAATAAACTATTAATTTTTTAAAATTTATTTTTTATTATAATTTATTAAAATCTCAGAAAAATTTTCTATAATTTGTTATTTATAATTATTTTTCCTCACTTATGTCTAAAAAATACAAATCTAATAATTCTCTAAAAAAATAATAAAAAATACCAAAATAAAATACAAATTAAAAAAAATATCAAATATGAAATTATTGAATAAAAAACAAATAAAAGAGAATAATAGATAGTTGTCGTCCGCGATAAACACCCGCGACAGCTTTTCAAGAAAACGAAAAAGAGAATGGAAGAGTAGATAGGCTGCGAAACATCTCGAATATTTTTAATTTTGCACATATTGTAGAAAATGTTGATTTATGATCATAAATAATAGCACAATACTTACGAATGCAATTAATTTATAATCAAAAGATTGTTCATTCATACATATTTCTAGAGGCAATAAATACTAAATAGGTAGAGAAACTTACTGGATTTTTAAACAAATATTATTTTCTACGTTCAGTCTTTATTAGTCGGCAAAAACAAAATTAAATATTAGATTGTTATCATTACAAACTAAATATTACACAAGTGTTTTTATCATCATTGCAAATTGGATATCTCACAATGTTTATTAAGGTACGTCTCTAAATACATATGATGTTTTTTACAGTGCAAGGGAAAACCTGTAAACCTCAAGAAACTTGCCCTGAAGTACTCTTTTACTCACATTGCCTAAAGAAAGGCTTTTCTGCCTGGTTCAGGAACCCCCATGGCTCATATTCCAGAACTCAACTTCATTTTCAAGAACTTGACGGAAAGTTACCTCAGCTTTTGCAAGGACATCATCTGTAGATTTCTCAAGATATCGATTGGCAATTTTCTGAAGAGAACGGCAATATTCACCAAAACTTTCACTGCCCCATCTTTGGCAAGTGTCCTTTAATTCTGATGGGGTCTTGCTGCCATCTTCTAGACAGTGAGAAAAGCTCTCTTGGTATACTGCTTCAATGGTCCAAAAGGCTGTAAGGGCCACAGCATACTCAACTTCTGGTAACATCATACTCTCTAGAAATCTGCAACAGACATTTCCCATCTTCTATAAGCCATATTTGCATCTGATGACATTAACCAAAAGAAGAAAGTACATACACTAATACAAGTGTAAGAACAAAACCTTAGCATCTAATGTCAACTATAATGGGAATTTGTATATTCTTTGAACCATCCACACGTTGCGAGGAATGATCATAGATTTATAATTGATCAAAACCAAAGGAAAAATGCATTTTTACTCAGAATTTGTCGAAATTTTATTCTGTTAATTGAGAACCTGATCTCTAACTTCCAATTTTGATTCTATTGAAAACTTGTTTTGAATGAAAAAATAAATTAACACTTTTGAAACAGCTTTAAAGGAAAAGTTAGAATTTTTACATAATTCAGCCTTAAAACATTTTGAATTTGTTCCATCTAGAAACTTAAACTTTTATTGTATTAATCCCTGAATTTTCAATTTTTGTTCTCCTGTTGATAGCGTGAAAGTAAGCAATTTTAACATGAAAACATGCAAACTTTTCAGGCTTCATAGGCTAGCTAACCACATGCGAGCAATGTATGCTGACCTTTTTTGTCAAATAAGCCGTTAATAGAACAACAATAAGAAGTTCAAGAGCTTAATGGAACAAATTAAGAGTCCACGGACTCAACACAACAAAAATTCAGTAGAAGGACTCAATGAAACAATTTCAGTAATTTTACAAATTTTCTTTTCCAAAAATTTAGGAAAAATAACTATGCAAATTATATACACACGGGCTTAAATGTTAGAAAGCAAAGATGACAAACTAAAATCAACAAAATAATATAAGCTGATGATACCTGCAATAATTCTGGTTTGTCTTATGGACAGTAGCATTAGAAAGAGGAACATCCCACTTTGAAGCCTCTGATTTGAACCAAGCAATCTCATCATTTAAAGAAGCTAAACCGTCAAGTATCACTGCCATTATCATCATCTGACTCCTTACAATCTTTAATCAATATATTTGCCGCAAAGGGCACAAATTTTTTAACAAATATATAATCCTGTCCCTGAAATTTTTATCCTTTTTTGCTAGTTAAATTTGGCCCAATCAGCATAAAAATCTCAACTTCAACAATTATAAGATTCATGGGTAAGATTAAGAGAAGAATACCAGCCATCTTTTGAAAGAGGAGAGATCGATAGACCCATCTCGAATGCTGAGAATAAAAGGGTGTCTTGGAGCTCGTGTGTATAGGAGAACGTGTTTCTCTCCTCTCTTTCTTTCTCTTCTCTTCTCCTCTTCTGCTTCAATTTGTTCCAAACTAAAGAAATTCTTTAAATTTCTTTTCTTTTCTCTTTTGTACTCTACCTCTCAAGTCCCTTCAAACAAACATAGCAGAAGTGTTAACTGTTGGCATGGTGGCAGAAACCAAAAACCCATGAATTCATGACGCCTTCCCAGCTCCTTGCCGGTTCGCTGATCTAATGGCCTGATTACTGGTTAGTGATTACTTCCAAAGGCCCAGCTAAACCCAATGTGTAAAATTTAATTTGGGCCCGATTCTTGACCCAAGAGACTAATTTGTCCTCTCTCTCTTCTCATTTTCTAGTGCCATTTAGTTTTCAATTTGAGATTCTAAAACTGCTACATCTTTTTACAAAGTAAACCCACTGACAAATACTTTCTGTCGCATGAAAGATTAAGCTCAATTTTTTTTTTTTTTATATTTTAAATTATAATTATTTTTCTTTTTAAAAGTATAATGAATTTTTAATATGCACATATTTCATGTACCTAAACCTTATTAAATAAATACAAATTAATTTTAATTTTTTTTAATGTGCCTCTAATAACATAGGGATATATTACAAAAACACAAGTAAATTTTATAATTATAAACTATATTTTAATTAATTTTTATTTTTTAAAATTTACATGAAATTTAGAGGTTATTATTTGGAAAATATTTATCTCCAAACTCTGTCGGGAGTGTGGTAATAACTGGAAAATTTTCCAAACAGGTATGTAGAATTATAAGATGAGTTCATACTAATGAGCCACCAAGTAACATTAGTATGAACAAACACGAGGTTGAGCCTGTAAAGATGAATGAGGACAAAATATTGAAAGAGAAAAAACATCAAATAGGTAGCAGACAATTGAAAATGGCCATGAAGAGACAAATTAAAATTAAAATAAACCTTAAAGAGGAAGCACATGCAATAGTGAGAAAGTTCAGTGCAAAACAAAAGTAGGTATTTTAAAATTGAAATGTGACAACATCAAATGTCGACATAATAAACTCATAGGCTTACTATGATTCCTTCCATTTTCCTTTCTTTACAAATGGGTTACTGAATATTATGGCAGCCACGCCAAAAATGAATAATCTGAACTCACCATATGAGCACATCAACAATGGTGGGCTAATGTGTACCATTAAAGACTATATATTAACGGGGTGGCAGAGACCATGACGAGATTGATGGTAATTTCAGTGCCACTAGATGTAGAACCGTTACCTAGCCTGTTTTCTGCATCATATAGCATTGGCGTGCTAATCTGTGACTAGTGGTAAGAAGAGTCAAAACATGAAAGCACTATCTGAAGAACCAATGTTTTTTAGTGATCATGAATTCTTGACTCATTACTCAAGTGAATCATGACTTGGATTGTGGATTTATCCTTTTTGGTTTTTTAATCTAGCTTCACTCAACTATAATTTGTTGCATCTTAATTATTATAGTAAATGATTTCTCATAATTTAATTTACTAGATCGAATTTATTTCGAATCAATATGGTATATTTTACACATATATGATAGAGTATATAATTGGATCAATCCTTAAAAACCTGCTCTAAATAAGAAAAATCTCCCCCCTAAAATAAAATTGAGTTCAATATAAATTGACGTTTATAAATTAATAAGTTTGCTATTAAGTTTATCATATAATTAATAGTGACCTTTATCATGAATTTTTGTGCGATAATTAATTTATCTCAAAATCAGTTTTTGAGCCTACTTGCTATTTAATTTTTAATTTGAGACTATTATTTTCTTATTTCATCCTCAATATACATTTTTTTTCCTTCCATCTTTTCCTCAAAATTCTTAACTATCATGAATTTCTCTTATAATTTTGTAGTTAATTATGCATTGGGTTTTACAATCAAAGTAAAAAAAAAAAAAGAGAAAAGCATTTTTAAAATGAAATGGAGTAAAATGGCCCCAGAATAAAATTTGTGAACTAGTTAGATCCAAAAACTTAAACTTTCAAAGCAAACCAATATTGCGAAAAAGTTGAAGGGGCAAATTGATACTTCATCCCCTTATCAAGTAATTTACCAGATTGTCCTAAACATGATGTGCGAGTTAATTAATAATTACTATAATTGAGCAATTTCCCTAAGAGACAAGCATACCTATATAATTCCTTTCCCCCATGAGGCAAGGAGTGTCTCTTGGGCTACCTAGAAATAGAATTGTATCTCGCTCTTAAAACCATAGTTTCTCATATCAGAGTCTCCATGGGCTGTCAAGAAAAATTATTGATAGACGAGGTCTGCGAGATTTATGAAAAACTTAGAAGGTTAGAAGACCTTAGACCCTCCAAGCATGTCAACTCCCTCTTCACTCAGCTTGTACACGTATGTATTCCTCAGTGTGAAATAGACCTTACCAAATTGAGTGAAAGAGTTAAAGAAATTAGGACTAAACTAATCAAACTTTGTGGTTTAGCTGAGGGGCTCCTAGAAAGCCATTTCTCTACCATCATAGGATCTCACGACAACCCACTTCACCATATCAGGCTATTCCCTTACTATTCCAATTACCTCAAACTTAGCCAATTAGAATTTTCTATGCTTAGTGAAAACTGCAGTCAGGTTCCTCATAGTATTGCCTTTGTGGGTTCTGGACCTCTTCCTCTCACCTCTATCATCCTAGCCACAAATCACTTTACAACTACCTGCTTTCATAACTATGACATTGACTCATCAGCAAATTCCCAAGCTCTCCAATTGGTCTCATCAGATCCCAACTTGTCCAAACGAATGTTTTTCCACACTGCTAATATCATGAATGTTTCAAGCAGCTTAAAGGACTATCAAGTTGTTCTCTTGGCAGCTCTAGTGGGCATGGACAAGGAAGAGAAAGTTCAGGTAATTAAGCACCTGTCTGAACATATGGCTCCAGGAGCAGTTCTCTTGATGAGAAGTGCACATGGTGCTCGGGCATTCCTATACCCTGTCATTGATCTTTGTGATCTTGAAGGCTTTGAAGTTCTTTCAGTCTTTCATCCTACTGATGAAGTCATAAACTCTGTTATTATTGCTCGAAAAATTTTGAGGCCAATCCATTCATTGAATCAAGGACTTGGTTCTGCCTTACTGTTTAGCAAGTGTTCTGAAATTCAAGGCTTCAATTCCATAACCCACGGCAATATGGTTGAAGAATTGACTGTTAATGAGCACTGCTCCTGAATTAATCCCTCTTCACAGATCTATGTTCCCTCCTCTCATGATAATTCAGATGTTCCATTTCTCAATTCTATTCTTATTATAAGCTTTTACTCTTGTACGCTCCAATGCATGTTTGCTTAATAAATACTTTTTCATTTTTTTAACTCTTTTACTCATCACTAAATACATGCCGCTGGTTATCAGCCGATGGTTATCAGCCAATGTGTACATACATCAAGGACCATCCCACAATTAGAGAGACTATACAACTATGATGCATGTGATCTATTCAAAAAACATAAAGCTGCATCGCAGACTTAAAATATGCACCTCAATTAGGATTGTATCCAGCCCTCCAACCATGGAAGAGAGGCAGCAATGAGCATTAATTTCGTTGTGGTCTATTTCTTGAAGCTCTAGTTGTGTAGTAGTCTGTCATGAACTTACAGACAACCAGTCAATACCAATCAGCTGGACAGATGCGCTTCCAAGCACTTTTACTTACCATATGTTCATCCAGTTTGCAGCTGTTCATGGATGGAACATTCCGCAAAGTAAAAGTGGCTCTGTGCCAAAAGCACACTTCGGACAAATATTCATTTCACCACAAATCTAGTTGCGAAATTATCCCAAAAAGTTGACATGTATTGGCATGGTCACCGACATCAAAACCATTGACAGAAGTAATCCGAGTTTTATTAATGTCTTGATTCTTAGCACAAAGGCCTTCATCACTGTCCATGGGAATCTTGCATTACAACACATGGTTAGCCATTATATTCAACAACTCATAGATCTCTCTACTCCTGGGGTGAGAAAAGTCTCTAGCAACAAATTCATGGACTACACCATCCAGCTCAATCACGCTGCATCCAGGCTTTTTTGTCAAACCTTTCACTTTCATCTCTCTCCTTAGCTCTCCAACCATTTCCCATCTATTAACCATTGCGTATAGATTTGATAGAAGAACATAATTCATGTGATTTAAAGGCTCTATCATAATTAAAATTCTTCCAACTTGCTCTCCCAGCTCAACATTCTGATGCAGCTTACAGGCACCAAGAAGGGCTCTCCACAAAGTTCCATCAGCTTTCAAAGGCATAGTTTGAACTACCCGAAATGCATCATATAACAAATCTGCACGGCCCAGTAGGTCCACAAGGCATCCATAGTGATCTAGAGTAGGTTGCAATTTCTGATCTTCTAACAGTCTATTAAAGAAATGCAATCCAACATCAACAAGACCTGAATGACTGCATGCTGCTAAAATGTTGATGTATGTGATTTCATTAGGCTCAATTCCGCACTCTATCATCTCATCAAATAGCTCGATAGCTTCTTTCCCAAAAGAATGCAGTGCAAGTCCTCCTAACATAGAATTCCACACATATACCTTCTTATCTCTTGCTTCCCTGAAAGCTTTTCTTGCCAAGTCTATTCGTCCACACTTGCTGTACATATCAATCAACGCCGTTGATAGAAGGGCGTCAACTTTCACCCCACCTTTATCCAGGTATATGTGAAGCCAACGTCCATGATCCAAAGCTCCTAACCTGGCACAAGCTGAAAGCAGAGTCGTTATAGTGATCTCATCCATTTCAACTCGGGTAATTTGCATCTCTTTAAAAAGCTCCAAAGCCTTGCTATAACAACCCATTTGTAAGTAACCGTTAATCAAGGCAGTCCAAGACACCAAGTTCGGCTCGGGCATCTCAGTGAATAGATGAGAAGCTTCGCTTAAAAAACCAGCATTAGCATATCCTACAAGCATCGTAGTCCAAGACACTACATCTCTTTGCGGCATTTTATCAAAAACTCTCCGTGCTTGATGCAAGTCCCCTAATTTCACATAAGCATCAATCAAACAATTCCAAGAAACAACATCAGGATCCTCAATTCTGTCAAATAACCGATGGATAACAATTCCTAGCTCTCCAATCTTCACATAGAAATCCATCAAGGAATTCCACGAATGCGGCCCAAACTTAACTGGGCATTTTATCATCTGGGCATGGGCTTGCTTGCCTTCAGAAACAGCATTAAACTTAGAGCAAGCAGAAAATACAAAAGTAAAAGTGAAATCATCAGGATATACAGAGTGCTCCCACACCATTTTAGAATAAACAACAAATGCCTCTCTTGGATTTCCACAGTTCAAATAGGCCCTTATCATGGTGTTATACATGAATGAATTTTTTGGAATATCGATGGTATCGAACAGTTTTTGGGAGTAATCAAGAGTACCCAGATCATCAAAGGAGGAAAATGATAAGAGGAGACGACCAAAAGCATGCTTTTCTCTGATTAAGGAGGTCTTGACAAGAAGGGTGTACACCTGTCGTAGCTCTTCTACGCTTTTACAGATCTGAAGAAGTGAAACGGCAGCATCGGGTTTTCTTGATAGAGAATTCTGCTGAAAGCTTTGAGTGATTTTGCTTGGTGTTGGCAAGAGACAGGCAGCGGAAGATATGCTCATTTCTAGCCACTTCTTTTTTCCTTCTTTTTTTTTTTTTCCTTTTCTACAAGGCAGTTAAGTTAGTTAAGTTGAAGAAATACTAAAACAGCAATTTTTTAGTTGCGAGGCAGTTAAGTTAGTTTATTAGCACCATAGTTAGCTTCTTTTCCACTAAGTCTATAACTATCTCTAAACCTAACTAGCTACTATTAACGCTGTTAATGGATTGTCAAAAGAAAGGAATTTTGTCGACATGAAGCATCAATAATGGAAAGCAGTAATTTTTTTTTCCCATCAAATTAACATGAACACGAAGGTAGGAATCCAATTTGTTGAAAAATTGTACACTTGTTATGAGTAAGAAAAGCCTAATTTCTGTACGGCAATTCTTTCTAGTTGGAAGTTCATTTACTAAGAACAAGGAGTATGAAGCAATACAGCCCTCAGTTAATCTGAGTCCAATCCAAAAAGTAATGCACAGCATATATATTAGATGTATTTCTAATTTTTGAGTTTCTTTAAGTTATTCTTGAAGATTAATTCTTTGAAGAAATTTGCAAACTATTACGATTTTTTATATATTAGTTGAGATTTGTACTGTTTAAAGTTTAGAGAATATGCCAAAAACAACAGGAAATCTATTCTAGAGCATGGTTCTTTCTTTACATGTAGAACTAAGCCCTTGCTTCTCATCATAATTGTTAGCATACCACGTCTTCAATATTTTATGACCAAGAAATTTTAATCTGTCACAGACTTGCCAATGGAAAGATTTTTCTTTGATTAATCTGTTGCTAAAGAAGATCTTTTGGTATTTTCTGTTTTCATTTTCAGTTTTCGTTAAGTATAGGAACATCGTTTGTTTGAATTTTTTATAATTCCACTAAGAATTTAGACAAAACCAAGAAATTTTTTTAGTAAATGACTTGATGTCATAGTTTAGATATAGAGACGAATATTATTTGGCCGTGAACTTTTGTTTGGATGCACATTTTCTTTAATTTTCCCGTTGATTTTATTTCTAGTGCTTCAGTTCTTGGCACCAAGACAACAACATATGTTACGGAGATTTGCAAGTGCTAGGTTCAATAGCCACCGATGCCTTACCCTATATATACTTGTATCCCATTGCATTAGGCTGCATTAATGCCTTGTGAATTTTATGTTTTCTGTTTGGACGGATTCTTAGTTGAGGGCAAAATTAAGATTATACTAAAAGAGAGAGATCCCAAGATGAGCATTTGAAGCATGTTCAAGTTGTCTTGGTTGGATTGCTGCTGAATAAGGAAACTGTACAAATTGAACCAATTTGAAGAATTAAAAGACAGAAAATCAAGGATAGCTTCTGCAGTTGGATAATGGCCAGAGTCAATAGATTATCAACAGAAGAAATCATGAGGGTATCAAGAGAAAGATTCAACAGAATATCTTCTCAACAGTATATTGACCTCTCCACGATTCAAAAATCATTTGATTCTCCTCCATTAAATCTTTCGGATGAGGAGATCAAAGATGTGGAACTTGCAGTTTTACTTATAACATCTGCACACGAGGTCAGCAGCAAGCATTTTGATGAGGCAAGAAGATTACTCAACTTGTGTGATTTCTTATCTTCCTATGAAGGAAATTCAGTTCAAAGAGTTTTTCGTTATATCTCCAATTATCATCCAAAGGATTGGAAAGCAAAAAAAGAAAGATATTTCATCCTTATAAGCCAGCAGCCTCATTTCATGTTGTTTACGACTTCCCTGTATTCAAATAGCTCATTTTGCAGGCTTCTAAAGATAACTGCAGTTGGGATAACGGAAATGAAGCAGCTAATCAAAGAGACTGGTATATATTTAACCCGTTTTGCTGAAACCTTAAAGTTACCATTTTCATTTAGCACTGTTATTGTTTCATCCATCAAAGATCACAATGAAGAAATCTTTGGAATAGGTGATGATGAACTTGTTGCAGTACTCTCCCCAGCTGTACTGAGAAGAATGAAATCATTCCAGATTGCTTGCAATCTCTATTCGGAGTATTAAGAAATCTAAACCCATGCGTTCTAGTGATTATTGAACCTGAAGCAAATCACGGTTCACCAATATTTATTGACCACTTTCTCGAATCACTACATTACTTTAGTGCATGGTATGACTGCATCGAAGCTTGTATTAGTCGGGCAGATCAAAGTAGGCTCTCAATAAAAGCACATTTGGGAGAGGAAATTAGACACATTGTAGCAGCTAAACACGAGGAAAGAATTGTCGAGCACATGAAGATTGATGAATGGAGAACTTACTTCGCGAGGTACGGAATGGTAGAAACCGAAGTAAGCAAGTCATCATTCGATGAGGCAGAACTATTGCTTAAGAATTTTTCTTCTAGGAAATCATGCTTTCTGGTCAGACATGGACAATGCCTTGTGACTGGTTGGAAGGGAACTCCACTTCTTTCAGTTTCTGCTTGGAAGTTTCAACAAAGACTGTCAAAAGGAGCTGCACCAACAAATCCAAAGGTATCTCAATTCTGTTAACTACCTGAGCAGTGAACCCATCTTCCAACTTTCAGCACAATTATTCAATAAATTCCTTCTGCCTTCTTGTTAATTTGATGAACAAAATAACTGATGTCAGTTTTATCAATACAATTATATATCAGTATACTAATTTCAATTTAAATGCCTTTGTCTTTCATTTATTTTTCTTTTTTTAAAGAAAGATGTACTAACAAGAAGATCATAGGCATTTGCGGACCTGCATAAATAGGTACAAACAATCTTAACGGATTGAATTAACTAGTTTTGGTTTTATGTCATCTCCTTATTTTAGATTTATAGATTTTCAAGTAAAACGGGACATAAATTAACATAAAGAAAAATATAACGAAAAAATGAAGAAGAAAAACTTGCAAACCTTCACTTCTGGCATCAGATTTCATGATTCTCTGTCCTTGCAAGACGAAGTTGATCATGATGGCTCTTAAACGCTTAGATTAATTAGATAACGAGGCACAAAACAAAGGTACAAATTAGTAAATTGATACATAATTGTCAAAAGAAAAAACAAGTTGCTTATGCTTGTAATTCAGGAAATTTTAAAACATTAGACCTACAACTAGCTTGTAGCAAACGACTTGATCCAATAGTGAACAAGATACCCTTCTAATTTACACTGGTTTCTTGAAGACTATAACATAAAACAAAGTTCATGCCAAAATTTCAACATAAGGCAAATGACTATAAAATTTTATGGTTCTGTCCAAATCCTCATGGTATTCAAAAAAAAAAAAAGCAAACAGATCAGTATGTTAAGACAAAAATGAAAGAACCCAAGAACGGAACTATTCAAAATAATGTAATTCAAGGAGAAAAAAAAAACAGAGAAGCAGATTGGATTGGAAAATCAGATAGCAGTTCTCTCAGGTCCTATAAGAAATAGTCATTTACTGGTTACAGAATCTTATTTCAGGAATTCTCAATGCACAGTATCTGATACATAAACGAAAAAGATATATGTATGCAGGCATCTATTTGGTTTGAAATGAATCAGCTGATGATCGAACGTAACAGTTTTGTTCATCAAATTAACAAGAAGATATAAGGAATTTATTGAATTGCCAAGCTGAAAGTTGGGTTATCTAATATGATTAACTAGTCAACAGACTTGAGATAACATCCCTACAAATAATCTTTAGATTTTTAGTGCAACTTATTTTTGACTGCCTTCGTTGAAATTTGCAAGCAGAATCTGAAAGAAGTGTAGTTCCCTTCAAACCAGTCACAAGACATTTTCCATTTCTGAGGCCAGAAAGCAGAGTTTCCCACACGCAAAATTCTTAAGCAATAGTTCTTCCTGACAGAAACATGACATGCTAATTTCTATTTCTACCTTTCCAAACATCGTTAAATAAGCAGTCCGTTTGTCAATCTTCATGTTCTTTAAAATTCTTTCCTCATCTTTACTTGCTGGATTATATCTAGGTCCTTTCCTAAAAACGTGCTTCTAATGAGAGCCTACTTTGATCTCCCTTACTAAATCAAGCTTCAATGCAATCATACCGTGCACTATAGTAAAATAGTTCAAGAAAGTGATCAATAAATATTACTAGTGATCGTTATTCTTAGGTGAAGGAATCAGGAACATTTGTAGATACTGAAGCAGACGATAGAGATATTCATAATGAGAAGATTGATGTTTGGGGGACATTGATTGCCCAATTTGATATGGGGGAGGAAGAACTGAGTGAGTCATCCTTGTACCAAGCAACCCTCGTAATTGGGAAATATGCTTATGGGAGATTTTGTACACTTGGAATAATGAGGAGAGTTTCTCACTGGAAAAAGCTGCTGCAATGTCAAACTTGGTGGCTGCTGAATTTGTTGAAGAATGTTCCAGCTCAGCAAGAAGTCACATGAATACATGCTCAGCTGATTTGCTAAACTTACAGCACAGTAGAGTGAAAGCCTCTCTAGTGAAGCACAACTGCTGGTTATAGGTTGTATTGCTAGCTCAATGTACAGTAATTTAGTCATTCTTATTTTTTCTGTTATGAAGTAGGAACTGTAGTATTTAAGCACGGTAAACTTAGGCACACTTAACAAACTAAAGATGACAGTTTGCTTCAAGAGGAGATATGACACTAGATACGCAACAGGCCTAAATATCGGAATATCCAAAATATAGAAACCTCCTCATTCTTGTTATTTACTAATAATTTGCTTCGTCATAAGATTTTTAAAAAAATAAAAAATAGAAAAAAAAACGGAACAATTAAGGGACTTAGTGATTTTACTGACATACATTAAATTAAAAGAGAACTATGGTAGACTTAAAACAGATAATAAGGCAATAGTTGAAGTGAGATTACAAGTGTCAAAACCAAAAATAGAAAAAGTAGAAACATTTGTTAATGTAATAGTAGAGGTATGTGGTTGAAAAGTAAAAAAGACATTAGGATTAACTGTCATACGATCTGTGGCTCCTGAATTAACAATTCATTGGGTGAAAGATGAAAAAAACACGTTTGATTTTTCTGACTTAGCAATGACAGAGATAGGTTGAGATGGATTCTTAAGTGTTTCCTAATATTAAATTAATTTGGTATATTCTGCAGTTGAAATAGTAACTATTTGATCAAATATAGAGTCGAAAACTGTATTTGTAGATATATTTACATATTGTGACACCTGTTTTTTTTTTCCAGAGCTTTCGACACCCACATTTAGTATGCTCAGATTCATGACAATAATAGTAAACAACAAGCGATATAATAAGCCCAAAAATATCAATTGACAACAACCCAAAACAACCACAAATAACTCAAAATATCAACCGAAAATAACCTTAAACAGTCAAAATCCAACAACTGGAATAGAGAAATCCCGAAACAGTAACACAAAAAATAATGGCAAAATAAGGTAGAGAAAATCTTTCTTGATCACCATGGACCACATATATGATGTCAAGGAAGTCTGAGCGACTTGATCAAAGCAGAAACGGACATTGCACGTGTCGACGTGTAGCGATAGGGCAGAATCTTCTAGAGGCATGTGAGGCTCGCTCGCTGGGAACTTAGCCACAGGACTTTCTAGAACAGTAGATCGGCGTGTGATGTATCAGATGGTAACGGAGGTAAGATTCAAATGTCACTTGAACAAGGTGATAAAAAAAGTTGAATAATCTGCTCTCTAGGATAGATCTAAAAATGAACTAAAAAACAAGAAACTAGTGCTGGAAAATTTGGAACCAATCTCTGATACCATGTAAACAACAGAAAATTGAGAGAATTTGATGTTGTCTCATTGATAGTAATGGAAGATATATATATATATATATATATATATATATATACAACCTTATGGATTACAAAATAGGAAACATATCATGCTAATTAAGCAAATTACATATAACAAGCAAATTATGAATATTTACAGCTAGCTAATATCTTACAATATCTCACAACAGTTGGGATCTCTTTACTGGCAGCATTTTTGTTGTTGTTGCAGACATTGTAAACTGTGGTAGGTGCCTAGTTAATTTATTAAAAAAATAATAATAATTGACAAATTTTTTCATAGAATCTGCAGAAATAATAAAAAGAACAAGGTTTAATTGAACAAGATAACATAAAGAAATTCAGGTGATGATTACTCGAAAATTGGAAATTATTTTTGGATTTCACAGACCATCACAACTAAAACTCTGACTGGTAAGGCTCCGCTGAGAAGTTGGATTTAGATTAAGTGCTACATTACTTCATATTCTTTCTTGTCCTTAGCAAACAAACTTCCAACTAGAAAGAGAGAGAATTGATGTACCTTTCCACCCAAAAATTAGGCTTTTCTCATTCATTCCAAGTGTACAAAATCTCCCGCAAGCAAATTTCCCAATTATCAGGTTTGCTTGGTACAAGGATGACTCGCTCAGTTTTTCTTCCACCATATCAAATTGGGCAAAGAAAGTCCTCCAAACATCAATCTTCACGTTGCGATTATCTCTATCCTCTCCTTCAGTAGCAACAATGTTCCTGATTCCTTCACCTAAGAATAATGATTCCATTATCATCCTATTCGGGTCATCTTGTTGCATACAAGCATCAACACAATCAAAATAGGCACTGAAGTAAAAAAGAGCTTCAACGAAACGATTAACGAAAACTGGCGAGTTGTGATTCGCCTCGCTTTCGATAACCACCATTATGCAGGGTCTGATATTACTGATAACTCTCATTACAGAACCCAGCTGATCTTGCAGCACAATAAGGTTCATCAGTGCATATTCTGAGTACACAGCTACAACTTCCTCACTGTCTATCTTGAATAGTTCTTCTTTGAGATCTAGCAAGTCTGATACCATAACTATCTTAAAAGAAAATGGAATGTTCATGGCCTGAGCGAAACTCATTAATCGGTTACCTGTACGCTCAATTAATTGCTTTGAAGTAGTGACTACGGCAGTTATCTTGAGAAATTCAAGAGGACTGTTGATTCGAGATGCTAAAGCTTGCATCAAGGCTGTCCATTGCAGTCCATTCCTAATTTTAAGATCAATCACGTGAACCCTCTTTGCCTCTGCCACATTTTCTATAATGGATTGGACTGCTGTCAAGTGTGCAGCTTGGTAAAAGGGAATTCCCTGGAAGCATGCTCGGATAATGGAGTTTGGATTAACCAGCAAATTATCAATAGCACTTGACCGGGTTTTTCCATTTGCTTTGATTTTTCCTGTTTCTCGATCAATCCTCCTACGAAGAGCTTCAGAAAAATAGTACACTACTCTTTGAACTGAATTTCCAGTATTGGAAGAAGAGGAATCACAAAAATTGAGCAATCTGCTTGCGCAATCAAATTGTTGATTGCTTACTTTCTCAGCAGCAGCCAAGAGGAATTCAGCAAGCTCCACCTTTTTGGCCTCCTCTCCGGAAAGGCTACAGAAAGATGATAAACCAGAAGGATTATCAAGAATGGAGGCAACATCGACCCTTGTTGTATAGGATTGAATCAACCTCTTTCCTGCCATTCTCACCAGTTCTTCAGTTGACAATTTGTGCCCTGGCATCTCTATGGAAGCTGCGTCATTGTATGGTTCGATTATTCTCTCACTGCTCAAACGATTAAACCCATTTCCATACTTCTTTAGCAGCTTGAAAGATGGAAGCTCATTTTTCTTCTTAGGTTGCAGTATAGCTTGAATTCCATTCTGAATCTCATCAGCTTGATCCAGACATGATCGGAATTGTAGATCATAAAAGGGATCAAGCACATCTTGAATTCCATTCTGAATTTCATTAGCCTGATCCACGTATGAAGGGAATTGTGGAGGAGAAACTATACTAAAACTTGAATCATCATGACACAGCATGCATCCATCCAGGCATGATGGGAATTGTAGATCATAAAAGGGATCAAGCACATCTTGAATTCCATTCTGAATTTCATTAGCCTGATCCACGTATGAAGGGAATTGTGGAGGATAAACTATACTAAAACTTGAATCATCATGACACAGCATGCATCCATCCAGGCATGATGGGAATTGTAGATCATAAAAGGGATCTAGCACATCTTGAATTCCATTCTGAATTTCATTAGCCTGATCCAGGCATGAAGGGAATTGTGGAGGAGAAACTATACTAAAACTTAAATCATCATGACACAGCATGCATCCATCCATTAACGAGTGTTCGAATCCGAAGCTGTCTCCTTTCTGCATGTTAACTTGTTCCCCTTTCCACACTCAGAATTATTGTTTAAGGAACTTGACACTGCACCATAAGTCGACTACTAGAACCAAAATACTACCCTTAAATACTCAAAAGAATTATAGAGTTCATGGAACTTGACATTGCATAATAAGTCAGCTCCTAGAACCGACACATCTATTTATACATGCTCAAAAGAGTAATTGTTCATGAAACTTGACATTGCATCATAAGTCAACTTCTAGAACGAAAACAAATCCACCGATAAATTCCCTATAAAGGACGAATATCTTGGAATAAGTAGTCAACAACAATTGTATGGTGTGGATGCTATATATTTGTTCTAGAATGAGCAGACTGCTAGCTAGCAAAAGTGTTCTGACAATCCAAAGCAAAAATTGTTAGAATCATCAAAAAGCCAGAATGATCAGATATGGTCTTTAAATAAAAGACAAATGAAATTAAATCAACAGTTCGTGGTTGCCAGCACAAGGGATGCGTTTCCTCGACAAAAAACAGCCCATTGTTGGCGGCTCCATGTATACCAATCAGAATGACAAATAATTTAGATAAAATCGAACAGTTATTAGATTTCAACAAAGTTCGTAAAATCAGAATCCTTGGCCAGCTCTTCAGACTGAACAACCCCAGTAAAATATCTTAGACATTGATCATATAAAAGAAGATAAGAATACTTACAAACTTATATCCATGCTACTAAATTATTAATTACAATAGTTGAGCATAGAGGATAACATTATATTACAAATCATACCAATTTAGATGAAAATCTTGGTAGAACTTCCCTCTCTGGCTCCGCCTTTTTTTGCTTTTCTTTTTTCCTTCACTAAACTCAAAACACAATTTTTTTTAATCTAAGTGAATCTTACTACATTTATGAACCATCCATGAAGACCGCACCATGTCCACTGGATTTCATAAACTTTTTCAGCAAAAGAACCACAATTGCAATAGTGAGTCCAAGAGCAGCCCATGTGAACATACGATCATCAGCTGGTTTTGGAATCCCTGTTTCTGGCTTATGCAGCATCTGGTCACTTGAACCTCTAATAGGAACGTCTCTTGTTACCTGCACTCCTGTATTATCAGGATTCACATTGACAGGAGCCTCAGGCACTTCTTCAATAATCCTGTCACCTATTGTCAGATTTTCTGCAACTGCTGGATTTGGAATTTCTGCAGCTATGGCTCCTTGTGAACTTGATTGGTCACCCTCCATGTTGGTAGGTTGTTCTTCAGAATCTTTAGCATGACTTGGTTGAGGAACTGGTGGTGCCTTGCTTAGCATATACTGATGGATCTGCAACATTAATATGCTCATTAACACAGATTCAAGAAAAGGTACAAATATATAACCACAAACATGGGGGCTTAAAGAAAACCTCATCAATGAGTTTTTGGCGCTCAGGAGTCCCAAATTTAGGAGCAGCTTCACGAGATTTGATGGCCAGAACACGCCTCTCTTCCTTCTTGTAGTCAAGTGAACCCAGCGCGCCATATGGATTGGTAGGCATGAATGCAATAAGAGCTACTAGAGCTGTCCGTACTGCCAACAATAGTGTGCAAATGTATGCAACATTAGCCATGTCCAAATGGAATCAACATATAACCAGTTTGGCTCAGAACATGCCAGTACTTGCAGGCATTCCATTAACAGACAGAGATAAGATGGCATAAATGATTATAACTGAAAAATACAACTAAAATTTTGCACCAGAATTCCAGGTGCTGCATTCATTTCAACACCACATCCCTCCGTTCCCTAGTCAGTATACCACATAAGCAAAGCTTGCATCCCAAGGTTTAACAGTTCAAACCCATGTCAGTGCAGAATAAAAGAACATGATGAGTTATTTGTACTTTTGAGTAAAATTGGCACAAAAAAAAAAGGCATTATAATTATTCCTTTTGATTTCAACCGAGGCCCAAACATGGACTAACCATAGACAATTATGTGATTGCAAAACAAGAAACAATTGGTCACATTTACAATGTTAAAAAAGAAGGAGAAGCATTGCAATACCAGCACTTTCTGAAAATCACAAAGAGCAGGAATACACACATGCAGAAGATTACACATGCATAAGAATAGAGAGACAAAGTAAAAATAAAATTGTCTTGACTGCCACAATAAGCTACATTTTTTTTGTACGCACTGAACCAATATATCTAATTATAGTGAAAGCAGCCCAACTATATGGCTGTCCTGAATCCAGATATAAATTGAAACACCCCCTCATTCTAAGACATTAACAATGAGTCTAAAGAGAAACTTACCACTCCATGATGGCTGCCAGTGCTCAGGATGGTGATTTGATATGCTTAGGCATATTTTTGTCTGGATCTCAAAACGGCCATTTGGCTGGAAAATGAGCAGCAACCCTTGTTAACACATTGTATATTCGGAGAATAACAGGAAATCTTAGTGAAAGTATAGATCTTACTGTCAACAACATAAATGAAGGGGGCTTGAATGGATACTCTGCAGGCAACTGAATGCGTCCATGATAAATTCCACCCTCAAATTCAGTATCACAGGGTCCCCTGATGGCAAATTGCCATTCAAATATATTCTCCTGAAAACAATAATTCAAAATCTTACAACCTCTGAGATAGCATGAAGAATGTACATAGAAAGCTTAACATGAGAGTAAAATACATGTACGTAACAATCATCATTCCACAGTAAACCTAAGGCAGTAAACCAGAATTGCCTAAAAGAGAACCAAAAGAAATCAACTGAAACAAGAAAACCGTACAAATGTAAAATAAATTAAATTCAGCGTAGAAACCTTGGGAAACTTTAACTTAGCAAAATTTACTGCCATTAAATTGCGCTTGCAACTGAGGCTACCCGCCTGATTTTTAATCACTGTCATCCATAGGACAAAAATACCGACATTGCATTAATGCATTCAAAAAAGAAAATATCCTTCAATTACAAATCACATATTCCTGAACTGAAAGAGCAAATAATCCTCAAAGAGCAAACAAATAAGCCAAACCAACAGGAAACATCAGAATATTTGCAGCTAGTTATAAAAGTTTCCAAATCTACGCAGGAAAATAAAAATATCAAAAATTTGCAGCCAAAATTGAAGAATTAAATTTAACATCAAATCTAATAACAACTATCAACAAAATTACCTATCTAAACTTCGAATTGCAACATAAGGTTATACATTTACACATCAAACCCTTACTAATCTCCTAAAGCAAAATAGAAACAATCTGATCTATGGTTTACTACGCCTATATCTTCACTGAAATTCAGAAAAAAATGAATAAATAAAAATAAACCCCAAACATGAACGAAAATTGGGGAAAAAATTGAATTACGGAATATGAAAATGAAAAATATATAGGACATGTAATTGAGGAATTGAAATTTGAAACCGAACCTCCAAAGGCAGACTCATAAAATCATCAGACGGATTAGATTGCATCTCTTTCACCTCCTGCAAAATCCTCTTCACCGCCGGATTCTTCAAATTGTACTTGTCCTCAGCCATTAGATCCCCAAATCTGATCGACGATCCGAGCACAACGACGAACACCACCACCGGCCTCACCGCCAGGTATGCAAAATAGTAACTATGGATTGTTTAGATAAGATAAGATTTAGAAATACAGATACGACGGATAGAATGAACACGATATGGAAGGTTCTATTTAATCAGAAATGAGGAACGGAGAGGACTGCAACTTTAGCTGTTGAATTGACGCGTTAATTGATCAATATTAGCTACGTGGCAAACAGTTATTGGATAAGGTTGATTAACATTTTATTCTTAATGGTTCCCTTTTTATATATAATTTTTTGGCAAGTTCTTTTGTTATATTATATAGAAATCTTTATTTATTTTTATATATTTTTAAAAAATAATTTTTAAAATTAGTATTTAATAGTATTATAAAAAATCTACAATCATCACATAAAAATAATCATAATAAACAATCAATTTTTAAAAAATAAAAAGAATTTATGAGAACATTTTTTTAAAATTATTAAACTAAAATTAAATAATGTAATATTTTTTATATAGAATATTTAAGAATTAAAAAATTAAAAAATATAAATATGTAAATTTGTAAATATTTAAATATTTAAATTATGTATATAATTTTAATATTTATATTAATTATAAAATATATAATTATATAAATTTATTAAGTATATCTATTACGTACTCCTAATCGTAAATGCTATTATAATATAAAAATATACTAATTAAAATTTAAATATAAATAAATAAATATTTTTATACGAAAATAAAAAAATGTGTAATATGAAATTTAATTGTAATGGATATGATAATAAAAATGTATATTTAAATTGATACTTGCGTAAAAAGTAACGGGGGATTAGGGATAGTGGTGACTCTGTTCCGAATTGTGATCTTTAGTTACACAGAGATACAAAGAGGAGAGAGATAGAGTCCCTCGACAGTTCTATAACTGACCCATCGCGACTCGGTCTCTACCTTCCTGCTCTCTCGACTCGCTCTGCTTCATTGATTCAGTAGTCATTTTACGTCGCCAATCGCTTTCCATTTCAATTTGTTCAGTTTTGATTTTTAATTTATTGTTTGAGGATGAAAAAGAGGGCTAGAACGAACCCGCATAAAGCGGTGGTGAATGTTTGGCAAAGAGAGGTTGGTGAGCTCTCCACCCGGAATTTCGCCCACCGTCTTGCCGCTTCCGAGGTCAGTTCTACCTTAAAGCTGGTTCTTTGATCTTTTTGTTTAGAGATTCTAGTTTATTATAAACTTAAAATTTGTTTTTTTAAAAATTTTTTTTTTATCATGTGATATCTTTGATTAGGTGATTCTTAATTGATCGTTAAAAGATATGCCCGTTAAGGTAGATATTGGATATGGGTTATTGGCGATGTTTGATTTTATAATTTGATATTGGATATGGGTTATTGTGGTTTCTCTCTTTTTCAGGTATTTGTAATTAATCAGTACTCTGTTTTGAATTGTGAAACAAGTGAATCGGGAAATGAGTGCAAGTTTGTTTCGTCCTTTTCCAATTTTCAGGATCTTGTACTCAGACTTGATATTCTCAAGAAACTAGAGAAGCACAGAGGTTGTGTGAATACAGTAAGCTTCAATGCTGATGGTGACATTCTGGTGTCAGGTTCTGATGACCGACGGGTTATACTGTGGGACTGGGAAACTGGTCGCATTAAGCTTTCTTTCCACTCTGGTCATAATAACAATGTTTTTCAAGCAAAAATCATGCCTTACACAGATGATCGAAGCATTGTTACCTGCGCTGCCGATGGTCAGGTAAATCATATGTTGAAAAAGGACATGTTCAACTTTACAACTTGGTACTTGTGTAGGTTCCAGCTGAAAGTCAGAAGTAATATCTATCCAGCAATGACTTTCATTTTAATGTTCCAAAGAAATTCATAGATCAATCATCAAGTGAATAGCTATATAAATTTGTCAAACATTATAGCATTCTAAATTATTACTCTTACATTTATTCTAGGTTCGACTTGCTCAGATTCTGGAACGTGGAGCAGTGGAGAGTGAATTGCTAGCAAAACACCAGGGACGAGCTCATAAGTTGGCTATTGAACCTGGGAGTCCTCACATATTTTATACTTGTGGCGAGGATGGATTGGTTCAACATGTGAGTTGTGTACCATTTCTGATTTCAATTGGTAATTCTGCAGCTCCATTTGAGCACTTGAAACAATTTCTTCAAGTAATTTTGATGATACTGAGTCCTATAAGGGACAGATTTGGACTTGGATAATTTGCACAATTGTGATTTTGTCATTGTTACTCTTGAGCTATTTTGGAGCCTACAGTCATGTGTATTGATTAGCCGAGGGATCTAATGCTTTTTGGTTAAGGTACAAAAAAGGTTTAGGATTTAGAAAAATCAAGTAATGTTTTGTTTTAGATTTGTTGATTTTGTCAGAAAAGAGGGGCTGCAAAGGAAAAGGGCATCTATATTTTCTTTTCCTTATTTTACTGCCTTTAGCAATTTTGCAAACCAAATTGTCTCACTGTATAGCTTGAAACCTCTTCAATGAACCAAAAAACATTTTTATGTTGATTTCACTTGTATTTGCTATTTGCATGCCTTCAATTGTTTGATTTGGTTTTCCCCTGAATATTTTATGGCTGGTAGTGACCCTGTGTCATTTCAGTTTGATTTGAGAACGAGGCGTGCTACAGAACTTTTCACTTGCCAACCAATTGATGATAGGAAGAATTACATGCCAGTTGTCCATCTCAATGCAATTGCAATTGATCCTAGAGACCCAAATCTCTTTGCAGTTGCAGGGTCAGATGAGTATACTCGACTTTATGATATCCGCATGTATAAATGGGATGGGTCAACTGAATTTGGCCAACCAAGAGATTACTTTTGCCCTCCACATTTAATTGGTGATGAGCAAGTTGGAATAACAGGCTTATCATTCTCAGACCAGAGCGAGCTTCTAGTTTCATACAATGATGAGTTCATCTATCTTTTTACACGAGACATGGGGTTGGGTCCTGATCCAGATCCATCCTCTCCTGTTTCAATGGGCAGTGATGCAACTGATATGACAGCTGTGGATGCTGGTGGAAAGAATGCTCCGCAAGTTTATAAAGGACATCGAAATTGCGAGACTGTGAAGGGTGTGAGCTTCTTTGGGCCTGGGTGTGAGTATGTGGTGAGTGGGTCGGACTGTGGTCGGATATTTATTTGGAAGAAAAAGGGTGGTGAGCTCATTCGAGTCATGGAAGCAGATAAGTATGTGGTAAACTGTATTGAACCTCATCCTCATGCCACTGTGCTTGCTAGCAGTGGAATTGAGAATGATATAAAGGTATGGACTCCAAAGGCTGTTGAGAAAGCCACACTGCCTACGAACATTGAACAGGTATGTTTGCTATATTGAGTTTTTCATATCCTGGAAGTTTGTCATTTAATTGATATCAACAGCTTGGTTGCATATTGTAACTTCCAAATAGGAAAATATAACTAAAAATTGTGTACATGACATTATGGCGCGCTTTTAGGAAGAAAATCGAAGAAAATCCCTTTGCATCTTGATTAAATTCATCTTCAGTTAGACAGGAAACTTCTCGTGATGCTTTTCTTCTTAATCTAGAATATAGAAACGAGGAACAAAAATGCAAAAGAAACTTATTTGAGATTCCAATTTAGTTGTCAATCATCTAAAAAGAGCCCATTACTCATAGGTACACTATAAGCTGTTACTCAAACAAGAAACCTAAATGCTGAAGATTCCCAAATTAATCCAAATAGCTATTTTTTAATTTGTTTTCTTAAATTAGTACTATAATCCTAATTTGGTGGTTCTGCATCTCTCTACTGGCATATTTTCTTTAGCCGTATTTGTAAATGAATTTAGTATCTATTATTTATTATCAGTTGAGCATTGTAGATAGTCAGTTATGAAATTTTGAAACATAATTAATTGTTACACCAATATTATCACTGCTCTTAATTGTTTGTAAAAGGTTTCGATGCATGACCACATTAAATGGTATGCTATTGGTGATGAGGATGACGAAGACGAAGATGATTATTTCTCTAGTGGTGATGAGGAGGAGGAAGAGGAGGATAATGACAGCAATGATGATGATGAGGAGGAGGAGGAGGAGGAGGATGGCGACGATGATGATGATGATGATGATGATGGCAGTGATGTTAGTGGTGGTGATGATGATATTGAAGACGATTATGATGACGATGATGATTTTGATGAGGATGTTGATGATTTTGTTGTTGGTTTTTGATGATGCAAATGATGATTCTGATTTGCACTTTCTGTGCTCAGCTGAAACCGAGGGCTAGGGGCTGGATGTTCAGAATAGCATCACCACAGGACCTGATGTTGCAACTATTTTCATTGCAATGGCGAAGAACGAGCCCAGAGCGCAATGAAGAGAGCTCAGCTTCTGGTAGGGATCTTTTAGAGCTCATACTGACATTCAATGCCAATAGTGACTCGGATGATGGAGGGGATGAACCAAGTCACGATGACTTTTTTTAGTAGGAGATGCTGGGGCCTGGGAGTCTTTGTTTAGCCTCCTTGCTAGAAAACCATAGTAATTGTGTATATAATATAATATAATATAGTTTTAAGTCAAAAACATTTTTCCCCCCTAAAAAGTTCATTGCCATTCGTTAATGGTTAGTTTGTCCTTATCTAAATTTAAATCATTCTCAATTGTTAATTAATTCCTCTCCCTTTTGCTTTTTATGTTCATTTCGGATGGTAACATTTTATTGCCTGGGGGCTGCTCTTATATAACATAGGAAGCAGTTCTCAGAATTCTCATGTGCAATTGAGTATCTTTGGAGAATGCTATAGTATCAGATAGGAGTAATGGGGGGTGGGTTAGAGTAATCTGAGTTGCTCGAATGAGTCGGTTTAACTTACTCGTTGGTTTGAACTATTTTTTGAGTTCAACTTTTATGTTGGCTTCGGCTTAGCTTATGCAAAAGATTTCGGGTTAGGATGAGTTGTTTTGATTTTTTTTTTTTTAAATAAGGGTATTTTATGTTAAATGATATTTTATTTAATATTTTTAGTTTTTTTTTTTTTAAGAGAACTTCATTAACAAAAAAAAATAAAATAACAATCAATAACATCATTAAGCATGAGAGCTCTAACAAATTTAGGAGTTTCTTGCCAAAATGAAGGACTGGCATAAAACCGTGCTGCCTTAGCTAAGGCATGAGCAAACTTGTTAGCTTATCTTCTAACAACACAGGCACTAATATTATTACAGAGATGAGCTAAAGCCTTGCAATCCTGAATAAACAGTCATATTTTGAAATATCCATAGATAAATAATGAAAACTATCCACAACAGCTTTGACATCCATATTTCAATCAAGATGTTGCTGTAATTAAGATAACGCACCAGTGCAATGCCTCTTAACCCTACAGCTTCAACAAGTTTTGCCTTAAAGAGATCCGTAAACACTTTGGATAAATAGATAATCACACTCTCCAAATGGGCTCTAATAACAAGCCCGATGCCAACACTAGAATGCTCATTCATAACTGCATCAATATTGATTTTCATCTGTCAAAGGTACGAGCGTTATCATTAACATTAAGGCTTGAAGAGGAATTGACAGCTTGAAAGTTAAGAGAGAAAATCCATCGCCATATGCATGCAATTGGCCGGAGTAATGAATTCTTGTTTCCAAATCTAAGTATTTATTTGTCGCCATGGAGCCTAGATAACCATATAAATACGTTCCTTAATATGGACATCGGCTCCCTCAAACATACTATTAATCTAGATCCTAAAATCAGATGCATCAGAATGAGCAAGAGGAATATTCACCAAAGATCAACACTCAGTAGGAATTAATAATGGCAGTTTAAGAAAAGATGCATACCATGCTCACTAACATTCCCAGAGAAAGCACAGATGTTAGGGACAAACATTTTTAGAACGTTATGAAATATTAATTATTAGTCAAATTAACAGTGCAGTTGAATTTATATTTGTAAATTACTCTCTCCATTTCATTTCAACTGTTGTGTAAAAAAAATAAAATTTGTTCCACACTAACAGATTTTTTATATTATCAATAAAAAATAAATTCTTTATTCTCAACTTTACTCGTATCTTGGTTTTACATAAATAAATTTTATCGGAGTAATTATAATTCATTACTACTTTTAGTCTTTCTAAAAGAGAGTAATATGACTCTTTTGTACCTATAATTATTCTTATTAAATAACAATTTTAATTTTCATTAAAAAAAACCTTAAATGACAGTTAGAATGGAATAGAAATATTATTTTCAATAATCGTTTAAAATAGAATTTTAAAATTTAAATTTTTATTAATAAATGACTAATTTATATACTAATATTAATATGTTTAAATGAAATAATTAACAACAGTGCACATATTTTATATGTGATATTCTAAAATGATAAATTTTCCAATTATGTCAAAAAAATTATTATCGTTATTATTTTACATCTTGTTTTGCATTTATAAATTTACATAAAAACGTTATTTGTACATTTCGATTTTGAAAGTCAATTTTTTACACTTCAAGTTGGTGGAAAGCATGATATTTTTATCTCAAAAAAAAATGTTGTAGAGTAAAAGGTGGAATAGGAAACTGGCCAAAAATAAAAAGAATATTTTTATTCTCTGTTACAAGTCTCGTAATTAAGAATATAAATGCTATGCTTTTTTTTTTCATTTTAAATTATGCTATTTAAAATATGCAATAGGAATGTGTTGTTTTCACAATTGAATATACAAATCAATGGCTTCTGTATAGTATATTGAGAAGTGAAAGACATCAAATAGGAGTGAGTAATAAGACCATCAGAGTACTAGGCCACCTGCATGCTGCTGCCACTGCTCTCTTTGTGGGTCGATATTGGACTCTCAATTTTTATCATTACACTTTGAATGAATGCAATCATCTGCACAAAATTTATTATCCTTCCATTAAATCCACAGCTAGAAGGGAAAAGAAAAAAACAATTTAAAATTTTCTTATATAATTACTTGTTATTTTTAATATTTAAGTTCAAATATTAAGAAAAAAATAACAGGTATGAACTCTTAATTATGCTAAATCCAAATACAAATATCTACTATGGTCTAAAAAGTGAGTAAAAGCACCAATATGAATCAAGGATATAATAAGGTAAGTTGATGTGGGAAAAAAAATCCCATACCGATGCAAATCCAATGCACAGCATACTGAAACCAGGGAAATGAAATGGTGCTTCCTCAGATAGGAACAAAGCTACAGTTATTAATAAATAAATAAATAAAAAGTTGTTAGTTCTAATTAAATAAAAATATGGCTGTAAGGATTCATCAATTGTTTATTTACCTGTCAAAGGACTAAAAATCAAGGGGGAAATGATGTTGGCAACAGAGCTTATGCTTGAGATGCATCCCTGAGCTTTTCCCTGAAAAAAAGTTTCAATGAATTTAAAGAAATATATATATATATATATATATGTTAGCAAATAGAGGAATAATTATATAAAGTATTGAAATAATTATACTTACATAAGCAACCTATTTTATCCAAGAAAAGACATAAATTATCTAAGGCTAATGATTTTTTTTATTTTACTTTCTAATTAATCATCAATCAATCTAAGCAGCTTAGGTAATTTAGTCCTGTTTGGTAATGGAGGTACCTGCTCATTTGGACCGATTTGTTTGGAAGCAATGCTGCGTAACTGTAGGAATCATAAAAATCAAGTGTAAATTTCACCCCAATTAGTACTTAGTTATTTATGCATATTAATATATTTCACTTTAATTTGTAATACAAAATTCTATCAGATAATTCATTTATTCCAAACATAAATTCTATCTCCGATCTTGAATTCATGAAGACCCTATATAGATAAATATATGACTTACCGATGGAGGCGTGAAAACAACAAAAATTGCTAATGCAGTAGCTGCATATGGAACCTGCTTACAATCAAAGTAATGTTTTTAATTAACTAATTAGTTAATATATATATATAGAGAGAGAGAGAGACAGAGAGACAGAGATTGTAAATAATTAGTTGAAGAAATTGAACATTAATTACCCAATCTGACCATGATATGCTGTAAAGCAACATCTGCAGTATGATGATCAGATAATTAATCAGAACACTTATGCTAAAAATTTGCTGACTTAATTTACTTCTAACAAGGATTATTTATTTATTTATGAATAAAAAGAATTGGAATTGGACTAATGTTCATACATTGATGAAGCCCATAAAAAGTCCTATCGAGAGTAGTTTTTCCTCTGATATAAGACGTGCTAATAGTGGCATGAAAAGCAGCTGCAAGATTAATCATAATGATTATTGAAACATAATAAATTATATAAAAAAAAATCTATGAATATGAAATGGTAAATTAATAAAAAAAATATTTGTTTAAATTATAAGTTCGCCATGGACTAATTTAATTAATAAAAAATATTCATATATATAAGAGAGTATGATTGAATTTTCAATGAACGTCCGGTTTAGATAAGAAAATTCCATAAATTATAGCAAGACATGGTATAATACCTGCGATACCATTCCTGCTAAACCGGCAAGCAGCAAAAGATCAGCATATTGATTTTTGCTGAAATGAAAACGTGCCTTCCAGTAGTACTGCAAGGTGCAAATCATAAATATCAAAAATTCAAACACAATTGCCAATTGGGAAATAAATTTTGATATTTTTTTTCCATCCCACAAAAATAGACTCAGCTAAAAAAAATAGGTCTCACATAAATTAATACAATTAGAACTATAAATTTTACTTATATGAATCCTAATATTACCTTCTAAATTACTTATTAGAAGCATATTAAGAAAACTAAGAAATATTAATTCACATTTATTAATAATAAAATATATTAAAATACATTAAAACAAATTTAAGAAATTATTTATACTTTCAAAAAGATATATATATGGGTTAAAATTTTTAGTTTTGTAGTGCATTTTTGGTTGTGTTAATTTTTTTTTTAAGATTTTTAAAAGAGAATTTGCAATTCATAATCAAGGATTTAACATGAATGTTTCAAATTAGTGAGGGATAGATCATGAAATGGATGTGAAGAGCATACCATTGCAGAAGCTTGAAGTCCTCCATCTCCAAGACTTTGGAAGAATGCAACCACTGCCACCTGTGAAAATGTAACACTGCAAAATACCATAAATATATCAAGTTTTACAATTAATTAATAATTTCAAGATATATTACTTCCACTAATTAGCTACGTACTTAATCGTTATGAGTGTTCTTTAGCCGCAAAGTTATTTATTAAAATTTATTTCGAAATTAAAAGTTAATGTTGTAATTAAAAAAATCAGATAAAGTATGGCTCTCAAGTTTTTTTTTTAATGATCTATTTGCTCCAAAATCAAATTTTGAGCTAAATTAATACGTAAAACTTCCAATTTACAGCCATTTTATCTTAGAAAATACCTTCTTTTTTTAACAAAATTCTAATTTTTATCATAAATTTTATTGATTCTTATAGTGAATGGTGCGCGAAACTAACAAAAGAAAACAAAAATGAGTTAACAAAAAAATGAAGCAAAGTTACTGCCGCAAGTTAATATTTGCTTTTGAGACAAATTAATCATGCATGGTAAAAAAAAATTGAGCAAATTAATTGCACTCTGAACCTAATAAAAAAAATCTAAAATAAATAATATTTCAAATTGTTACTTACTTTGCAACCCACAATTGATTTAAGATCATACCTGCTCTTTAGCAAACAAATAAGATCCCCAAGTTTGAGAATCTTGTTGGAGGTAGTTGGCCTATTAGGTAAATCATTATCATCTTGATGGATGTCATTTGGTCCAGTTTTCAAGATTGGCTGAGTTAGACTTCCATCATCATCTACTTTATCCTTGAGGAAAATTCTCATGTACACAGCAGCAAGCATTGACACAAATGTAGCAACCTGTAATAATATTATACAAAGATTTAGAAGACCTAATTTAACCACCTTTTCCTACTTGATAAATGATGAAGTCCATGAATTCATTAACCCATTAAGGATTAAGATTCAGAATCCTTGTATGGCTCATCCTGAAGAATAGGGATCCACATAAAACTCTATCCCTTAATTAAATACTACTAATTAAGGATTAGAGTACTAGAATTCATGGCTCTTCCTGCCGACGAAAAAAGCAATTGGGTTGGGCAAGTTGGGATCAAGTTATTTCGAGTTCAAATTATTCTTAAGTCAGGTTATTCAGGTGTTTATTCGAGTCCATCCATTTTCAAAATTAAATTCAAATGATTTTTGAGTTCGAATTTTATTTCGTTTTATATTGTGTTATTTCAGATGAATTTGGATGGGATAATAGACAGGAGATTATATAAAGGGTTGGATATTCTAGTCAAGGTTCACTCGTATTATTAAAAGAGAACAAAAATAATAATAAAATGGGAAATATTACAGAGAAAGAAGGTTAGTATATTTCTTTTTCTTTTTCTTTTTTTTTTAAGGCCTCCCAATAAAGAATAATAATAAAAGAGAAAAGGGTAAATTAAATAAAGAAGAACCTGAAAGGTGAGAGGAGGAGGGAGAAAACGGGCAACTAAGGTACCACAGACAAAGGAAGCCAACATTACTCCTGATAGAATTCCAAATGCCGATGCTCTTCCCTCCTCTGATGTGTTATCTGCCTGACCATACACATACCAAAATCATTCAACACTAATTATTTTGAGTTTTTTTTTTTTTGCCTCATCATGGAATGGCTATTATTGTAATTTTAAAATGCACTAATTGTCTGTATCGAAATTCATTTTATAACCTTATCCTCACAAACCCCTTCAAGATTCCACATTGAAATTATTTCTTAATCTTGTTGCTCATCCATCCAAATCTGATTTGTGGTTTATTAATTCATATTGACATACAAATTTGAATTTTTTTAATTTATTAGTCAATTTGGACTATGCTTTTTTCCCCTAAAATAAGAAGTGGAAATGGGATGGCCTTGATGTGAAATGAATGTTTAAAAATTTCGCATTCAATACTTTTTTTCCTTATACAAAAATAGACTCATTTATATTTATACATAGATTAAAAAAAATCTAATTAATATTGCTGAAATTATAAATTATAAATTATAATAATTTTTTTATACTCTCAAAATAAAAATGAAAAATAAAAAATAAAAAATAAAACTTTTTTTTTAGAATTAAGAAAGTGATGAATATATAAATTAAGGAATTGGGATGATATGAAATCATTACCACATAAGCAAGAGCAAGGCAGTTGATGCTACCGTCAGATATCATACCAACTATAGTCTTTAGCACAAAATAGGCATAAAAGAAGTTGGTATCCCTGCTGTATGCCAATATTGCTGCAAAACAAATATGCAACTTCCACTTCAATTCACCATTAGATGGCTCATGGTGAGTTGGTGACACGACCCATCAGCCTTGTCGTTTTTAAGACGTTAGATATTTTGATGATTTCCTTTGACTCAACCAAATATCATTAAGAAAAGAAAACTCTCCATTTAATTTTATCAATTAGTAATAGATTTTTCTTTTTTTATTTTCAAAGAAAAAAAAAAGAAAGAAATCGTTACCTAAAGGAATGATGGAGATCGTCAAAGGAATTGTGAGCATAGCTTTTCTCCCATACTGATCCGACAAATTCCCAATTAGTGGTGTAATCACAACCGATCCCAATCCTATGATCTGCACAAAGTTGCATACCCATTTATTAATTAATTTCCTTTTTCTTTTCAAAATGAATATAAATAAATAAAACTAATTTTCAAAATTTTTTTAAGCTAATATTATTTTATATGCAATTAATATTTTTTTTTACATATTACATTATTTTATATTTTAATGGCCTAGTCATAACTTTTTCAATGTTCAATAATTCGAAAAAGAAGGTAAAGGAAGGACAACCAAATGCAGCTGAACCCACTGCCCACTGGTCATGTCGTCAAGAAAAAGTGTAAATATAAAGTTAAAGCTACGAGATGCTCTCCTCCAACAAGAAACTGTCGCACTCTGTAATAATAACAATAGTAATAACCCATAGATTGTTCACTAATATCAGGATTAAGAGCATAAATCGTAATAAAATTTATCACTTTATAATAAAATAGTATTAAATCTTTTTATTATTATAAATTTACACTAAAAATTTTTAAAATATATTCGGTCAGAAAAAAATATAATGTGACAACCAGAAAATATAATTTATAGTAATATGACATATTAACTGATTGTCACGTCATATTTTTCTGATGGAAAATAGATTTCAAACGTCAAATTGCAATATTTTCAAAATTTTTAATAACAATCTATAATAATTAAAAAATTTGGAACTAATTTATAATAAAATGATAATTTTTAGTACTATTTATGTTATTAATTCTTAATATCATGTTTGTTACATTAAAAAATAGGATTTTATAGAAAATATCATCTTACTTCTAAATTGGTTTTTTGATATTTTAATATTTCTCTGAATTAAAATTCTATTTTTATATTCTGTCTAATTTTATTAAATATATTTTTAGAAATATAAAATATTTTATTTAAAAAAATACTAAAAGATTTCTAAATACCAATAAATTTAAGATATTAGAAATTTTTATATAGTAATCAAAATTCTATTCTTAAATATTTAAACCACAAAACTTAAACTTAGAATGAGAATTTCAATTTCAAATGCCTTAAGAGATTTTTTTTTATTTTGTTACTTTTTAGTATCATTTCATTTCTTAGGATTAATTAAAAAATCGTAGCATCTTAAACAATAATAAATACATTAATATATAATAAATACATTAATATCTCTCTTTACCAAAAAAAAAAATATTAATATATCTTATTAAAATTATGTGGGTCAAAATAGTTGAGCGAATTCATGGTTACTTTAAATTGTCTAATTTGAAATTAGTTACTACAATTTTAAAAAATATACTAATATATCTCAGTAAAATTATTTGGGTCAAAATGCTATTGTCTCTAACAAATCTAACACAGAAAAAATAGCATAGAAAAGTACACGTACGATTTCATTCTGCTTTATTTATCTGAAATTAAAATAGGTATAATTTTTAATTAAAGATTGTAAAAGGGAAGCTATATATGGGTCATAAAGTGTAAATTAAATAATAATAATAATAATATCATTATAAATATATTTCTAATTAATCAAACAAATTGATACAAGTCCATATGATCATGGTAGGTTTGAATTGTAGGTAGCAATAAGCCAATAACATGGCGATAAAGCGCAAGCTCACTATTATGTAAAAACAAAACAAAAAAAAAAGAAAAAAATAATTTTATTCTTACAAAATAATCACCAATTACCTATGGTTAATTTTACTACAATTTTAAAGAAATTTTGTAACAGTTAAGGATTAATTAAGCTTAATTAACCTCGTTTCACCAATTTTCGCAAACATTAATTAACGATGTTTCAGTCTAACAAACGCTTAGAAAATCAAACTCTAATTAATTAATTTTAGGTAAGTAATTACTAATAAATAATGGTCCAAAAAAATAAGAAATTAAATCAAGAAAAATTAAGAGTGCAATTATATATAAAAAGATGATTAACAGAAAATATATATAAAATAATGAAGTTAGCAAGCAAGAGCTGGATCAATGGAGCTCAAGCTACTCTTACTTGCTAATTTCATCACTTGCTTCTGTGAAACTCGATTTTCATCGAATTAATTTTGGTTGTTAATTTCATTAATATAATTTGAATTGAAAAACAATAAAAAGAAAAAGAAAATAGCGTACGGCTTGCTGGAATCCGGAGAGGTAAATGGCAAGAGAGCACTGATCTTGACCAGGGCAAAGAGCTGACATGATGACATCTGTTAAGGTCGGAAAAACCATAAATATAGCCAATTCCGCCGTGAAAACCGTCACAAAAAGGTGGCTCAAATCTGTAAGCTTCTTCATTCTTCCCCCTTATAATGTTTCTAGAGTGCTGCTTTATCTTTTTATGTGGGCACAGAAAGGAGAGAGAGAAAGAGAGGGAGAAACGAACCAAATGAAATTAAGATTTTTTGACCTTTCTGGGATATTGATCTAAGAAAGATCTGGCTATGTAGCTTGCTGGAGGATGAGTTACTTCTTATTATAAGTAATTTCGTGGAGGAAATAAATTTAATTTTTTACATTTTCTATAAATTAAAGGATAATCGTATAAAGGACAAAAATCATTAATACTCAAGTAAAATGAAAAACAAAAAAACAAAAAAAAAAATTCTTCATCCATCGGTCTTGATTGTAAGCTTCAGCTTTTACAAGTTAGTAAAAAATAAATAAATATCCTTCAAAAAATAAATAAATGAAGAATAAAGTTGTTGTAATAATATATAAGATAGATTATGTGAAACCTGCATTTTTATGTATTATAGTTATAATATATTCAAATTATGTATTTTTTAGAATATAGTTACTTCAATGAATTAGTGATATGGATAATTTCCATATGAAATTTATTATTAATATTATATATTGAAGTGACTCGTGGGTTTTTTTTTTCGACCAATTATTCAATTTTTTTATGGATACAAATGCTTCGTATAACTATTCAGGTCAATCAATTGTTTAAAGGAGATTTTATTGAAATAAGACTCGATTTTCGTATTGTTATCATTTTTTTTTCTTTTATAATAAGATTAAGAGTAATTATGAGTATTCTCTTGATTGGTATAATATCACAATCCATTATAGAAATTTGCCCGGTGATCAGTAACAATTATAATACTCTAAAAAGGTGATGGCATTGTTGGGGTATATATAAAGATGCGAAAATGATGTAAGATAATTATTAAATAATAATCATTTTTAAAGGTGGGATTGAAGGATAGAGCACCTTTTTTTTTTTAATAAATGTCTCGAATTCGAATTTTAAAATATAAAATATTTTCATTTTATTTTTTAATTAGTCTAGTGTGATTCAGATTATCAAATAATTGAAACTAAAAAAAATAATTATTTTTAATTATTAGAATATTTATACGGTTTTTTTTCCTTATATGGCATGCATCTAATTAGGTATTTATTCCTTATGGGGCAAGATTTTTACTTCAATTTGTGATATTCAAAGTCAATTGTAGATAAAAAAAATATCACTCTCCAAGTAATTAATTATTAATTTAGTACTCTCTTAATTTTTTTCTTTAATTTTTCATTTTGGGTTTCGGTGCTAGAGATTGGTTGCGTGATAGAGTCGAAGGAAGAAAGGAAACAAACCCTTTACCAGCTAACCCTCTAATTTCCTTTGCTATCAAATTATTCTAATTATATTATTATTATTATTGAAAATTATTCTAATATTATTATATTAGAATATTATTATTTCATATAAAAAAAACTCTTGGATTTTTTGATCCTGCTAAGAAAATATTCATTCTTCAGCGAATTCGATATTCGATCCGGACTTCCTATTTGTTAAAAAAAAAGAGAAGAGGATTTGCGATGGAATGATTGGTAAATTAATTGAGTTGATAATTATAAAATTTTACTCTAGTTAATGCATATAGAAGGAGAAACTATGGCACCCATTAATCATTTTTTTTATAAAAGTTGAGATCAAATATCAGAAACATACTAGATCATCCTAATTAAATTGACACAATCGTAACATTTTCATCACATACTTAAAACACAAAATATTATTAATAACAGAAGAAAGAAAAAAATACAAAACTGTTCAACCATCAAAAAAAGTACTAAACAAAATCGTTATGAATGGGAATTACATGAATGTAAATAAAATTTTGTATTCTTTCTCCAAAAAAAAATGTATTTAATCTGTGTATGTAAGAACAATTTTTTGATAAAGTCAAATTGAACAAAACCCATGATATTGACCCTTAGGAATCAAATAATTCTAGCGTATACAAATTGAATTTAATCTCTCTCCTAGGAAATAAAGTAACAATATTGACTGAAGTTTAGTGTGCATTTAGTTTAGCTATTGAAATTAATAATTTTTTTATGCTCAGATAAAAGTGTTTGATAAACTTATTTATGAGCTGCTTTTTTTTTTAACCTTTTTATAATAAAAAAATAGAATTAAATTCTTTAAAATTAAAGATATTATTTTTTTCCTTTTCATATTGTCTATCACCTTTCACCACTCATATTATATCATTTCTGCCATTCAACTACACTTGTGTTCCATGTTATTGTAAAAGAGGAAACTCACATTAAAAATATATTAAATTAATGAGTTATATATATATATATATATGAAATTTTTTATTTATAATTGATTTTATATTATTATTATTATTATTTTAATTATTGAAATAAATAATTATATCAAATAATCATTAAATTTTTTATTTATTTATGTATCAAAAAATATATTTTTTTGAATTATATAAATTATATTTTATTTATAATTTTATATTTTAATAGCAACAACCAAATTAGTTTTATCAAATATAAGTATCAATCAGCTACTAGTTATTAACTATCAACTTTATTAATTAATAGTTTCACTCAACAACTAAACTAAATGGAGTCTAAAATTAATGAATCCTACAAAGATACAACAACATTAAAAAAAAAAAAGTTATTATTTCTTTTGTTTTTCGACTTGAAGTCGTTTCAAGTTCTCTAAATTCCTTAATAATTAATGGAAAAACTCTATTTCTTTTTTTAGAAATCAAATTAATAATATATTATCATGTCAACTGAAAATTTTCTACAATAATCACTTCATATTTGTAAAATAATAATTTTTTTATGACAATGGATGTTTGACTCGTTTATTTCATATTGATACATGTTGATAATATATTAATCATAAAGAAGGAAAATAAATTTTAGGTTATGTAAAAAAAAAACATATGTATTTTTCCCACATAGATTTAAAAATGACAAATGGAAAATATAGTTCAACAAAGATATGCCTTTTTTCTCTTATCAACCAACAAAAATGGCAAATGTAATAGCTTTCGACTACGTAATTTTTATTGTTTTTTTTTAAAAAATGGCAACTGTTTCTTAAAAAAAAAACCATGGAAATCAATCAGTAGCGCATTTGTTAGGCTTTTACTGCGTGGTTTGATAACAATTTGAACCGGCTTCACCAATTATGGTTCATCCGGGTTGCAGTCTGACCGGCCAATTCATCGGAGATTCTTGCAGATTTTAATAAATAAGAGTTTTCTATCTGATCAAGACGGAATTAATGACCGATTCGCAATTAGATCCAATTGGCCGGCTGGTCCGAATTGAATAAGTATGATTAGATATAAAAAGATCATAAAATCTTACTAGAAACGCGGGAAGCACTCTTAGTCGAGTGTTCCCACCATATAAAAACAATACAAAGAAATACGCCAAGTGACTCAATTGTTATTTTTTACTCAAAAAATTAAAGTCCCACTGTCATATTTACCAGTTTAAATTATGGTATAATTTTCTTTTATTCTTTTCAAGTTAGACTCCTAGATTGAAAGTTGGCATGTGAAAAACTCAATTTATTTCCATTCTTCAAAAACACACAAACCCAACTCATTGAGAAAGTAATAGAGAGATGAACTAGTGAATCTGTAGCTATTCTGATAGATTTTGGGAGGATAATGATCTTATCAGACTCATTGGCTCCGCGAGAGGGATGGTTTAGACGTTTAGCCGGTAGAGCAAGGCCATCACTAATTGAATCACTTGGTGTTTCTCCATTCAGACCTAAACAGAATAGAGTATTATTTGGTATAGCAAGGCCATCATCAATTAGCTCACTTGGTGATTCTCCATTCACAACTGAATCAGTCAAACCAAATACATTATTAGTTGGTAGAGCAACGCGATCACCAATTATCCCACTTAGTGAACCTCTATCTACACCTGAAGCTTTAGCTCTTTGTAACATTGAAAGTGGTCTTAAGGCCCGACGGATTCGAGATCCTGATTTCAGTCAATCCCCAAGCATCTTCCGTCTTCCTAATAACTTCATAGTGATGAATCTGAATGCTTGAGCGTGAGCTTGTTGTTGAAATTTGGTAATTCCAAATTGGAAGTGAATTCTTTTTCTACAATAGTATTAGTCTATAAAAAAGTTTCATTCCCTTTTAATAAATTATCCCAAAACATCAATCTCTTACTTCTAACATTTGTTGTATTTTATCTATTTCTTATAATATTTTTTTAAAATAATGAAATATTATTTTAATAGTGTCCGAGAACGTAAGTATAATTGGCCGAATTTCGTTAAATTTTGGTGTTCCTTTTATTATCTATTTAATAGTTATTGTTGGGTAATTTATTTTAGTGATATATTGTGTTTTAAATTATCTAAGAAAAATTTTGTCACTAAGACTCTAAAAGTCTAATGAAGTTGGTTTTTAAAAAAAATCATTTATGACTCTACCAACTACCTAGAAATTTTTATTTGTCTTAATTTTTGACATAATTATAATTATTTATTTTGATGGAAATTAATCTGATTTCCACAACACTTGTATCAATTAGCCTTATTATTGATCAAATTTGACTTCAAAGAATATTTTTTATGAAAGAATACTTCAATTATAAAGAAGAATGCATATATATATATAGAGAGAGAGAGAGGCTAGCAAAAAAGTTGGAAAAATAACTGTCAAAGCAACAAACATTCCCACCTAAACTATGCTATTTACATTCTAATGAAACTACACCGTTTTTCAAGACAAATAAATAAAACAAAAACTAACAAGAGGAGAAGTAAGCTCTGCTCCACTATCTGAAGATGAAAACTTTAAGCTTGAAGCTCAACTTGAATTGCTGACTTGACTTGGCTGCACATTAGCTTAAATTCCATCATCCCGCCCTCAAGGTGGAGCTTGGTAAATGGAAAACACGCCCAACTTACAACATAACTGATCAAAACTAGTGCAGATAAAGCTTTTGTAAAAATGTCAACAAGCTGAGACTGAGATGAAACATGCTTTAGAAGAATCAGTCCCTAAGTGTATTTTTCACGAACCAAATGACAGTTAATGTTTTAATTCTTGATTCTTTCATGGAAGACTGGGTTTTGAGAGATGTGAATGGTTGCCCGGTTGTCACACCATAATGGAATGGGAAGTAATGGTGAAATCTGAAATTGGTGAAGTAAATAAGTCGTCCACATGATTTCACACACCGTACTAGCCATGTTTCTATACTCTGCCTCTGTAGATGAGCGGGAGACAATGTTTTGTTTCTTGGTTTTCTAAGAAATGAGAGCATGACCAAGAAGGATGCAGTAACCTATAAGGAAGTGCCTTGTGTCTCTGCAAACTGCCTAATCAACATCACCATATACTTGCAAATCGAAAGAATTATTGCTAGGATAAAAAGTCCCGTAGCAGGTTGACATTTTAAGTATTTTAGCACATGAAGTGTTGTTGTCCAGTGTGACTTTCTAGAAGTTTACACATATTGACTCAACAGCTGAACAATAAAAGTCACATCGGGACGAGTGAAACTAACATACAAGAGGCGGCCAACTAATCTTCTGTAAGATTGTGGATCAGGTAGCAATGCACCTCCATCAGCTGAAAGTAAAGCGCCTCTGGCAATAAGAATGGAGACTGCCTTTGAATGTTGTAACCCAGCATCTTGTATCAAATCTAAAATGTATTTCTTTTGATTGATAAATAACCTTTCTGTAGACCTGGTAATTTCATGTCCTCAAAAATATTTTGCTATGCCCAGATACTTAATGGTGAAAAGCTTATGTAGAAAAGCCTTAATATTTGTTATTTCCTGTTCTGAGGTGCCAGTTAAGAGCACATCATCCACATACACCAATAATGCTGAAAAAACAGTTCCATTGTGATAAGTAAAAAAGGCAATTGTCTTGTACTGATTGCTTAAAACCATAAGCACGTAATTTTGAAGTGAATTCAACATTCCACTGTCTTAAGGATTGTTTTAAGCCATAAAGAAACCTTATCAACTTGCTTTGGCGTATCTTTTAGGGGGCTTCATGTACAATTCCTCATTCATAAACCTATGAAGAAAAGCGTTATTAATGTCCAGCTGGTGTAGAGGCCAACAGAAAGCTACTGCTATAGCTAAAAATATTCTTACTATAACATTTTTGGCGATTGGGTAATAACTATCTGTGTAATCAAGCCCTTCAATTTGATTGTATCCTTTAGCAACTAGATGGCCTTTTATATCTATCTATGGTGCCATCTGGCCTTAATTTCAACTTGAAACCCCATTTGGATCTTATGGGCTTCTTATGAGAAGGTGAATCTGTCAACTGTCAGGTATGATTCTATTCGAGGGCTTGTAGTTCAGCCTGCATGTCCTTAATCTATTCTATATGCTGCTTCGCTTCTGGATATGTCTTAGGTTCATGGACTTGAGACAGGTCAATCAAAAAACACATATGTGCAAGTGCAAAATGTCCTATAAGTGTGTTATGGGGTGTGTCATGAAATTTACCCAAATTTAATTGTCTAACTTTATATGATTTTAAAATAATATCATACATGAGGAATATGAAATTCGAAAGATAAGATAATTAAGATATATCTTTATTTTGGTAAATTTTGATGGTCGGGCTGTATAGATCAAATCATAGGCTTTCACTTTCTGAATCTTAAGTCTTATCTTTAATCAAAACATTTATTAATGAATATAGTTGCTCAATTTAGGCTGAATGAAGCCCAATTCTTATTCAACTTTTGGAAAACTGCATAGCTGAGTGGCCCGCCAAAATATAATCAAAGCCCACTGGACCAGAATAAAAAATTGAAAATATTACAAAAGGGGAGGATCAATTGCTAATAAATTGAGCAAATTTCACCCGTTTACCTACTTTTAACTTTTAAATTTCAAAAATACAGACAAGTATTTCCATTTTTATTTTTACTGAAATTGAATTTCATTTTTACATTTTTATGATATTTGTATTTCAATATTGTCATTTATCTCATTTATTGGTATTGTAACGCGATGTTTAATGATATAATTTCTTATTTAATTTTTGTACTTTTTTTTTGTTTTCTCCCTATTTTTCATTCTTACATGATATTTTATATGTTTTCCATTGTTAAACTCTTTTTTATGTATAATAAAGTCTTCTAGTAAAATTATTTAGAAAATGAGAAAGTCAAATAGTAAATATTTATCTAAATTTTGCATGATGCTTATTACTTTTTATCATTTAACGTTAGATAAATATTGTATAAATATATCGACAGATGGGTAAGTTTTAGATAAATGTTTGGTATTTGGAAGTACAATTCAATATTAAATAAATGTTGGATAAATATTGAATAAACTTTTGGATAAATATTGGACAAACTTTAGGTAAGTGTTTGATAAATGATGGATAATCTTTTTAATTATCATTTACTCAATTTTTATTAAAAAATTTCTCATTATTTATATACAATTTATCAAATGAATTTTTTTTAAAAAATATAATGTTGATATTGTTGTGGGAATATGAATATAAATATAGAACTTGATTTTGAGAGATAAAAATAATAATTTTCTAAAAAATATTGTGAATGATTTGAAAATAATGAAAAATATATATATTATATTTTTGGATGTGTATGAAAGAGATTATACTAGATTTATTTGAAATAAATTATTGAATAAGTTTTTCAATTTTTAGTAAATTTAAAAGTTTAAAAGTTGATTTTAATATTTTTGAAAGAAATTTTAAATATAGGTAAATCTGACAATATTTTAACATTTTTTTCATTTATAAAAATTTTTCAAATAAATTTTATACCGTGTAAATAAGTTGGAAAATATTATTTAATCCAATAATTCTTGCACTTTTTGATTATTTTATTTATTTTCACTCGTATCTATTTATAAATTTTTAGCATGATCGAAGTTTGAGAGTGTTGGTCTCATTCCACTTCTTAGAGATGACTGTTGATATTGCTCGGCCGCGATGGATTCCTCATCTCGTTGAGTAGTTTACTTTGCTGTCCTCCCCTTAGAATTAAAAAAAAAAAAAAACTTATAGGTTAATGTTATACTAAAAGTATACAATAAAACTAAATTTAGCCCTTGAATTTACTTTTTCTCTTGGATATATTTTTATTTTGACATGTTAAACCCTTGTACTTTGGATTAGCAGTCATTTTGGCCCTTCCGTTATCTCTATCAAATGTGTGGTAGTGTGTCTTGTTTAGAGATCTATATTAAGGTCCGGTTGAAAATATTTTTTTTAAAAAAAATATTTTAATATTTTTAAATTTTAAAAGCTGTTTTTAAAGAAAATTAGATAAATAGATTTTTTTAAAAAAATATATTTGAAAAAAATATTTTATAAAAAATTTAAAAAAACAGTCAATTGAATTAAAAAAATTATAAATATATTTTTTAAACATCTAATATCAATTCCAAATAACCAGAGAAAGAAAAACCATATATATTTTAATTTTTTCATCTCTTCTTCAACCGTCCTCATCCCTCTTTCTTCTTTCCAGCCACACTTATCATCTTTTGTCTTTAACCGATAGCAATAATCTCCATAAACTCCCATTGCAAAAGCCCACAACAATCGCTCTCCTTTCTCACTTTCACCAATAGATCTAAAAAAACCAAGTGTTTTCTCAAAAATTAAAGATCCCTAATTCAAACAAAATTTCACAAATAGATCAAACCCAAAAATAACAACTTAGCTTTCAAAATCAAAATCAATGGCAGTTGTGATTTGTAAAGAGCAAATAATTATTTTTGTTTTCTCGAGAAATCAAAGCCACCAATGCCACAACATCCTTGTTTCCATGTGGCTTAAATAACTTTGGGTTGTTGATATATAAAGGATAAACGGAGTTAGGTGAATCTAAATAGAATTAACGGAACCAAAAAGGTTTAATGTGTTAAAATAAAAGTATAGTAGCCAAAATTAGAAAAAAATTAGAAAATAAAAAAAAAAGTAAAAGTACAAGGGGCAATTTTAGATTTTTGCCCAATAAACAAAGTAATAACAAAGAAAACGATATAAATTTTGGTTGGCGGTTACTTTTCTTGTAGATTTGTATTTTATTAATATTTTCATTTATAAATCAATTTAATAATTTATTTACTATCATCATACTGAAATAAAATTATAGTAAGGTTCATATTTTAAAATAATAATTATTTTCATTATATGTGAATATATTGTTGGCTTAATTAAATTAATATATATACGAATCTGGTTTAATTTTTTTTAAATCTTAATTGTGGGATTAGTTCATACCATCTTCTTCTTATTGGAGAAGAAACCAATCTCTCATCAATCATCTCTCCCTATATATTTTCATTAAAAAAGAAAAACACTATCGAAGTCACATTAATTTTCTTTTCTTACGGATTCACACGTCTCTTTGATGGATACTGGAGTTGAAAATGAGAGACTCAATACGTATTTCATTTATTAATATTATAGATACTGCATGTAATTCAAATATAAATTCTTATTTCCCATATTATCTGAAACGTGGATAAAATGAAATGTAGACATATTTCTCGAAAGGAAGCCTTCAAAACTACAAGAGTGCATGCAAATTGTCAACATTACATCATGAACACACTTGAGAATAATGGTTAATTATTCTAGATTTGGGCTACTCGCCAAATCTTTAGCCACAATTGATACATTAATAAGAAAAAAAAATTAGATACGCCTATTCCCAACACTGTATAAAGTGATCTTCTTTTTATCTTCTTTATTTTTAGATGATGTGTAATTGTGTAGCAATTGTTAATATTTTAATATTTAAATAAAAAAAGAAATAGTTAAACAAATTTGTCAATCTAAAAAATTAATAAAGTTAAAAAAATAGATAATAAATAATTGAGAATAAAATTTAGTTGGGTCACCAACATGAAACTTATGGGGATTCTCCTCTCTCTAAAAACTCTAGTCATCCATCTTTTTTTTTTCTCTCTTTTTGTTTTCTAATTTCAATCGTTCTTCGAGGGTTGTATTTTAGATAGCCCTTTCTATTTTTTTATTCATAATAATATTAAATCTTTCATTGTTGATGGAAGATTCGTGATTTATTTTAGCAATTTTTTTAATCTTTTTATCTTATTGAATTTTAGTTTGGTGATACATTTTTTTTATATGTCTTGGTACAAATCTATATATGGAATGATGACTGAAAGAATTATATTTTTTTCTACTCTATCAATGCTAAATTCTCATTGTTATTATTATTGTTATTGAAAATGTTTGTCAAATTTTAAATGTTATTTGATAAGTCACTTTATCTTTTGATTTTAAATCTGTACTGATTTTTTTTTTATTATGAATGAATTTCATGCTATTATTAAAAAAAAAAACATGATAGGTGTGATTTTAGTCATTCATCCACATAAATAAATAAATGATATATTGAGATTAAATTTTGTTAACTTGTTTCTTTTAGAACTTTTATAATCGCTTATTTATGAATAAATGACTCCAATATGACTTATCGTGTTTGGAGCAACTTAAGAAAATCTTAATCCATAAGTAACTAATTACTGATAAGGCATTGTATCTTTACACATGGAATTTGGTATTTATCAACTAATTTTAAATTTATGTAATGTAATTAGAGATTAAAAAGATTAGAAAATCACCACAAAAAAACATGGTGAACTGATCACGATAAGCAGAGAAAAAAGTGATCTGAATTCCAATTAAAGGACAAAAACACAATGATATTAAGCATATTCTACACAGCTAGATATAGCTCAGCAATATAGCAACATTTATTCGTGAAAAAGCTTGTTAGGACAGAGCCCATAAAGGGACAGAATTAAATGGGTTACGTGGTCCATAAATTTAAAATTTATATATGTTTACTTGTGAAATATCTTAGATATTTCTAATTCTATATTGCCAGCATTTGTTGCCAATATATTTTATTTATGGAAAATTAATATATATTATGCAGCTGTTACATGTATATATATGAAAATGAAATGAAGCAAAAGTGCCTTCAAAAATTTTCATATGAAATTAAGAAATTTATTGCTGCTTTACAATTTACAGGCAGGCTTGTCGCTGTAGCTCCCCAACTTGTTAGTGGAAATACCAATCTAGTCCCAGTTCATGTCGACAAGTATGTGGAAAATGAAATGTGACACTACCATGTCGACTATTGTTTTAATTGAAGGATTTTCATTAAATTTTAATTAATTATAAGTTTTCCACTATGTATTTTTAAATAATGTATCAAACACATATAACTAACTAGAATATGAGACTAATAGCCAATTAGCTCATGAAATAATAACCTGGCTGTAAGATAATATATTCAAGTCAAATTCTAAGGTTCAACTTCACATGTTGAGAGTTCGTTTGATATTACATTTGACAAAAATATTTCTCAAAAAAAATTGCAATTTTTTTGAGTTTTGATTTTTTTTTTCAGAAACTTATTTCAGGAAAATAACTTATAAAAATTAAAAAAATAGATAATTAAATAAAAAAAATCTCAATTTTTTTTACACTCAACAACAATTCCAAATATACTCTGAATATTCAGTTAATATGTTTAAAGTTTGCTAGTAATATTCTCCTAGTAAGTTTTTAATTTTTTTATGTTTAAATCGGATAATTTTTCACCTAATCTGAATTTCATTCAAAAAATTCCATTTTAATGCGATTTAAAATATCATAGTACCAATTCGAATTCAACTCAACTTTATCAAATCTATTCATAATCTTTTATTTTTAAAATTTAATGAGTTGGATTACAATTGTATTTTCTCTTACGACCAATTTTTTTTTAAAAAAAAAACACATATAGTTGTCATGTGATGGAAATAAGAATACATAAAAGTGAAAGACAAAATGATTTTTTTGTATTATAGAAATTAAATTACGAAAGCGATTTGATTTTAATTGAAAAAATCACCGAATTGTCCTTTCAAACTGCAACAACCAGTTGAATATGCATAATTTCATAATAATGTCATTTTCAAATTGGTATAGCTGCACATGGATGGCTATAGCTATATGAAAACAATACTATATAGTCTATTATGGGACCATTAGTTGCAGTTCCCTTAATAGACCAATGGCATTATTTAAAGAATATTAATTGGCTATGAATAATAGACCCACTTATTTATTTTTTTTCTAACTACAGGAAATTCATTTGTCTTAATTCATTTTTTTAAGCATGTGGAAAATATGCAAAGATTTCTTTTTCTTTTTTAATATTTTTCAATGTTAGCATCATCCTTTGGACAAAAAAATGAAAAATGTGAACATCATCCAGAGTTATAAACACACTAATGAAAATGAAAGGCAACAATTTTCTATCTTCTCTTCTGACTTCTAGATTGGCATAACTATGATGATAATGTCCATACATTATTTTCTAATATTTGATTGTTATTGTAATAATTTTGAGGCAATATTATTACTATTATTATTATCATAATAATTGTTAGAATATATTCCCTTTTATTAAAACAGGAAAGGCTAGCATTGAAAAATTAAAAGAAAATTAGAAGGCAAAAAGGAGTAAAAACTAAAAAGAAATAGAAATACAATTAGACAAGCAAACCAAAAATTGAATTTCGAAACTTTTTTTATTTTTTAAATATGGGTAGTGGCTAATTAAGTGATTTGTGGATGTGACTTGAACTTTGGCAGAATCTAAATATTGCAATTCAATTCGAAAAGCTCATGGTGCAATCCTAGTTACAAGAAAATATAGAAGTCTGTGAGTGAGGGTATGGCCTGATTTTTTTTTTTTATTTAGTTATCTGGTTCGGTTTTGGATAGATTGAATTATGTAATTCTATTTCAGTTTGAGAAAATACTAGGATTTTCGGATTTTATTGGTTTTGGAGGATAAAACTACAATTATACTTATTCATTCATCATAATAGAAAGTCATTCTCTGTATTGTTCGTTTTTTGTCTCAATTTTTTTTCTCATTACTTTCTGGCATTTTCAATATTTTTTTTAATTAAAGTGTGTGTTAAAAAATTTATAATTTAGTTGTGTTTAAACTTTTATAATTCAAAAATCTAAATTATAGGTAAAATATTTAATTAAAGTTAATACTTAAAAGAAATAAAGTAAAATAAAATAAAGCAAAAACGTGCACTACTTAACTTTATTTTTCAAAAAATCTATAGAGATCATTGAAGAGAATTTGCGGTTTAGTGATGAATGACATCATCGAGATGAAATTCACCCCATTAAATTTAGAGGCGAAAGATTTATTATGTCTATGGAATTAAATTCCGACTTTTTGCGAATCGAGTATCATATCTTTTCCGGTAGTACATACATAAATCAGATTTATATTTGTACGATACAAAATTAATTTAATTACTTTCATAAAATTCTTTTAATCTGACTTTTAATATAAAAAGTATCGCAAAAAGTTTGGTTAAGATATGTCATATTCCACTAAGTATATAAATGAAATTTAACCATAAATGCTCTCCAATTATATCTTCCAAATCATCCACGCTAACAATCCAGTTAAAATAATACATACATTTTTTGAAAAATATTTTTTGTGCTTGATCATGAATGAGATAGATATGCAGATGTAAATTTTGATTTTTCAATTTTTATGTGGTGATTCATGCATATTTTAATGATAAATGATAAACTATTTGATAATTTCGCCCTATAAAAATGAAAACTATATTCACACACTACTTTTATGTGAATATAAAATATTTTCAGACAAAGGGATAATAATTATGCGTGATTCATGAATTTATTAAAAAAAATAATAAATGTAAAAACAAAACACTTGAATTCCAAGATGTTGTACCATTGAATTGGACAGACACTCGATGCCTTGGCAGTAAGGACTAAGGATGCATGCAAAACCCCATTTTACAAAAAAAATTAGTCTCTCAATTTAATGCCTTTCAAAATTATAACCGAATAATTGAGAATTAACTAAATTACTTTGATCCTTAATTAAAATGAAAAAAAAAAACAATTTAGTAAGGAAATATAAAGATAGTGGTGATAATAAGAAAAGGGTAAAATTTAAAAAAAAATTAAGATTTTCTAACTTTGTATTTTGTCACATAATATGATATTAGGGAATGAATATACAATTAGAGCTTATATAACTTAATTCATAAGCTTATTATGTGTTTTATACCCTCTAATTATGAAATGGCTGACTTATGCTTTTATTTCGATTAGTTATGTTGAAATTGCGAGTTGGAAAATTTAACTTGGAATTGTTTACGTAGACTTTTGTCAAAGTTTGGGTGGATTAATTCAGAAAAATGAATTAAAAAACTTTTTTTTCTCCAGAATATATAGACCATCTAAGTTAATTGACCAAAGGATTCCATGTTCAAAAAAAAAAAAAGTAAGTAAACAAATCTCATGAATAGATGTCCTTTCATCTAATAATATATTTTTTTAACAACATATTAAATTCTCTCTTAAAGATTTTGCGATTTGTTACAAAATTAAAATTTGAATTTTGATAGTACAAATTTTACCCTTTTGGATTTTAAAAAATATATTTTTTTAGTTTTTTATATTTTGATTTTTTAGTTGATCTTTATTTTCATTGAATTTTACTTACATATAATCTTTGAAATTTGAATACATAATATTTGAATGGTTCACATATATCACAAAAGATTGAAAACAATTAGAAAAGATCAAGCATGACTTTAACCGGAATTAAAATCTTTCTTGGAAATTGAGCTTGATTGGGAAAATTAATATACATTTTTCAAATTAGAAAAATCTTTGTCAAAAAAGCTAAAGATTGTGTTCAATACAGCGTGTGCAAATGGAAATTGGCATGCCAAATAGGCCAGGCTAGCAAAGCAGCAAATAAAATCGACTCAGGGGAACGTGTTCTTAATTTTTAACTAAAATGTCTTAATTTAAGTTGAAAATGCTGTAATTAATTCATTAATCAATAATTTTATTTCAATATTATCATTATCATTTCAAAAGTCAAACTTTTATCTTTAACTTCCAATTGTTGAGTATGCCTATGAATGAATACTGACTACTTTCTTTTATAAAAAGAATAAATTAAATTAATATAATGTATCAGGTTTTTTTAAAACTATAATAGGAGTGTAAATGAGAATTCTGACTCGTAAAATATTTAAATTCGATTTAGAATTAATCGAGTCGAATTTGAATAATTTGTCCAATCGAGTTTAGTATCACAATATTTGACTCGTTAATCTCGTGAATTTGATCGAATAATTTTTTTTTATTTATTAAATTATTTTTATACTCTCAATATTTAAATTAAGTTTAAATATATTTCAACTTAATCAAGTCAAGTTAAATTGAGTTAGATTTGAGTACACTATTTATTAATTTTTTAGTTAATTCGGTTTTGTCAAACTAAATTTGAATATTTTTCAAGTTGAGTTTTGAACTATTTAAAAAAATCTCAATTGAGTTCAAGTTGAGTTCAAATACTAAGCTTCTTAATTGAATTGAATTCGAACATAACACTGTATCGACTTAACTCAACTCGATTACCTCCCTAAAATATAACAGATAAAATAATTTTACTTTAATGTAATATTATTCGATATAATTAAAACTAAACCCAATTATACCAATGCACACGAGTTAAATGTCAAATTTTTAAAAAAATTCATACATCATGGATATGATAATTTAACTAAATAAAAGCATTCTTAAAACATGAAAGCGATCTCAATAAAATAAAATTTTAATAAAAAATATATAAGCATACACAATCTCAAAATTTTACAAAATGAATAGTTATAAAATTACATGTCTCTGAAAATATAGTATGTAAAGCTATAACTATCCAATTCATAGCAAAACAATCAAAAAATAAGATATAACTGTATATCACCCGCCCTGAATGAATATCATCGACTCTGATCACTAGGTGTCCTCCTTTATCGACCATCCTCTAAGCTCTAGACCTATGAATGAAAAATTCATACGCTAAGCAAGTCGTGCCTAATGGTATATAACAATGTGCAAGACATACAACAAATATAAATAATATACATGATATACTCATCAAGCAATTATGACGACTTACCTAGAAGTTCGCACATATACTAGCTTGTATACTGCATGACACATCATCCGAATTTTATATATATCACAACACTACATGGCAACTCAAACAATCTCTTAATATCATACATGTGTTTATCACATATAACAATTTATTTATTATCTTAACTTTGCCCACCTACTCATAACTAAACTAAAATAAATATGGGTAACTCAGCCCACCGAGACGTTTTAATCTGCTAATCTCTAGCTATAAAATATATATAACCCACCGAGATAATCTGGTCTACTAACCTCAGAGCCTTCAAATATATAACCCACCGAGGTGTTATGATCTGCTAACCTCTTGACCTTTAAATATATAATTTACCGAAACATTTTGGTCCGCTAACCTCTGGGCATTCAAATATATATGACCAATATAGGTCACTTGGTACCGAACTCTCCCCTCAATGGCATGTTATATATCTTAGCTTTAGTCATAATCAGAATATTGGGTTGACAATATTATCACACTCATATTCATATTATTAATTACTATATTTTATATAAATCTCATAATTTATATAATCATATATTTTCATACCATGCTAATAGCATGCATCCGAGGTCTACCATTTCTCAACAAATCAAATTCGATTCAAAACCAAACACATCAATTTTTCATCAAAAATAGCTTCACGACTGTGAATAATCATTCACGACCGTGAAGCACTACTTCACAAGTAGTCCCTTCATGACTCAAGCTGTGAATCAATTCGTAAATCAACACATGTTCATGGTCGTGATCACCCTTCACGGACATGAACCTAATCATGAAGTTGCTCATGAACGGGTCTACTTCAGCAACAAGAATGTGTCTCACGACATTCACGCCCGTGAACCCACCATTCACGGCTGTGATCACCCTTCACTGACATGAACCTAACCGTGAAACTGCTCATGAACGGGTCTACTTCAGCAACAAGAATATATCTCACGACATTCAAGCCTATGAACCTACCATTCACGACCGTAAATCTGGAAATTTTTTGAAAAACAGAACATCACAAAACATGTCAATTCTACATGCAATACTCACTACGGTTGACCAATGTCAGTCACCCTATCAACATTCCATCATGCATTCAAGCTATCTAACATAACTGTATCATCTCTAATTATCAGTAATAATCATAATTGTTTCTCAAATATGTCAATTTGACCATATTTATAAGGTTTTCCATCATACATATTAATCTCACATTTCACCACTTATCTACTCATTTATCATCTAAAATATATTTTTAAAGCAAAAAATACTGAAACACAAAATAATAGCCTTAAGTGTTGTTATGTACAAGGTTTACAGTGAGGATGGAGATTGATTAAAGCTTGATCTCTTCAAGCTTATCCTCTCCATTGAGATGGACTTTCAGCACTTTCTCTAGATCTTAGCAAGATAAAGAAATATTCTCTAAGCTTATAGAAAACGACCAACACCCAAAAAAGAAAAACCAAGTTTTTCTCTAAACTCTTAACCTCCCTCTTTTCTCTCTCTCTTTTCTCACTTTTTTCTTAAGAAACATTGATATTCCAAGCTTCTCTAATGGAAGAAGATGAAGTATGGAGGAAGAAAAAGATGAAGTTTGCATATTTTGTTGGTTAACATGGAGTGTGGAATGGATTTAAAAGGGATGACAAAGAGAAAAATGTGACTGCCTCACCAGCTTTGTATGCTTAAGCTTCACGGTTGTAATTCCTCTTTAATGAATGTGAGCTTATCCTTCATAGTCGTGAAGCAACTCTTCACAATTGTGAAGAACCTCATCATGGTTATGAACTAAAATCAAATATTTACGGCCATGACACCTATTATCATGAACGTGAAATATCTTATTTCAACCACTTTCAACATCTCAAAACTCCCATTAATTCCCCATTTCCCACTAATCAATAACATAACTTATAGGTCATAATCATGGGCATTACATTTAAAACTATATCGACCAAGCTAGTGGCATTATCCAAATCTGAATTTGCTTTTCTCTACATATAAATATATGGCTGATTAAAGTTTTCTACCATCCATGGCTATCAAGTTTAGTGCCTTAATCGTGGAAAATACAAGGAAAAAAATGGAAGCATTATATTATCTAGTCCTATTGTGAATGAGGGTAATGCTTATTTAGGCTAGATATGTAATTTCTTTTATTGAATATAATTTTTTTATTTTATTGAATTAATGATATTTAAATTATTATATTTATCTTGATTTAACTACTTATTAAATCTTTTTGCATACTTTGATTTGCTATTTATGAATTTTTTTATATGAAAAAAGAGAATATGAGGTTGTACAACTCAACTGTGGTAACAAAACATGTGTTTAGGTACAGTAATACAAGAAACTAAATAGGGCATCAACATGGTATACTAATGAATAATAGTTGGCATGAATAAACTTGAATTCAGGATATAAAGAGGTCCAAGCACTTTCCTTACTACCATAACTTCTTTAGTCTTCTAGTTTTGTAATACGTAAAAATTTGGATAAAAAAATGAAGATTAGGTTAGTAGATTTAGCTAACTTGCTTACTGACAACGAGTTATATTTGAAAGGTTGGTAAAAGAAAGGCATCCCTTAGAGTTACTTTGGAATGAATTTTAACTTGGCCTACGCTGGTAATAAGGGTGGTTGTGCCATCAAATAAGTGTACAGGTAATTTAAATTTTGGTCGATAAATGTTCCGCATAAGGTTAAGATTTAAACACATATGACTGGATGTTCTAGTATCAATAATCCAAGACCCAAACTCAATTAACTCCAATGCAGGGAAAGCATAAACAGTGATTTTGTCACTTGCATATTCAAAATCCATGTGTAAAGTTAACTATTCCACTTCCTTCTATTACTCCTCGTCCTTTCAAGCATTTGGCTACTTCATGTTGTATCATTTTTTACATAGTTTGCCAAGTAAGCTTAACTTTCTCTCCTTGTTGAAAGTTAACACTATCCATTGGAGTACTAGCATCTTCATCCCCTACAAGGTTAGCAACATTTTTCTTGAATGCACATTTTTCTTTTTCTTTCATTTCTTTATACCAAGTTGGGTACCTATTTAACTTAAAACATGTTTCCCTTGTATGACCATTGTTATTGCAATTATCATAATAACATTCACCCTTATCTCTTTTCTCTGTGCAAAATTTTTAATCACCAATAGTGTAACATCACCTTACTCTTCTGTACCTCAGTCAGGTAAAGTGGTATTTTCCATTGACTACTGATGTATCTGTGTAGGACTTATAGACATATACATATGTGGATTTACTTATAATTCAAAATGAGAATAAATAATTCTTATGAACATATATGAATTATGTTTTTACACATTATAAACTAGTACATGATTTAAATGCATTTATTTTAAAATATATCTAATGCATAAAAAAAAAGTTATTATTTTATGAGCATAACATGATTATTATTGTTTCTGTTACTGCTGCACTCTCTGGTGGAATTACTGGATATGCTACTCTTTCGACTTATGCATTGATATATGTTTCATATTTACTATCTGCATGGTAGGAAAATAAATTCCACGTTGAGTTTTAACTCAGTTGTGCAAATTTTATCGTAATAGTCATTTAAAATATAACTTTGAAACTATAATTCATTTAGTAAAATTTCTCAGTAAAAAACAATTATAAATAAATATTTTCTTTTAAAATACCGAATATGCTAATTGTATATGGATGTATCACACCATCATTAAACATAAAAGCTCATTTCCTCCACGATGTAGCAAATCGTAGAAAATTTATCTAAAAACCACATTTATTAACTTAACAAATCTTTCATCATATACATATACCAAATAATTATTTCATTATTTCTCTACCCATATAACACATTATAGACTTGCTAATAGGAAACCAAGGGGTACTGTCAAACGATGAAAATGTCAGGGTCCAAGATAACCGCAGGAGCAAGGTCAAGTCATGACCTAAATCTGATTTAAGATAACCACAAAACCAATATTGATCCAAGATAGTCATAGGATCGGTAAATAAATAAGATATATGGTCTAAAATAACGACATAAATCATACAATACCTCTCCTTACCAAAATAACTACAGGTCATGAGTTCTTACCTTATCGACATGCTAACAATTTCTAAATTATTGTCTATGTTTTTATATGGGCTAAAAACCGTAAATTCCATAAAAATATATTCAATATTACTTTTAAAATCAAAACAATATTTCACTATTCATAAGCAAAAATCTCAAACCATAACATTTAATTTTATGAAATGAACATAACAATTCTATTTAAAAATTATTTAATAGTTCATTTCCATATAACTTCAAATAACAATATATTTAAATATCTCTATGGTCAACATTATAAGTTATTAAAATTCAAAAGAGGATTTTATTTTAATAAATATTTAATATCACAAATACAATATGTAATTCATATTCCAAATGAAAATCATTTAACATTAAATTTGAATATATATATATATATATATATATATATATATATATATATACCATTAAAAATATATTTAATATTGATATTTCAATATTTATTTTCATGTCCATTAAGATAAGGGTTTTGCACAAACCTTCCACGAGACTTTACTATCATTTGTTCTGTCTTTTTCTTATCACGACTAAATTCCATTAGCATCATTGTTCCTAATACAAACTTATTAAATAATTATCCGATATAATACGTTAATTTAAAATTATGATTCACATCAATTATCCTATGTTAATCAATTAGTAATTATCGATATATTTATTGTATATTTTCTTACTAAAACTAGTTTTCACTCATTCCTTTCTATGAAATTATGATCAACACTCAATCCTTACACTCAGTGATTTTTTCTTGTCATTTCTAAATTTAGACAAATCACTACTTATTTAGATTCCATGATGCACTTGGTTGTTCACGAAGTTATTCTTTGGTCATTCCTTCTATAATTTAACTTAAATTGTTTAATTGTTTACTTAATTAACCTCTAACTTATTTTAATGTAACTAAATATAGCTTATTAATGTCTTTAATTAATTACTCTTAAACTCACGGTAAATTTAAGCCTTCATCAATTAAATTTATTTCCTTTTATTTTATTTTATTCAATTCACAACTAAAACTATACCCTTTTTCTACCAATTAATAGTTTCACCATTTATTTCATTTTTTCCTTAATTTCTTTGCCATAAAGAGTCTCATCTTCAACTTCATTGCTACGGGTTTAGCCACACAACTATATCAAAATCAAATTCTATCGATTTAATATTATATATATATATATATATAATTATTAACAACTTAATTGATTAATCTCATAAATTAAACTTGTTTTCCTTCATAACCCATATTTTCCTTTCAATATCACAGTTTTACCATTTCTTCTTCAATCCACCCACCAATTTTTATGAATTACCTCAATTAATTTCATGAAAGAAAGCTTAAGAGTGGCGTCAATGGAGGTGGGACGGTGCAAAAAGGAGATGAGATATTATGCCTCCAATACTTTGCTAAAATCACTTACTCTTTGATTCTTATCAAGTCTATGGAAAATACATGAAATTTCATGATGAAAGAAAGCTTAAGAATGGCGGTAATGGAGGTGAGATGGTGCAAAAAGGAGATGAGATGAATGTGACGATAAGGATGGAGGAAATGACCATTTTCTCTTTTTATAGTCACATTAGGATTTGATTAGATTAATTAATTATAAGATTGATATGCTGATCGGTGGAAATAGGTGGCAAGTCAAAACTATTAGTTATTTATTTAGTTAGTTAGTTAAAAATTTTAATTATTATTATTAAATTTTAACATCAACATTCATTGGTCTTTTTGCCCGGTTATTATGACTTTGAGTGTTTAATTTCATAAACTTCATTTTAAATCCTCCATATTTCTAAATTTCCATAATTTAACCATAAATTTTTGCCATTTCCAATTTAGTCAATATAATAATACTCTTTTTTCCAATTTGAGCTCCAAATTAAATAATTTTTACCTATAACATATTCCATAAATTTCTCTATTAATTATTCTATATATCACTTAATTTAATTGCACTAATTCTGCACCAGATAAAAAAAAATCATTTTTCAAATTAAATTGTACCCTAATTTAATTTCTCCAATTGAAAGCCTAAAAGTAATTAATTTTTTAAAATTACATAAACTAAAATTCTCATAATAATTTATACAATATATTGACGTTCTCGATTCCGCAATTTGCACACCAAATCAAAATTTGTGTTTCTTAGCATTATCGTATAATTGTACCTTAAATTTTATTTTTTCAATTTCATGCCCTAAATTTTGGAGTTTTAACATGAAATTATATCGATAAATTTATTTCAATATTCTCTATATTCTGGTGTCTTCAGTTTGTGACTCGTTAATATGTGAAAATTGCGTATTTTTAGTATAGTCCCTTTTATCCCTTAATTTCGTGCAAAATTCAATGTCACATAGTCGAAGTAAGTTTCTAACTTGTTTTCGATCCCAATTTAGACTCTGATTATATCGCTTCTATTTCGATTGAGAACATGATCGACTTTTGATCGGTCTGGTGCATCCGATCAGAAAATATGAGGATCGGTTGGGCCTAAACTGACGAGCATAACAAATAGTGCACTATTTTCATTCAGATCATCATGTATGTTATTCTCCATTTGCTTCTGCACACTCATCAGCATACTATATGCTTTATTCATATTTGATAAATGATCCATAACCATAATTTGATTTCTTACTGCATCATATGAATTACTCAACCTTTTCAAGAAATTTTATTAATCTTGCATTCGAATGTGACTGTTCTACTGCCCTGTTAATACCACATGTACATATAGGAGTAGGCTGCAAACAATTGAGTTCATCCCATAATTTTTTAAGTTTATTCAAATGTTGATATATAGTCATATCCCTTTGAGTAATTGAGCTAATTTCTCATTTAATATGGAAGAGTTGTAGATCATTACTCTTACCATATCTCTGTTCCAACTCTAACCACAAATTCCTAGTTGTATCAACATATAAGAAAGATTTGACAATGTCTTTGGAGATCGAATTAAAAATCCATGAAATAATAATGCAATTCGCTCTCCTCCATTGAGACAAGTTAGGATCTCCAATCGCCAATTTCTGATATGTACCATCCATAAAACTTAACTTCATTTTCGCTTTCAACACAATTCTCATCGAGCGATTCCATGAAAGATAGTTATTGTCATTCAATAAATTCATAATCAAAGCCATACCTGGATGATCTGAATTATGTAGGAATAGTGGATCACCATTTCCATACTCCATCTTTGTAAATAAAAACAATCGATCGAACATGTAAACTTCAAATTTCTTTTGTAACAAAAAAATGCAATCAAAATAGAAATCAAAGATGATCACACAAAATAGAATTTAAATCCTATTATGATACCATGAATAGAATCAAATTTTCAATCTTGATTCTCAAATACATTCAATGTTGAGAGAAAATACTCAAGAAAATCATTTAATAGTAAGAAAAATTGCATATATTGATATATCAAACAAATTGTACACCAAAGTTTATATACAAAGAAAATTAGTAACTAACTCTACAATAAATGATAAAACTACAAGTGATTATCTACAACTAATGACTACTAATTAGAAGCTTAACAGAAAACAATGCAGATGGAAAAACTATTTCTAAGAAGCTAATAGAGTTAAAACTCACAACAACATTTACTTTTTAGCTTAGAACCCAATCCTGTTCTCCATGAAGTTGGCTACACAAATTTGGCACACAAACTTGCTTATGCTATATAAATAAATTTTGTACAAATATAATAATGGTTATAAAAAAATATTGTGACATTTCTTTTCTTAAAACATTCTTAAACTGATGATTTTTTTCCCTACCTAATCTATGCAAATATATTAATAATTTGAAAAACTTTGCTATAGGTTTTCTTAGAGAAATTTGTCTTTTTGCTCTTTGAACTTTTCAATTGTATGTCATGTGCTTACTAAAGTATTATTGTGCATTTTGTTTTACATATTCATTAATTTTAACTCTAGTAATTTTTTTTAAATTATTAAAATTTGTTATATCCAAAATTTCACTCATTTATCTTTTAAAATAAATTTAATAATATAAAAAATACATGGCATTTTATTAATACTACTACAACAGTACAACAAGTAAATAGCATGCATTCCAGGAATTAAATACCAAAATTAATTTATTTATTTAGTTACTAAAATTTTTACTTTAATTTAATATACATTATTTCTTAAATTAATATCAAAATTCTTAAGTTTAATTTATATTTAGAAAATTATAAGAAAAACAGATTATTGCTGTAATAAGTAAATTTCATGCAATTGAAGAGTTAAAGACTAAAATTTATTTAACTTTTTAATTACCAAAATTTTTACAAATTTTTTTAAGTTATTAAATATTTACCATAAATTACAAAAGGAAAAATACCTGTCCCTATTTATAAAAACTAATTTAACTTGTGACTATTTGTCACGTCGGGTTAAATGAACCTCAATAAGATAGATAGATTAATTAACTGTTATATTTAATTTCCATGAAAAATAAATGAAAACATCCAATTAAAAAAAATAATAAGTGTTGAATCGAAAAACAACACAAAAATGCATTTTAGCAACAAACAAATCCGTCACTAAATTTAAAAATTATGTCGCTAAATTATATTAGCGACAGAATTGCGACGGATTTAATCCGTCTCAGAAAAGCTCATCGCAAGTCCAATAGCGACGGATTGTAATTCTGTTGCTAAATTTAGCGACGGAATTAATGACAAAATATCTGTCACTGAAGTGTATTCGCAGAAATTGTAATGGCGATAAAATCAATGAGAGATTTTGCGACGGATTGCTACGGATGTTGTCCGTCGCTATATAGCTATAGATATTTTCCGTCGCTATATAGCTACAGATATTTTCCGTCGCTAAATTTTGTAAGATAATGCATCATTATTATATAGTTACAGATATATAGCTAAGATATGTTGATTGTATATGTTTATATATTTATTTTTTCATTATTATTATTTTTTAATAGAAGAATATTTTTTTGAGAGAATGCATCATTAAAAAATCAAAATAGAGATACGAAATTTACAATATAAAACAAATTTAATAATATAAAATAAATTAAAATTTTAAAGGAATTACATATAACATTTTTTACACGATTCCTAAAAAATTTTGATATTTATATATCTTTTGATAATAAAACTTTCATAAACATTTGTTTAGTCCATTCAAAAAAAATTTATTTTATATTGTAAATAAAAAATAACTTAAATAAACTTATACCAATTTAAAAGAAAAATCTTATAAAAATTAACAAAAAGTTCCATTAAGGAATAAAAACTACAAAAATGAAAAAAAATACCCACAGAAAAAAATAAATTTCCATAGAATGAGAAATAAAATAAATTTGTAATTATCTAAATTTATTGAAATTAGAAAATAAAATAAAAATAAAGGATTTGGAGGGGATAGAAAGGAAACTATGGTGAGGGAAATAACATAAAGAGTATTCTAAAATGCAAAGTACGCAAAGTTTTCCTAAAAAAGAAATGGATTATGGTAATGGGCGAAGGCACGCCGTCTCAAAGCCGACACAAAAAGAAGGAGGAAGAAAAAGGAACACAACTTGTCGGACTACAACGCAAGTAGTCACCAACACGTGCTGCAATGCTTTATAAATGACGTCGACAACCTATGGATTTTTTTGCACACGTGTTCTTCATGCACTTTAACTATTTTCTCTCGCTGTTAAAAGCTAGTTGGATTATTCCACCAAAAAAAAAACTAGTTGGATTAATAATAATTATTGAAACGACATCTCTCCATTTCCCACCGTTTTTCTTTTCTTTTCTTTTCTATTTATTTTTTATTTTAAGAAATATTTATTCATTTTAATCATTATATATATAATGCAGGCAGCCTTCGTTTCTTCTACCCACTGCCCATTCTATCATTTACCTTTTAATTCTCTCACTCTTATTTCTGCCTTTTCTTGTTCTCTCCTTCAATGGAGTTTGAAGCTTTTTCTTCTTCATCAGTATCGTCTTCTTCCATGTGGTTGGAGTCGATTTCTTGGGTTTTCTGTTTGTGCTTCTTTGGGTTTACCGTATTGTTCTCTCTATTTTCATTGCTGATATTTTTCTTGAGGGCGAAGCCATGGTGTAACTGTGAGATATGCAAAAGCTATGTCACAGGCAGTTGGACCAAAAATTTTGCTAATCTTTGCGATTGGTATATTCATCTTCTCAAGAAATCTGCAACTGGTACAATTCAAATCCATGTTCTTGGCAACATCATCACCTCTAATCCTGAAAACGTGGAATACATCCTCAAAACCAATTTCGAGAACTACCCAAAAGGGAAACCTTTCTCTGCTGTTCTTGGTGATCTTCTTGGCAGAGGCATCTTCAACGTTGATGGTGATTCATGGAGATTTCAGAGGAAAATGGCGAGCTTAGAACTGGGCAGTTTGTCTATAAGAATGTATGCTTTTGAGCTCATTATCAATGAGATCCAAACCAGATTACTTCCTCTCTTGTCTTCGATTTCATCGGAAGAAACAATATTGGATTTGCAAGATGTTTTCCGAAGATTTTCTTTCGATAACATCTGCAAATTTTCCTTCGGATTAGACCCAGGATGCTTAAAATTATCAATGCCCATCTCAGAATTCGCTCTCGCTTTCGACACTGCGTCGAAGTTGTCGGCAGAGCGAGCACTGGCTGCTTCCCCAGTTGTGTGGAAGATGAAGAGATTGTTGAACATTGGGTCGGAGAAGAAGCTCAAAGAAGCTATAAAAATGGTGGATGAGCTTGCTGAGGAGATGATAAGTCAACGGAGAAAAAAAGGATTCACTGATAAGAAAGACTTGTTATCAAGATTCATGGGATCCATCAACGATGACAAGTATCTTCGTGATATTGTTATTAGTTTTCTTTTAGCTGGTCGGGACACAGTAGCCGCAGGGCTAACCAGTTTCTTCTGGCTAATATCAAACAACCCAGGAGTTGAGTCAGCCATCCGTGCCGAGTCAGACCGAGTCATCGGGCCGAGTCAGGAGCTCACGAGCTACGAACAATTGAGGGAAATGCATTATCTAAATGCTGCCATTTATGAAAATATGAGATTATACCCACCAGTTCAATTTGATTCTAAATTCTCACAAGATGATGATGTGTTGCCTGATGGTACATTTGTGGCTAAAGGCACTAGAGTCACATACCATCAATATGCAATGGGTCGGATGGATCGTGTATGGGGCCTGGATTGTCTTGAATTCAACCCGGAAAGATGGCTAAAGAACGGTGTTTTCGTGCCGGAAAACCCATTTAAATACCCAGTTTTCCAAGCTGGATTTAGGGTTTGTTTGGGCAAGGAAATGGCACTAGTGGCCATGAAAAGTGTGGCTCTTTCAGTAATCAGAGCCTTCAATGTTCGGGTTTTGGATCCAAATCAGCCGCCGAGATTCTCTCCAGGTCTTACAGCCACAGTGAGGGGCGGCATGCCGGTGGTGATTCATAAAAGGGAAGCCTCCACAGGCCACCAGTGTTAGGCCATGCAAGCAGAGAATTAACTATTTGTGCACATATAAAATTATATAATGTTTAAAAATTTGGTGGCTTTAAGATGATAGATTTTGTGCGCTTTCTTCTTCGTTTTTGGTAATTTTGGAGTTTTGTTTCTAACTTTATGCAATAAAGTACATATATGTAATGGTTTTCCTTTTTTTTTTCTGCTTTTTAATCAGTATATATTCAGTTGCCTTTTTCTGTGCCAATGCATGTTCATGTCAATTTATAGTGCCGGACAACAGAACCGGGTCATTTTATATCATTATTTTGATTAATTTTGAATTTCAAATCGAATAAATTAGATAAGTTATTGAATTAATTTATTTTTAAAAATTAAATCAAATTTATTTTATGTCATAATTTAAATAATTTTGAATTTCAAATTAAATTAGTTGAATTTGTCATTTTTTCTAATTTTGAATTAAATTTTCGGATAAAGTCAAATCGAGTTCCTTCAAAAAAAAAAACAAAACAAAGGGTTCTACTTATTATCCACTCCTCTTTCTCCTATGTATGCAAGTAGAGCTGTGGACTGCAGGTATCTGCAAGTTGCAATGGAGTTTTACAGTTGAAAGTTGGTAAACGGTGGTTTTTTTATTTATTTTAGGGATAAATAAATGGTGAGTGGTTAATGCCACGAGAAGAATATATTAAATAAAAAAATTGTCATATTACATAAAGGAAATAATAAATTATAGTAATTTTTTAAAACAACATTAGTCTATTATAATTATGCATTCTACTCCCATATGGAATAATTAAAAGGACAAAGCAAAACTGCCAAATTAAATGAAAAGACATCGTTACCCTTAGCATACATTGACTAAATTTTTTCCCTAATTTCCTTTCCCTCCAAATGCCTCCGAGTAGATAAACGCCTCAGTTAGATTCAATTAAAAAATCCATTTTCGATTTTCGATTTTGACTAGAATTTATTTGAATTATTTGAAATTTGATTCAATAAAATTTAAATTAACTAAAAAAATTAATAAATTATATATTATATTAAATTCAACTCGAAATTGGCTTGAATTAATTATTGGAAGTATGAAAATGATTAAATAAAAAAATTAAATTTGTGAGTTTTAGGAATCAAATAATGTGACACTCGAATTACACTCGATAAACTAATCAAATTTAACTCGATTAATTTCGAATCAAATTCAAATATTTTAAAAATTAAACTCAAATATCATTTACATCCTATCTTGGTGGTTATAAAATGCTCTATCATTAATTCTCATCCAACCGCAATACCTCTCAAATCTCATCACTTTCTTTCCAAATGGCCAAAAAAGTATTTTGCCATTCATGAATTTAGAGAGTTTTTTTTTACGATAAGTCCTCAAAATATATTTCTTTTATCAAATTCTTGAATTATTTTTTTATGGATTTCTTAAATTCTTAATTTTAATTATATTCGATCACTTTTTTTAATTATTTTAATAAAAGTATTTAACATATCTCATCAAGTTACGTAACACCTTAAAATATTGTTTAAGAGGAATAAAATATTAGAATAATAATATTTTTTTAGTAAGATAAGAACAACTTGAAAGTGATATAAACAGGTGGGACAATGGGTTTGCCCAATTCATTTTATTCTAGAATAAATCACAGAAAAGTATTCTAAAATTTTTAAAATTACAATAATAAATAAATTTTTAAAAAATTAACCGTTTATTTCATATCATTTGAAACAATAATCATTTATTTTGTACTGTTTGAATTTCAAATATTACAATACAATGTACTACATAATTTTTCTATATTTGAAATATTTTTGTATAAATTATTTAACATTTTAAGTATAGTCTAATGATATTTTATAAAAATTTAGAATTTCTAGAACAACTAGTATATTCAAACTCTAGTCTTTATAATTGTTATTTCAAATAATATTTTTATCAAAATATAAGAGGTTAAACTGATAGTTTTTTCAAAAATTTATTTCTGATTGTATTTATTATAATTTGAGAAGGGTTTTTTATAATTTGTTCTAAAACATTTATAGTATACTTTTTATTTTTTAAGTTGTCATCGAATAATAATTAGCTGAAAAATAATTTTAATATTTATAAATTAATTTTTTTATCTCATTACTAAGTATCATCTAATTTTTTAGTAATTAAATTCAAAATAAAATTTTATAAAATATTAATAAAATCAAAATTAATACTTAAAAATTTCATTATAAATAATTTGTAATTTAGTGTTTATTTGATTAAATAGAAATTCATTAAATTAAATTTTAAACTTTGATTCATCGAATTGAGTTTCAATTGATCAATTAAATGCAAATTAACTAAATTGAATACAAATAAATTTCAATTGATTACACTGAAGTTGATTAAAAATTTGGGGTTGAATTAATTAATTGAGTGAATTATTTGTTATTTTATCTTTGTGTAGTAGCTATTTGTATTTTTTAGAAAAAATAAGCCTCGTGTTCATAAAATAGTTATGTTATAGCCATAGGGACCATGAGTATTTGTTGGCCTCTAAATTTTCGGGATTCGACTTCTTAAGAGTTAAGACAGTCTTTAGTTATTTTTTTATATTAAATTATTTAGTAATATATTGGAAAGGAATAATGTCATTATTATTATGAAAGAGATTAAAATATTTTAAATTTAACAAGTTTAAATTAAGAATAAATTGGATATTTTTCGTGTTTAATTTGAAATTACTATATATTGCACTCCAGTTTAGCCATTTTAGCCGCAATTAGTTTGGCCATATAACACTACCCTAATTAAAAGAGAAGTATTACAATACTTTATAGAACTTTATCAAAAAATAAAATAATGAAATTTGTATATTAAAATATTGAAATCATGGGGCGGTAGCCTACCTTATCCATGGGGTTGGGCTCCCCCTCATGGTGCTATTATGGGAAGCATGTGAGAGTTAGTTTCTCTAGAATAATGGGACTGCCCACAATCATTATGGTTAATTATAAGTATTCTTCGAACAAAACAATCATTTAATTGAAAAATTATAATGTCACATGCAACATTAATTTAAATATGAAAGGAAGGTCATCAAATCTAATGTGTAATTATTCTTACTTTATGCTTACGGAACTGTTTTAATGGTATTTTTTTTAATTAATTTGATCCTACGTGAGACATCATTAGCTGAAATCATGTACTTATTTATTTTGATTTAGCAATTTGTACTTTTTACTTCTATATATGGCTTAATTTCCTTGTATCTTAAGTTTTTTCTTTTTATTTTTCTGCATATATAGTTAGCATTATATCTTTTTTTTGTGTGTGTATATATATATACACGATTGTTTAAATGAGAAACGAACAATGCCAGCTGAAAATCATTTTAATATTTTCCATAATTATATATGTTGTTGGCTTAACACACAGTTCATCTCAGCTCTCAAATTATATATTGAGTGATAAATTATTATTCCTATACAATATTAAGAAAGAAACTCGTGAGATGGCAGCAGTACTACATTATTTTTGCACGTAAATGTGTGTGGAGACAAATGCATGTGTATCCTGAATTCCTGATTAGAATATTTGTAAATATTTTTTTTGATAAATATTATAAATTTATAATCCAAAACTTGAAGGTCATCAAGAAAAAAAAAATTTTAATAAATGTTAGATTTTTTTTTTGTTCTCTTGGGAAAAAGGCCGATCTCTACCTATAAAAGTATTAGGTTACATCTTTTCTTAAATTGGCATCTATATGCTAAACATGCTGAATCAACCCAGAGACTTATAGTAATAGTAAATATTAATTTTGAACCGAAATTTAGAAATTTACTTAAAATTAATTATTAGAAATCCTTTCTTGCATGTTTCACACTTAAAATTTAATATTAAGATTATATACTCGTTCATAAATCGAATGAGTAATATATTATTATAAAAAAAATATTATTATCAGTATACAAATATAAAACTAATTGTAAAAATAAAATTGAGAGATTGAACTTAATTTTATGGATGATCCAACATCCAGTGGATCTGCTTAATTAGACAACATGTTAAAATAATAGACCAATCAACCCTAAAAACTAATCCAAAAAGAGTATATAATTGTGGTCTAGTGGTTTTGTAAACTAATCGAATTGAAATTTTAATATTAACAAATAATTAACTTGGTTTATAGTTGAAAATATGTATTGGATCAAGTAATTCAATATATAACTTTAATTTATTATTTTATAAAATTCATCTTTTTGAGGGCTACTATTTATTGGAGAATTAGTTAAGAGAGAATCGTGTCATGTGCCAATATAACTAATAATATTTTGTAGACAATATTTATTTGATTCTCAATCATGTGGAGATGGAAGGATGAGTGATGTTTATAGAATAAAGTTGATATAACAATTAACTAAGATTTGTCCTGATATGGGAACAAAGTTTCTTGAAATGTACGAATTTTGATGTTTGTATAAGAAGCAGTTAAGCAATTTCAACTACTACAGTTATTTACAGTTTTTAGATATTTGCTCAAGAGGTCCTCTCATAAAGTCACACACTAAACTAAATCAAAGACGGATCTAGAGGGGAGGAAATAGGATTGTGCGCTCATTGTCGATTAAAATATTTTCTAATATATCTTTTAGTCTTTAAATTATATATATATATATATATATATATATATATATATATATATATATATATAGCTCCTATTGCCTCGACAAATATTTCCTAATACCTCTTTTAGTATTTAGAAATTATATATATATTCGAATATTCAAATTTTAATATGGTTGTATAATTTTTTTATTGTCAATATATTTATATTTATATTATCTTTGACAATAAAAAAATTATACAAACATATCAAAATTTGAGTATTCAAAAAAACAATTGTAATAATTTAGAATTTATATTATTATATTATTATAAGTATGAATTTTTTTATACCAAAATATATTGTTGGGCACGAAAGGTAAAATATACACAAATAAATGTGAATAAAATAATAAGCAAAAATAACATTAACAATTTAACATGGTTTACTATTTAATTAGGCTACGTCTACGAGATAAATTTCGAATATTTTTTCTACTAATAAAAATTAATGGGTATAAAAAAAAAGTTTTTTCCAAACACATACTATAAATCATTTAATAATTTTGAAATAAATCTAAAAATAGTGGCACACATATATTTTATAAAAACACTCACAAAATATATTTTTTTACTATTTTTGTTACTCCGCAATTTTTGAAAAATTTTCAAAAAAAACTATCACACACTTATCAAATGAAAGTTTCCTCTTACTTTTCCTCACACTACCCATTGATTGAATTGCAAGGCTCTTAATTGTGGTTTGAAAGTAAGAAATTTATGCCTTTTATAGGCACATGCAATGGATAAAAGTCCATAAAATTTTAAGTAGAGCTGTTTTTTTTTTACTTTCAATTTTTTTTAAATTAATTAATAGTGAGCTTCACATATGGAGGAACTCACACTAATTTTATTTCCATAATTGCTGCTATTGATTTTGAAAAACTAATAAATATCCCCCTCCCAACTACATGGGGGGCTCCATTATTTCAATAATTAAACGACAAAATTTAAAATAGGATATTGGTAGAATTTTTATTAATATGTCTAATCCATTTTCTTTTGTATGAATCTTCTTAAGTTTTAGTAAGTTTTTCTTCATCATATATTTGACCTAGTGATATTTCATATCAATATATTTTGATTTCAACTAAAAACAAGATATTTTTCCAATATGGATAATATTTTGGCTATCACAGAACAACTGATATATGTCTTACTGCAATCCAAGTTCTTTCAAAAAAATTTTCATCTACAGTAACTCTTTACATATTTCTGTTGTTGCAATAAACTCTATTTCAGTAGTAAACAATGCAACATACTTTTGTAATTTTGATTAACATGACACAACTCCTCTTGCAAAAAGTGATAAAATATCTTGACATATACTTTTTTGAGTTAACATCGTCGGTCATATCTGCATTTGTGTATTCAATTAACACATATTTGATATCTCCAAAACATAAGCATATTTTAGAAAATATCCTAAAAATACTTAAGAATCCACTTTAGTGCAACTCAATGTCCCTTTCTAGAATTTAAAAGGAATCTGCTCACTACTCCAGCTGCATGATGATATTTGGTCATGTGCACGTCATGACATACATAAGACTTCCAACTGCTGAAGCATATAGAACCTTATCCATCTCATCATTCTCTTTGTCTATATGAGGGTTTTATTTAGAATTTAACTTAAAGTGATTAGCTAGAGGATAAATAACCATTTTAGTTTAATCCATTTTAAATCTCTGAAATACTTTCTCAATGTACTTCTCTGGTGACAACTATAATTTTTTAGCACTCATATCTTTGATAATCTTCATCAAAGAATCTGTTTTGCTGACCCTAAATCTTTCATGGCAAAATATTTACTCAACTGTTTTTTTCAAGTTGTTAATTCTGAAAACATTCAGGTTAACAATTAGTATGTCATCCACATAGAGTAAAAGAATAATAAAATTTTCATTAAAGAATTTCTATATAAAAACACAATGATCTCAAGTAGTCTTCTCATAGATTTGCTCTTCCATAACTGACTTAAAATTTTTATACTATTGTCTTGGTACATGTTTCAAGTCGTAAGGACTTTTTTTCAATCTGCAAACATATTGTTCTTCCCTTATGCTTGAAATCCTTATGTTGGTTCATATATATTTATTTTTCCAAATCATCATGTAGGAAGACAATTTTGACATTCATTTATTCAACTTCTATGTCAAGACTTGCTACTAACCCCAACACTATTTGGATTGATGTCATTTTGATAACTAATGAGAAAAGTTCATCAAACTAAATCATTTTTCTTTGGTCGAACCCTTTAACCACCAATTTAGCATTGAACCTCGGATGTGAGCTGTTTTTTTCATACTTGATTCTAAACGCCCATTTATTTTTCAAAACTTTCTTACCTTTTGGTAGATTTACTAGTTCATAAGTTTTGCAATGACTTTATTTCATCCTGTATGACTTCAACCCATTTTGTTTATATTCACTAGCTATAGCTTTTTCAAACCTCTTTAGTTCTCCCCATCAGTGAGTAGCACATACTCATTTTTTGGATACCTTGTAGATGATTGTGTTGCTTTATTGCTTATTCTCATATGAAAAGGGGAGAGCAATGTGTTGGTTGATGATGAACACTATCATCTTTAGCATTATCTTCTGGCTCATTAATGAGAGCATTATCTTCTTTGTGTAGATCAATATAATCTTTATCCCCAATTTGTCTCGGTACTAGTGTTCAATTTCAAATCTGTTGAGTCACCATCGAAATCATGAGCATTCTTCTTTGTCCTGATAATATTTTTAATGGTCTCATTCTTAACAAAAATAACATTACAACTTCTGACAAGTTTTATTTCCAATGGATCATAAAATCTATAACCAATCTGATATTTTCCATATCCAATAAAAATAAATTGTGGTATTTTTACATCTAGCTTGAATATCTCATCTTTTAGAATATGCACATATGTCCTACAATCAAACACCCACATATAATTATAGAAAATATATTTTTCTGACCAAACTTTCTCTAGAACATGTAGCTTGATAACAATACATGGTGAAAAATTTAACATGTACACAACCATAAGTAAAGCTTATCCTCAAAATATTTTGGGCAATTTTGTATGTGAGACCAAATATTTGACTCTCTCCATCAATCTTCTATTCGTCATCTCAATTAGACCATTCAATTGCGGTATTTTTAAAGGCATTGTCTGATGGGAATATTGTGCTATTTGCAGTAGGCATCAAACGGTCCAGTATATTCTCCATAGTTGTCAATCTGGATGCACTTTAATTTCTTCACAATTTGTCTTTTAACTGAGAAATGAAATTCTTTAAAAACATTTAGCATCCGATCTTTTGTCTTTAAACATGCACCAACGTCTTCCTTGAATGATCATCAATGAAAATTATAAAGTATTGAGATCCACTCATTGACTTTGACATTAATCCACATAAATCTGAATGAACTAGATTTATCACATTCTTCATTATGGAAGGAGGAGAACTTTTGAAAGCAAATCTGATTTTTTTTCTTGCTAAACAGTCAATACATTTCTTCAAGTGTACTTCATTCATTTTGGGCAACATCTTCTTCCTGACCAAGGTGATCATCCATTTTCCATTCATGTGGCCGAGTCTTCTATGCTTTAATTCAACAACACTTTATTTCTTTACAACACTCATAGTGTCGTTGGAGAGTTTTGCATGCATCACATACAATTTAGCATGTCTTGTACCTCTGGCTACCACCAAGGAATCTTTAGTGAGCTTCCATTGGTTATTAGAGAATGTACTGCAGAAACTTGCATTATCCAGTTTTTTTGCAAGGATCAAGTTCAGGCTAATATTTAGAATATGTCTGACATCTCTCAAGATTAATCTGGTAGCATTGTTAATTTCAAGATAAATATCCCCTTTGTTAACAACTTTTGTTAGATTATTATTTTTCATCTTTACAGTGCCAAAATTTTCTGCTGTGTAGGATGATAAAAATTCTTTTCCAAGATATGACGTGAATGGTAGTGTCGTTATCAATTATCCAACTGGTCTTGTAGGATATAAAATTGATATTATCATCACAAATAACACTGAATTCGTTCATAATATTTATCACATCATCATCACTGATGTCATTTCGCTTTACTTTCTTGCTTTTCTATTCCTTATTGAACTTTCGACAGTATTTCTTGATATGATATTTCTTTTTTGCAGTAATGACATTCAACATTGACATATATGTTTGACTTGCCTCTACTCTTTTCTCTAGACATTTGTTGCCTAGACTAACTCCTTCATCTGGAATATGTAACCATAATATCTGATTGTGATGAAGAATACAGATTTTGAGATATTATTCTCATTTCTTCATTTTGGATAATGTTTTTAACATACTTTATATTAACTACACTATTATGTGTAGTGTTGTTAATTGAAATCTTTAAAGTCTCTCATGACTCGTGAAAACTTCGTCATCCAAATTTATACTCATTTTGGATAGATGTTCCATAACTCCTTACATCTCATTTAAATGATTTGCTATGGAAGTCCCTTATTTATATTTTGACTACGTCAAGTTTGTCAAATAAAATAATTTATTGTTGTCAATTTTTGACGCGTAAAGCTGTTCAAATTTATTCCATAATGATCAGACACGAGTGACATTCTAGATGTCGTTGTATACATTATTTTCAACAAATTGTCGGATATAGCTGCACACATGCTCGTGCTCAAACTCCTACTCCTCATCTGTCTTGCCTTCGAGTTTAGTTGTAGTAAATATTGACATATGCATTTTCATCACAAATAGGAGATCCTTCATTTTGCTTATCCATATGTGGTAATTCATGTCATTTAAGTTGATTATCTTAGTGTCTTTTGTCTTCATTAAAAAAATAGACTTTTTCAATTGACAGTAATCAAATAATTTTTTTTTTCTGATGTAGATTATCAGTTAATACTGCAACCACAGAACATATTGAGAATTTTATAGGATTAAAATTCTGGTTCTAATACCACTTGTTGGGTACAATGGGTAAAATAAAGACAAATAAATGCGAATAAAATAATCACAAAATTTAATTTGAGCTATGTCGATAGGATAAACTCTAAATATTTTTTTTCAACTAATAAAAATTAATGAGTGCAAAAAGAGTATTCCCTAGATACAGATTATAGGTAATTCAATAATTTTGAGATAAATCAAAAAATAGTTGCACACAAATGTTTATAAAAAATATTTCAAAAATATTTTTCTCACTCATCAATTTTTAGAAAAATAATTAGTGGTGAGCCCCAAATGTGAAGGAACCAATACTAATTTTATTTCAATAATGGCTGCTGCCAACTTTGAAAAATCAATACCTATGAATATTCAAAAACTTATATTTTTTTTTCTATATATCAATTATCTTTATATAATTTTTAATTTATTATCTATTAAATTAAATTTATCCTATCGTAATAAACACATGCATAGAAATAGAAGGAATCACGTCACCTCTTTGTCGATTGTCATCTTTCCCTCCATTATATATAAGAGTAATGACAGCTAATATTCATAAACTCACTTTTCATTTTAAAAGCTAAAATAAATAAATAAACTCATTGTTCTACTTTCAACATAAAGCTTCAATTATTTATTTTTTTCACGCAATTTTTTGGGATTACCTTGCAATTTGGATCCTACAAAATTTAAGGTATATTAACAAATTCGATGCGTATTATATATATGTGTATTTTTTTCTTAGTTACTTTTTTGCAAATTTTATACCCTAATTTTCACAAATTTATTTATTTATTGCTAACCAATTGATTGTCAATTAAAGAGAGAAACCACTTAGTTTTGCTATTGAATAGTATATATTAGAGATAATTTCATATCGAAAATTTAAAATTTAAAAGATAAAAATAAAAATTTATAATTATAATAAAATTAATTAATTTTAAATCAATTTAAATTATTTTAAAATAATAATTAATCCATAATTATCAAATTTGAGCCTCTAAACCCGCATAATTCTAATTTAAATGCAATATATATAAAAATATAAGTTTTTTCTTTTTTTTTTGGGATAAAAGTAAACGCTAAAGGCAAAACAAAACCACCAGAGAGAAACAAATTAATTAAACTAGTCATTCAAAATCCTAATGATGACTTTTTTTATTATTAAAATAAAATTCGAGGTATCCCGTAATTTGTCATTTCTGTTTTTTAAGATTTAAATTTATAATTGACTAAAATATTTAATTTAGTATATATATTTTTTAATTTGTAGAAAAGGAACTCAACCAACTATTTTTAGAATAAAAATATACTAGTTAAATAGGAGTTTTTCACATTTTGATTTATTATTGTCACGGTATTATTTATATAATAAATTATACATAATTTTTGGTGTTCTAAATCATTTTTATAATGTTAAAAAGTGAAGCAAGTAAAATGAAATATTATATTGTGTTTAGATAAAATATTTCACATTTTAAATTAGGATAAAAAGAAAGACATTTACTAAAAAATATAATAATAATTCAATGGACCACAGTTATTTCAATTCTAAGGATGAACTGAACATATATATAGCGGTCCATATCCCAAGTTCGTACGTTTCTTTACAAAAATGGTGACCTAAGTTGTAATAAGCCCCACACAATTCGCATCTTTTAGTCTGCAATCTGACTCCTCTCCACTTCACTATTGACTTGATCTATGCTTCACTATAGCATCAAATTTACTTAATAAAATCTATGTTCACAAAAATATATATCTGATATATATAAAAAAGGTAATAAGTAAATTTTGATCTACTTAATTATTAGACACATAAGCTTATAAATTTGATAGTTTTTTACATTTAAAGTTATAAATTTTATATTTTTCCAAAAACTCAAATAAATATGCATGTCATTCTCAGAATGTTTGAATGTCTCTAAAAATAATAAAATTTCAAAAATTTTAGACAGTATTATATCTTTCCAAATGATTAAAGATTTAAGCTCTATTTGAAAGTTCTAAATGAATTGAAATCTCCTCAAATTAAGTTAAATATGATATATCATATTCATTTAATCTCCGTAATCGGTCACCAATGAATAGTCAAAATTAGTAAAAAGAAATATTTAATATTTAATTTTAACTATTCATTAATAATTAATGGTGAAAATTAAATAAATACAACTCATCATGCTGAGAGCGTATTTCAATCCTGAAGGAGATAATTACGAACTTTTTGTGAAAGTCTTTTAACTCATCTGTATACTTCACATGCTTTGAACTTAATCTATATTTGGAATAAAAGAATAATTCCCTTTTTAGACATTGCTACTAGAAAACAATCTTCAACTTGTATATGACAGCAAAGATCGAACTGAAGATGTTGATTGACAAGTTGTGATATTACATTCATTCATCTAATAGGTGAAGTGCAATAATTTTGTCTTTTCTTTGAAAGATTATCAATATTTATTTTTTTATATGAAATTACCTGTGTGTTCAGTTTATATATTAATGACCTGAAATTAATTATATTCGTATCGAATAGAACATTGAATGGTTGCAAAACACTCTTTTAAAAATTTTAAAATAACAGCATACCTAAAATTGGTATTCGAAATTTCTAGTTAAACTGTAAGAGTTATGTGTCAACTCATCCATATTGGACATATATTATTAACAATTTCAATACATTATTGTAAGCTTAAATACTTGCTATAAGTTGCTACGTTGAAATATTTTTCATTTTTGTGGTGATAGAGACAAGAAATTTGCCACCTCAAATTTGAGACATAGAAATCTATGGTGAACATGGAGATATAAGTCACCCATTCAATTAAAATAGTATCATTTTTCTTCATTTATTTTAGGAAACAAGTTTGTTTTAGTATTTAAATTATATGAATTTGTGTAATTAAATATCTTAATTGAAAATTTATTCACTTTAACTCATTTAACTTTTAATTTTGATTTAATTTAATCTCTCAACTGAAATTTTTTCAATGAACTATCATTAATTAGATGCTAATTGTCTAATGAATAGAGGATAATTAAAAATTTATTTAATTGACTCCTTAAATTTTCATTAATTTAATGGAGACTAAATTAATTTAAAGTTGATAATTAAAAGAGTCAATTAAATCGATTTGCTAGCCAAAAGAGTTTATTGGATAAGTTTTAAGATAATGGACTTAATACATAAATTTGTAAAAGTTTAGAGATGAAATATGATTCTTTTCTTTATTTAATTGGTTGGTGATATGGTGCTAAAAAAACACAAAAAAATTAAAAAAAAGAAATCAATCCTAAAAAATCGGTTAGTCAAAATATTAATTAGTTTGTATTTTTTATTTATTTTTTCTTTTTGAATTTTTTTTACCTTTTCGTTTTTTATTTTTCATTCAGGAAATTGATGATTTTGGTTAACCAATAAGTTATATTATATTAGAATAATTTGGACTAGGAGCTCCATTTAATTAGCCATATTAAATATAAGTGTGGCTACTATGAAATCCTACAATTAATTGAATCACTATATTAAATGAAAAAGAATTCTTTAATTATTTAAATTTTCTTATTTAGTTCTCATATTTTCCAGTATATTATTGAGTTGACAAACAATTATTTAGTACACATTAAGTTCAGATAGTACTAAACCAATTATTTTAGATTATCTCCAACCAGCATCAAATTGGTGCAAAAATAAGGAAAAAAATAAAAATAGTGTAAAAATTTTGATCTCCAACCGAATACCAAAATGGTATAAAAAATGGTGTTAGTTATAGTACTGCGCCATATTTGACGTTACACTGTAGTTATAACATTTCAGATTAAAAAAAAAAAGAGAAGGTAAGATGCAGGAGAAAGAAGAAGAGGAAGGAGGAAGAAGAAGAAGAAGAAGAAGAAGAAAGGGAAAGGGAGAGTTAAAATTTTTAATTTTTAATTACCAAATTTTATATTTTTTATAAATAATTTTATTATATTTGAATAAATAAAATTTTAATTAGTAAATATATTTTAATTAATATTTATTTTGTAAAATAATTATGTAGTCTAAAATTAATAAAAAATAATATAAAATAAAGTATAAAGATGAATATATATATAATATTTTTTTTGGTGTAAAAATGGTGTAATGGGTTGAAGATAAATTTACTGTAATTACACTATTTTGATGTAAAAATTATACAATTTTAGCGCAATGGGTTGAAGATGACCTTAGTACTCTTCCCCAAAAATCTGATTTTTCCAAGTTTTTGTATCTAAATTTTCAAAAACTGTGTTTGTATTTTGCCAATTTTATGTTTGATTCCTCCATAGGAAATATTTAAGTTGATTGTAGCAGCATTCGACAATTTATCTGATTTGTCAAGTTGTTCCTACAAAAGAAGAGTTAGAATTCTCCGGCCCTTTACAAGAATCGAGTTATGGACTATCATGCTGGATCTTGAATGTGATTCCTTGATATTGCAGATGTTTAAACATTTTCTTAAGGTGAGAACTGTTTTAAGGTGAGAACTGTTTTCTTCTTTATCTGTGAAGAAAGTTGGCAAAGGGTACATGTAAATATTGGGAAGGAGATTTTCAGAAAGTTGCATTCCCGGCAATGATGACTAATTATACGTGTTAAAAATGAAAAAGAAAAAGTCAAAAAGGAAAGTGGATAAGTCGCACATCGGGCAATTGAAAGGAAATAAAAGAGTTTTAAATGCTGATGCTGCCAAATCAGAAGATAAGACAGTTCCATCAACATTCAAAAGTCCAAAAAAACAGCACTCTCTCATAAATAACTTTGTACCAAGTCCATTAAGATAGAACCCAAAAAAATGATGAAGTCAAATATTCAAATCCAAAAAAATGATGAAGAAGTCAAATATTCAAATCCAAAAAAATGATGAAGTCAAATATTCAAATCCTATGAATAACTTTGGACCAAGTCCATAAGCTCCAGCAATATGTGGCTGCCTGGTTTGATTTTTGTAATGCTCTTCTGAATTATGATATGGATGTTCTGTTGACATGTCAGGGAGATATCAAATAATGGTGTTTACCAGGTTCACATAGGTGTTCATTAATCTGGTAACTGGAGAAGGGCAGAAGCTTTCTCTTTCTCTGCAAATGAAGTTGAAAATTTGAGGAAGCTTCCCTCATCTGTATTTGATTTTTTTTTTTTTCTGATTATGTGTATATACAAGTCCCATCAAAATGATCAAATTCAAAACCAGTTCCAATAAATTAACCTTACTTTCGCTAGACAAACCTTCTTGAAACACAACAACCCAAAACTTGTTATCTGATACCAAGTAAAGCCAGATTGAGGTACAATATAGTCTGTAATGCGGGGCATAAAAATCAGAAAATAAAGAGCCAACAACCCAAATAGAGAAAGAAATTAATTTTAATGTCTCCAAGGGAAGTCTCATATGCTCCAACAAGAAGCCCACCTATATGCAAATTGGATCGTGAAGATTCTTTCGACAAATTCTTCATAAATTTATGGAGTGAAATTGAGCGGATTTTTTTTTCTTTTTAATCTTGCTAATGAGCCTTTTGGTTAAAGATTTTGAGACTTATGGTATCATATTAGTTAAGGCCAACAAAGGGATAGCTTTGGATTATACCAAAACCACTACATATCTCCTAAAAGGACCCAAGTTTTTGTTCAACCATGTTATTGTTGTTGTAACCATTGGTTGAATTTGTCATAAAACTTGAGCTAAGCATCCATAAAGCAAACAAGTGTTACAAATTATAAGTGTTTGTTGATATATTAATAGCATCTGCATACATATTTATACGCATGTACAAAGCATGCATGCGTTACAAATTACATGTGTTTGTGGATATATTAATAGTATTTGCAATATATATTTATACATATTTATGCATCAGTATGATGTGTGTTTTCCTTAATTAACATATGCTTTTCTGATTGCAGATTATCCGAGTTTTGCTTTTTTGGAAGGGTGATGGAAGAGGGTCTTGAACCAGAGACCACTAAGAGCTTAAAGCCCTCTACCATCTCATCTATCTTGTGGATGAAAAGTTTAACTTTTGTAAAAGAAAACTCCTAATTATAAATAGTTGAGGTGGTTAGTAATGTAGAGTAGCATAATTTATGGCCTTTATTGCATGATTTGAAGCTTAAGATAACCATTTGAACTGGTTTGTTGGATCATAAACTTGATCCATTATGGGAGTCCAAACCCAAATTAATTCAAATTAGAATCAAAGTCCATAATAAACACTTAAAACTACAAGTCATCTACCTAAAATTTTCTAGAGTGCAGTAATTATGCATGTGAATCATTTGGTAACTTAAAATATTATTAGAAGGATGAAGAAGAATGGAGAAGAATGAGGTATATGATTATTATAATTTTGAATTAGTTTATTTGTGTGGTGTAGAATTGTTTTTAAGTAGTATAAATACTTCTCCCCATTTTAGTTTAGATATCAAGAAAAATTAAAAACTTCTAAATGAATGAAGAATCAAAATTGTATAAGAGCGAGTTGTAGTTTCTTGTTTGTTGAGTGAAAGTATTTTTGTAACATTTGCTTGAATTTGAATAAAAGTTGTTTTTCACCTAGGCTATAGTATGACTTGCTGTTCAATGGGTTTTTTTTTTAATTATTTTTTTATGATTTTTTAAAATGAGGGTTCTTTTTTATTTTTAAATCTTTCTATTTGGATTAGACCATCCGATGCAATTTGAGGAGTAGATTGAACATTGAAGGGAAATAGAAGCCTATACGTGGTCATGAAATCAAGCTTATCTATATCTTCCATGTGAAGAGTGAGAAGGGATTGCAATTACTTATTCTAAACTTAGATTGTGAGATTTTTTTTCCTCAATAAAATCAATGTTAGTGCTAAAAGGAGCGTGTATACATTCACAAATAAAGAACTATGAGATCTCTGCTCAAGAGATCAAACATGTTGTATGGAAAACAATCATCATCAAGAGAAAGAAAATTGACATATATTTAATGCTATACATCACTCTTCTAACTACTCTTATCTTCACTGCTTCATTTCTTTTTCTCTAGAGCCAATAAATTGTAGCAATCTATTATAATTGTCATTTTCCCTTTGGTTTTTCTGCAGAACCAACAAACTTCTCTATTCCAGCTCAGTGGTTTCATTCCCATGTGACAGAAACCCAAAATGGTTTCCCAATTAAATTAATAAACTTGCAAGCGAATATTTTCGTCATGAACTTCTCATAAACCGCGCACTTTACATCACAAACAACACCCCAATAGATTGTGAGACCGGTTAAGCAACAACTATTTTTCCTCTAGTTTTCAAAAGAAAAAAGAGAACAAAACCCTTTAACCATAGCCTTTTTTTTTAATTATTAAAAAAATTAAATGTGAATTTAGAATTAAAAATAGCAAATTTTATATGTAAAGAACAGTATTTTAATTTCCCAGGTCTATATGTGAAGCGACGACATAGACTGAGACCATATCCTGTTGTCAAGATCTACAGTGTGAAACTGAAACCCCCTAGGGCCTAGGCGTAGAACCTATGTTTTTCATAATGGATGATTATATTTCTTGTGATTGGATACCTTCAAAAACTTAAAGGCATGAATGAGCTTGGTTTTTGATAACTAATATCATTTGTATACATATTTATTCATGTTTTTATGCATCTCTATGTGTGTGTTTTCCTGAATTTGCATATGCCTTTTTTTGTTGAAGATTATTAATCCATGGTATTTCTTGTCTTCTGCTTTACCCTTAATTCCTTGTTCTGTGACTTATTTTCAGGTCCTGTGAGGGTGATATAGTTTCTTGTGAAGGTGAGATTCTAGTTAACTAATAATATATTCAAAGGTGCAGTTCTGGCATTGTAACGAACATAATCTTGAGGTGCAAGATGCTATAGTAAGAAAAGAACAGTGTGAATTTGTAGGAGATGAAAGTATTGCATATAGGGTTACTTGAGTGACAGCCTCATTACTTCCGTACTTTTCATATTTAGTAATTTCTAGAGGCTAATTGTAAATGTTAATGACAAAGAAAATTATATAATTTTCCAATTCTTGATACTTCTTGCAATGGTAAGAAAAGAACAGTGTGAATTTGCAGGAGAAGAAAGTATTGCATATAGTGTTGCTTGAGTGACTGCCTCATTACTTTCGTTGCATATATAGTAATTTCTAGAATAAACGTTAATGACAGGGAAATTTATCTAATCTTCCAATTCTTGATACTTCTTGCAAGCACTACGTACTTGCTACGCTTGTTAATATTGTTTTTCTTTATGCCCATGTAGTACACGTACATCAACACCGGAAAATAAAATTTTTATATAACACTGGAAAAATATGTAAATATTGAAAATATAGAGACAAATTTATAAATAATTAAATTCAAGAGATATAATTATAAATTTTTATTTTTATATAAAATTACACAAAAATGACTTACAAATGTTGAACAATTATAATTCAAGTATAAAAGAGCATAAAAACATTATTATGATAATAAATTTAAAAAAACACAAATTCCATAATTACAATTTATAAATCATAACTAAAAGTTTAAAAGTTTCGTAATCACAATTTGTAAAAGATTTTGAATTTTTTGTATTTCTACAAGAATTCATAAATTTAAACAATCTGAAAATTAACTTAAATGAAAATTAAAACTTAAAGAATTATGATCCAATCAAGAACAAAGAGAGAAAAAAGTGTTAACTTACTCTATTGCAGACGATGACAACTCATGGACAATGAAGAAGTGACCAAAATGGTGGTGACAACACATGAACAACGACTGGACACCAAAAATGGTGTTGAAAATGATAGTGATAATATAGGAACAATGAAGAAATAGTTGGAATGATGGTGACGACGATCGTACAACGATAAATTTTTTGGTTAGAGGTGGATATATGAACAACTAATAGAGAAAAAATGATTTGTGTCAAACATAAGTTTTAAATTTTTTGGAAGAAAAAACGTATTTCTAATTTTTTAAAAATTACAAAATCGTATCAGTATATTTTGTATTAATGTTTGGTAATTGTGTTATAAAAAACGTATTGAAAATGCCACACACTCTACAGTTGCTGTTTTCCTGTTTCATGCTTCGTACTAATCATAATTTTTTTGTTATAGTTGATTTTTGGTGGGCATCAAAACAGGAAACCACAACCAATTCTGATTCTGTAAGCGAGGAACCGATGTAAGATACTTGTGTTTTAGAACTCTGAATGTCAATGTACTTAACAGGAGAGAAGGAACATCTGCAAAGAAATTGGATGTCAAGGTTCCAAACTTGGACAGTACTGTTGAATCAAAGAGTGAAGCTAATGTTGAATCATTTTATGTTTTGTTAAGTCTTCTTTTGATATTGATGGCTGCTGTAGAAACAGCAGGTGAACATTTTTCTTTTTCTTTCCTTATTTTATAAATATGAGAAATTGATTGTAAAAATCACTCTTTTGACATAATAAAAAAATATTAATTTGATTCATTAATAAAAATACAAATCGAATATACATAAGAATTATAAATTTTCCTTAGTTTTCCCGATATCCAGAAATTGGGATTTCATGGTTTGAAGTTCATGATTTATTCTCTCCTAGATGTTTATGCTTAATTAATTTAATAAACATGATTTGGTTCTTTCACCAAATAGATAAATAAAAAAAAACATGATTTGGCAACAAGCCCCGTTCTAGCTCTATTTAGTTCTTCATATTAGCCCAATAAAATAGACAAAAATCATTCAGCTTTAGGCGCAGAAAATTATAAATTGGATTTTAGGCTTTTCAAATTATGAATTCTTGCTGATTACATCTTCAGGTTTTGGAGAAAATTTCACTCTCCCTCGTTTCTCTTCTCAACTTCGGCTTCTTCGTCTGTTTGTCTATGCAAAGATATATACTTTTAATCCAATTCAAAAGATCATATCAACCAGAAGAGTAATTTCAACATGATTTTACTAATTAAAGTCTTGGAGATGACCATATTAATCAGAAGTTTTAATCAATGTGTTTATGCAGACTAAATTCAAGCGATACGTGGTCTGAAGTTGGCATTTCTAAAATTAGCAGCTGTTCTGGAATCAAATACCGTTTATCCTATTAGCTTGCAGTCTCTGAAGGTACTTCCCATTTATTGTTCTTACAACTCATGAACTGATATGACATAAGAAACTCTGATAACTATTATTATACTACAAGAAGAAAAATTAGTTTCCATATTATTATCATTAATTGAAGCAGACTAAGCAGTAAGATTTTTATAAGATGTATCCAGAAAAACAATTTTCAAATAGAGCAAATATTGATATATATATACTCGTGGAACGTTTCTTTCAACAATTAATTACTTATATTCAGATAATTACTTAAAAATACACTTGATGACGAGAATTTTTAAAAAAAAAATCATAAGATCCAGGGTTTTCCAGCACAACGAACTATGTGTGCCTATAAACAAGCAATGCAAATGATATGTATATATGTTTATTACATGATATTTTTCCTGTTTTGTCTTAGACTTGATATATAATGGATCAAATCGAAATATATATATTGTTGCATAAAATTTTGGTCTAATATAAATTGGATCAGGACAAAAAATTTCAATACGGTCATTTCATTACATATTTAACAAGACCAGGAATGTGAACACCCATCATGTAATCTTCCCAGTCAATCTCAGTAGGATCGAAGATAAACTCATCTGCCTCATCTTCAGGACATGTCTCCCTTGCTGCTATCCTCAGCTTCTCCAAGTTGGTGTCATCAAAGCTATACAAAAACCAAAGAAAATGTTTATACATATATTTTCACTCAGAATGATATCTATGTAAATTTGATTCATAATTAATCAAATTAATAGTAAAATTTCACATAAATAAAATAATTTACATAACATTTTATCATTAGCTTATTTCATCATCAAACGTAAATAAACGTAAATAAAATTTTAATAATGTAGAATTCTTACGTGCCCTCGAAGAAAACGTAGGGTTTATAAAGTTCTACCAATCGCATCACCAATTTTATTTTCTGATCAAGAGCCCTATACATTTCCTCGTATTTCTTCAGCACCACGGTATTTACCACTTGCAATGCCTGGCAGAGAGTATAAAGGAAAATATTAATTTCATAGAACTAGAAATTCTCTTATATTCATATAAACAATGGTTTAGGGCATGTCCCACTTGCTTTTATTTTTCATCTAATGCATGGATTACATATTTTACTTTTTCTATCCCATAAGTGTAGATTTACATATATAAATTGAGAAAACTAATATGTATTTTTAAAACTACAAAATTTAATTATATTATTTTTAACATAGCGCTATATTAAGTGTATGTTTGGTTAAGAGGTGGCTGCCAAATTTTGATAGTTTACCAAATTAAAAGCCTAAATTTATGTTTGATAAGTCATTTTTTAAAATTTAACTTTAAAAAAAAAAATCCAAATTGGCATTGTTAACTAATGCTGAATTAATGGAGCACTAAATAGGAATATATATAGTTCATATTTACTAATATATATTTAATATACACATTAAATAGCATTATATTAGAAAACTTATCCTCTCTAAAGAAAAAAAAAAAGTAAATCATAATTTGTGACGGGTTAAAGAAGAAAATAAATTTATTTTTATGAGATGGAAAGAGTATTAATTTGTTATTATGAAAAAACACAATAGATAGATAGATAGATAGATAGATAGATAGATATATACACATGAATGACGTAATTAACAAACCTTCAAGGGAAGCAGATAACGAATGGTCATGTACATATGGAAGCTTGGCATGGAGCACAAAATTGTGGCCCTGCGAATGTGAACAGGGCTTCCATTCATGTTGATCCATGGATTTGCTGAGAAGTACCGATAGCTAAAATCGTGAATATTTGACAATTTCATAGGATTTCTCAATGAAGATCCTATTTGGTATACGATTTCTGATGAATTCTTCCCCTTTCCCACCATGGCTACGATCATACCATTCACCACCATGTCTGCAGGTATCTGTATCAACATTTTTCTTTCCCTATATCACTTTGCACGCTTAAGAGTTATTTAAAGGAAAACTATATATATATATATATATATATATATATATATATATATATATATATATATATATATATATATATATAACATTTAAGTTTAATTTTGAACAAAATTAAAGAACAATAATAACACTAATGAAATGGAGGTGAGACTAAAATGTTAAAGAACTTTTGAAATGTGAGTCCCAACATTTTGTAACTGCTAGGATTTTATCTAAAAATGGAAAAAAAAAATGAACGACTTTCGGATAAAATTTAACTTAACAATTGAATTGAAAGAAATTATAAATATCATAGTTCAAATTTAAGAAAAAATTAATTAAAAATTTTTAAATTAATATTAAAGTTTTTTTTAGCACTTCCCCCATTTTTTATATAAAGAAGTTGAAAAGATTAATTAGGTGAACGGTAGGAGTGAGAGTCAAAGAGATAGAGACAAAGATTAGCTTACAACATCAAGAGTTGACTGTGGATTAGAAATAAAGCACGTCACTTTCCCTTTAGCATAGCCCACAATTACACCATCAATGGTTCTGTAATTGAAACAGACATATTATAAAAATGACATTTCATATTAATTATATCAATCAGAATCGAATCAATATATATCGATATGCAATGCATGTTGATGTCCTAATTAATGCATGCATACTAAAAAAATTAGAAAAAAAAACATATTTTAATTTCTAAATTTTGCAATTTAAATTAAAAATTTATTTAAAATCTAAATTAAGTCAATTAAATACAATTTCAGTTAAAAAATTAAATTAATTCAAAATTTAATGTTAAAAAGTCAATTAAAAATATTTTTAGTTGAATAATTTAATTACACAATTTCATAAATTTTAAAGATCAAAATATGTTTTTTTTTAGAAAAAAAATTCTTACCTTAATCTAGTACATATCTTCATGTATTAAAATGTTAATCACTTACTGCTATGTCGAAAAAAAGTAATTTTTACAATCACAGGAGTATATTATTGGCTCAATTTATCAATGAATATAGATCAATATATAGCATAAAATATATGTTGCTTGCTATACATGTAAATATTAATAAAAGAAGATAAATATATATTACCTTACGCCTTCAATCCAACCAGGAAATGGTTCTTTGTAAGTACTTGATATCATGGTAGGGCGAATAATAAGTAGAGGCGAATTCTCTTTCAAATGCACTAAAAGCATTTCTGCCATTGCCTTTGTAAATACATATGTGTTTGGCCATCCATAAAATCTTGCCCTATTCATGGATAAGAATACAAACTATATATATTAGAAAAATAATACTCTGATGTCTTTTTATGCATAACTTGTTATTTGGAAACTAAATATATACTTCGGATCTATTTGATTCAATTTATTATAATCAGTTGATAATTAGTAGCCCATAATGAAAAAAAATTTAAGAATTAAATAAATTTATAAATAGTATTGTATTTGATTCTTAGTACCTTTCAAGACCGAAATCCTTCATGGCTGCTGTAATTTGTTTCTCTGAAGCATTTTGAGAAAGGAGTTGATCTAATTTTTCTTGTACCAATTTATTTTCTTCTTCAATATCTATTTTGTTGGTCCCTTTCTTGGCTTTTCCCATTGAAAATGGCTTCTCAAGTATAAGTCCTCTATCTTCTCCACATACATAAGCTGAAAAGGGAACATATATGTCATTATTAAAGTTCAATAACCAATCGGATATAATTTATATATTGGAAATTTCTTGATTAGACTCGGTTTATGATAGAGTAAATAGCAAAATTTGTTATGAAATAAATCAAAACGAGTATTATCCAAATTTGTTATTGACAAAAAAATGTATAATCCAAATATGTCACATTATATAAACTAATCATGTATAAATATTGAAAATTAATAAAGGAAATTAAGATTCAAGGATTTTTGTACGGAGTTAATGCTTACCAGTAGAGACATGGACAATCATCTTGATTTTAAGACATTTCTTTGCGAAGTTCAAGACATTCAAAGCTCCCAGTGTATTTATGCCTAATGCAACATCATATCTTTAAAAAGCCTCGCAAGGGTTTAAAAAAAAAAACTTTAGTTAGTTTCCATTTAGATTTAATTATACCTATGTTTATAAAAAAAAAAAAAGTATTATATATTAACCTTTCTTCAAAGTTGGTTGTGGCAGCAAAATTAACCACCAAATCAATTTCTTCCCACAATGCATCCCTCAAATAGGAGTCTCCAATCCCTAAATCTTCATAAGAAATATCCCCAGGAATAGGAGTAATCTTTTCTGATAGAAAGGAATTTAGGGTTTCACCATATTTCTCCCTCAGAACTTTGAACAATTCCTTCCCTATGACCTACACATCCATGAAATTTTTTAAAAAAATAATATTTTGTAGGAAAAATTCTTACCTAGATGAAGCTCATATCTTCATTCATAACCTGAGTCAACAAATAATTTTTACTTTATATTTAGTGAAGTAGGGATAAGATTTTTTGGCCAGACAATTTATTACTGACTTGGATCACAAACAAAGATATAAACCTACTCTAGGCAAGAAATTTCTGATAAAATATACATACCTCCTCTTGAAGGCGTTCCATGGCAGATTTAGCATCTGATGCCCTTAAAAGCAAATAAAACTTCTTCACATTGGGTTGAACTCTTAGTATTTTCTCGACAAAAACTGCACCCATAACATTAATTAAAAAAATTATAGTTAATTTCACTTAAAATCTCTCTTGGAAAAAAGAAAAAAATTGAGAGGAAGAATGTAAGGGAACGTACTCTTTGCTAGATAACCAGTTGCACCAGTGACCAAAATGGTCTTATTTTCAAGAAACTCAAGGATGCTTCCTAACTCCATTAGAGATTGATTTTGGTCTTCTACTTTAATATTTGTATGTTAATTTGAGAAATGGGAAGCATTTTATTATATGGTTATATATAGAACATAGATAAAATTATGCAATTGACAAGTACTGAAGTTTTTAGCCGTGACAGCTTACCAACCTAGTCTTACACGTTACCATGCACTAGGAATGATAGTATTATTTTTATCATTTAACAATCTTAATTACTAACGTGTAGGTCTCATATTCATTAAATTGAAAGGCTATATGTACATATATATGCTTGCTACCTACCTCTGAACCTGAGAGTGAAATTGTTCTTATTAATGGAAATTGAAAAATACATGAGATGAAATAATCTTAATCAACTAGCTAGAAAGAAGATAATTTCTATCCGGACTCCTTACATGACTTTTCTTAAGAGTAGAGCTAACGATAGAATTCTAAATAAATACATATCAGTCATTAATATATTTACATGTAACTCTTTCACTAATTCGATTCATAAATAAAATATAAATTGGATAAAAAAAAATCATGGCAGGAAACATCTAGAAATATTCAAATTAAAAGTTGATAGAGATTGAATATGGGTTTGAATATGCACTCTTTTCAGCTAAAAGTAAAAATTTAGTAATTGTCATTATAAGTAGTAGTTTAATATTTTAACCAACTAAAATGGGATAATCAACACCGTCTGTTCATACTTATATATGCTTTTGGAAAAGAGCACAATTGGAGTAACTTGGAGCATGAACCATATAGGGATTTGGTTCTGATACCATGTAGAGAAATGAATTTTACACTTATCTCATTCTCAAATATTAGCTCAATGCCTTAGTCATTATAAAGAGTAAATCTTAATTATAACTAATTATGTGAAAATATATTTCAAACTAACAATGTTAACACATTAATAAATAATTAAAAACATAATTACTTGAATGTCTGACGATTTTCACCTGCTCAAGTGTTTTATATATGCTACAATCAATGAATTTAACGTCAGTTTGTGTAAAAAAGTTGGATATTAATTAAATTGTAAAATTAGCAAATATTTCTATCATTAGGTTATTAATGACTTGATGTAATGCCTAATGTTGCAATTTCAACACTAAAAATGTGAAATTAGATTGTTAATCTTCTCGTTCAATATAGCAACAATATGCATATGAAAATGCCAAACCAAACAGAGAGCAAAGTTATTTGATGGCATCAACAGTAATATTAAGAAATATTAATTAAATAAAATCGAAAATTAAAGAATGCTATTAATATAGACCAGTAGCTAGTTGCAATCAATCAAAAAATCCTTCTATCAAATTTTCCATATATCTCAAACTATATTCTAATTTTTTTAAGAATATAATTTTTTCAATTATTTAATATGTTTCTAATTAACTTACAAATATATTAAAAAAAACATAAATAATTCAAAATTTTAAAATTTCAATAGAATAAAAAAATTAATTTCTGTAAAAATGAAAATAAGTCTACATTTGTGGAAGAAAGGGGGCAAGCTTCTTTTTACGAGGGTAGGCAAGCTTCTTTTTTCTTATTTATTTATAATTATAATTATATAAAATTATTTTTTATTATTTTTAATTACAATTTGGAAGTGCCATGGACCAATGCTAACCTCACTGGTGAGTGATATTATTGATCACCTAAGATCCCCATGTTGTAGGTGATTTTTACTTACTAAATTGTTGGTCACCAACAAATATATATGCTTTTAATTATTTACACTATTATTGAAACGTTGATATGCCTCTATATATACATATATCAATTCTCAATCTAGTATGCAAACCAGCCAAAATATTATGATTTTATTAATCTTTCAGTTCCGTTGAATTTTGTTTGGGATAATAATATTTCAAAACGAAATTTTGTGAACTTTAATTTTTTTTCAAAAAAATTTCCAAGAAATTAATAGGTTTGCAGCTTTCCTCATTTTTAGGTTCGTAAAATGAGATTAGTTATATTATTTATGATAAGTTGAATTGCACTTGATATATTTAATTAACATTTGAGCTGTAGCCAATGGTCACTTGCATAAGAAAAATATCACTTAAGTTGACCATTGATAAAGTTGATATAAATTCTTCGCTAAATTAATTATTGCTTTTTTTTTTTCTTCTAAAATGCCATTAAGCAGAGATTTTTCTTCCATTGAGAAAACTACAAAATGAAAAAAAGTTATAGTTCTTTAATCAAAAAGTGTCTTCCAAGTTCCAATTATGCTTAACAAATTATCAATTATTTTGATACACTACTAAAAATGTTAAAAAAAAAATTAGAAGATTATAACAAGACGTTAGGATTGAAATCTAAATTTTTAAATGGATATCACAATTTTTATTCCGATACAAAATTGATTTAAAATTTGATAAAATTCAAATGAGTTAATCTGAATTCTGAAAATTATTTAAATTTGGTATTTAAAATATTGATTAATCAAATGATTTGCTAGATTAATCTGACCCTATACTATAAAGGGATAATCCGAAAATAATTCAAACTCAAAATAATCCAATTCGAATTCGCCCGACTTGATTTTCAAGTACTCTTATGGTAGGAATTAGTAAGGCGTGCAATTGAGCATAAAAAAGTTTAATAATAATAATAATAATAATAATAATAATAATAATAATAATAATAAGACAAAGCTATGGCCTAGAGGCAACACGTATAACTGAAATTCAGGAAAATAAATTCTCATGATCTTAGAAATATTATTTGGTTGAAACTCTTGAGTTTTGAGGAACATGTGGACCCATAGAAAAAGGAAGGCAAAATCTAGGTAAATGATCTTTTTCTTTTTTAATTTTTTCCTATTACAATAACAAGATAGGTCCAACTACAACATTAATTATACATTAATTTTATTTATTATTTTTTTTTTAACATGAATGGAATCCTCTGTCACCATTTTTCTTTCTCAAAAGTTTCAACCACTGAATTTGTATTTGTCGAAACCATCGGTCCCAATATGCATGAATTATCATCTCAAAACATTCGACGAGATCAAGAACATGTGCATTCATAAATTAATTATTCCATTTGTTATATTTAATACATGAAAGATTATATAAATTTACCATTATATTCCCTATTTGCTTTAATAATTAATGTTTGATGAGCTTCACAATTAGGATTAAATGGGCTTAAAAATAAGATTAATGGGTGGATCATGTATCTTTGTTGTGGGCAGCCATCAATAACTAAATATAAGCATATCGGAGAAAACAAATTACAAAGTAAAATGATGATGAGTCCAATATTCTTGAGTTGATTAAACCTAATTCATTCTTAAGTTATATACACCATGGAAGACATCTACGAGTGGCTCAATACTCAATCTAACGGTTTTGATATCATATTAAAAATAAATTTGAATCTAACTAACACTATGAAAGATATTTTGATAGAGAAGAGTTGTTTAAACTATAATAAAAAGAACTAGAATCTTATAAATAGCCTATATGGATATTTCAAACTAAAACAACATTAGAGAAAATTAATAAATCTATCCAAAATTCTCTTTTAGTACCTCAATCCAAAATTTTATTTTAATTTTTCTTTTGTTAATTTATTTTTCTAGGTGGGCTTTTGGGAAAAAAAATTAGGATCCTAGCAGAGAAAAGTTAGACAGATTTTGGAGTAGACGCGAGGATGGCAAAGTATTTGGAGAAGAGGAAAGCTTCTTCTAAAAAATTACGAGTTTTTAAGGGCGAAGAGGAAACATACACTTGTGTTTTTAGAGAAGCAATCTTCATTTGAGCAAAGAAGTAAGATTCAAATTAATTTATTTACGAACCTTAAATTAAGAGAAAGGATATCCGGAAAATGATCATAAGGGATGAAATTGTCAATTTTTTAAAGATAATTAAAATTACAAAAAATCTTTCAACATATAAAGGTATTTTCCAATTTAAATTTAAATATTTTGTTTATATTAATTCGAACACAAACAATTTTCAGAGTTTTTTCGCTTATTCATCAAACTTTTATTCATTTGGGGTTATTGCGATGGATTTTTTCAATTTAAAACTCAATATATATATATATATATATATATATATATTCTATCAATTCGAACCATAATATATTAATATTTATTGGAGCTTGCAACTCTAATCCCCCATTCCAATAGCAAGGTTCAAATTGAAAAAAAAAAAATATTAGAATATAAATTGACAGAAAAAAAAAATTGAATTGAAAGCATACTACAGAGATTTTTTTTAATGTAATTTCCCCCATTTTAAAAAAAGAAGTATTGAAATTTGGCTTGCACAGGGTATTGTTAACTCATTTAACGGACAATATAAAAAAGAAAAATCCAAAATTAGCTTTAAAGGTCTAATTGGACGAAAAAGGTTGGAGGTTTATCTGTATATAAACCTATAATTTAGGAATTAAATTTGCATATTTGTTCTATTTTCTTTTATCCTTGTGTTTCTGTTACCATAGCTTGCTTGTAATTTTTTTTTCTTGTGTTTTTCTTAATAGGAGTTAGACTCTTGTCAAAAATTGCAAAAACATTTTTTGATTCTAAAAAGATTATCCAGGACTAAAGGGTCAAGAGACATAATGGTAATTAATAAATATATTGAACTAGATTTCTGTGTGTGTGTGTGTATATATATATATATATATATATATTAATTATGAGGTGTCTTTATTGAATACCCTTTTGTGTGCTTTTCTTTTATTTGGTGATTTTGCTGGGATTTGAAAACCATATCAGTTATGTGTTTTGCTCCCAATTAACAAGATTGATATGTTATTAATTTATTATGGTTTGATTAATTACGGTTTCAAGGACTTAATTAATTTAGTAATGCTAGAATAACTTGAAGAGATACAAGCAAACTCCCAAAATTTCACTTCATAAAACCACTCTTATTTCTTGAAAAGGGTAAATTGTATGTGTCAATTACCAATATCATTCTATGAATGAGAAATTATTAAATAGACTCAGTATATTACGTTATCCGTAAACTAATTTAATTATATAATGATATATATTTAATTATTTTATTTTTATTGTTTGACGTGAATACTATATGCATATATATCACTATATAATTAGATTAATTTATATATGATGTGATAGACTAATTCTATCTAAAAATTTTACTTTACGAATGTATTTTCTTTTTCAAGATCCCCAACAACAACTTAGATAAGCATGCCAAGTTTATCTTTCTAAATTCAAGTTTTGTGACTATCTTATTAAGGTGATATTCTAATTGATGTACTATTTTCTAGAAGGTTGTTGATTGTCATTGTAGAACTAGAATTTTTATTGTGATTCACATGGTTGTATGTATTGAATTTTTGATTGAGATATTAATCAGAAAAGGTCACTTGTGTTACATAAGAAGCATCCCTGCTCACGAGATTAGGATCAGAAGAAGATGAGTGAACAGCCCAATTAAGAAAAAGCCGATGCCTTCTATGAAGTTTAGCAATATGATCTGCTAGCTGATTACAACACCTTGGTTCCTTACAAAAAGAAAAAGGTCTGTACTATAGAAATTATTCACAAATTATCAAAAATAATAGTCTTAATAAACCAAAGACATTGCATGTTCCCATTGAGAATCTGAACCAGTTGAGATTAATCTGTTTCAAAAGTAGCATTAGGAACCTCCATTTGCTGAGCAAGGTGCTCTGCAATAAGAGCTAAACTGGCATAAAAAGACCCTGCAACACTATCCATGATCATCCCATAAGAGTTTCGACAAACCACAACAAAAGAAGCAGAAGAAGATGAGCTATCCTAACAAGCATCACAATCACAATTAAATTTAACAAAATTTTGTTGAGCTGACCAATGAACATTAGATGGTACAATTAGGAAAGCCTAATAGATGGTGAATGAAAAAAATAATCTGCTGAAATTCCATAACAGCTCTATCTGCATCCTGAGCCACTATTATAGGATCCATAGAAATTCCGGAGAGTATATATTTATTCCTCATTTGCCAAATGTTCCAACAAAGAAAACCAACATGTTCCAAGACATGCCATGATTTAGGAAATTGATGCATAATATCAACCACCTAAACAACAAATGAAGGGAACCCAGAGGACAAGGTTTATACCCAATCCAGCTCCAAAACCAAATGGGTAAATTTCACGAACTTTCCATCAACTTAGCACTAATCAACAGTTATGTATCCCAATTTTAATTTGTAATACTACTATCTCTTCTATCTTTTCGCTTCAATTCATGTTACAAAAATATTTTTCTTATATTTTTATATATTTATTGGTTATCCTTAACGATCAAATAATATATAGGTTAGATCATTGCACACACTTAATGAAATACATAATTGTTTTTAAAGAGTTGTATTTAAATAATTTTTTTCTTTTTTTTGTACTTAATTGATTTTAATAAAATGATATTGTAATAATCACACGGTACAATCAATTTCTAAAAAATAAAAAAATTATTGAAAAATATTGTATATTTTATATAGGAAATGACGCAACAGTATAAACGTGTAAAAATAAATAAAAAAATATTTTTATTATATAAATTAAAGTTGAAATATATTAATATTACAAATTAAAGTTGAGAAGTATGACTATGTATCATTAATATTAAGATGAGGGATTTATGTAAAATTTACCCAAAATCAAACAAGGTGAACACAAGGTGTTCTAATATTGCTTCAAGGTTGGTATTGCATATAAAACATATTGGAGAAGGGAACAGATAACATCGCTCTATTATTTAATAGAAAAGTTCAAGAGGGAATATATCATATAATTTGTAACTAAAAATCATTTATGTACATGGAATTACATAATTAACAAAATATTTCGATTAAATTATATAAAAAAAATTTAATTCGAGATGCTCAATAAAAATAACTTAAGATATAATTATGCAATGGATTGTTGGAGAAGTATATACATATTATTTATAACTAACATCATTACTTCCATCACTTATAATGTAATTAGTGGTAAAAGTAATCATATACTTATTAGGGTATATAAAACCGAATGGAAATTAAAAAAAAACTAAACTAAACTTATTATCAGTTTAATTTAGTTGTGCTTTAATTTTTTATAGGATTTTTATGCTGTATTTTTAGTTTGGTTAATAATTTTTTTATTATTTTTTTTATTAAATCAAATTAAAATATTAATTCTTTAAATTAATTCAATTATTTTTTTATTTAAAAAATTTGATTCGAATTGAATGAATGCTCACCCCCCAGCTTAGAGAGAGTCAGAGAGATGACCCGACCGACCCACCAAGTAAATGTACAGTACAACGAACCAAATGCAGACTTTTCGGTTTGGAAGTCTTCGCCCCTTAAGCTTTTCATTCTGTTTTAGTGGTAGGTATAGATTGTTGAAACCCTAGCATTTGTGTGTCTGTGATTTTGTGTATAAGAAGCTTTAGAAGAAAGAAATGGCATCATTCGATCAAGCACCACCTGGCAATTCAAAGGCCGGAGAGAAGATCTTCAGGACTAAGTGCGCCCAGTGCCACACCGTCGAGAAAGGCGCCGGCCACAAACAAGGTATAGTTGTATCTCTATTCTATATCTGATTTCGTTTTGTTTTGGATCAAATGATTTGATGGATTTGATTGGCTCAATTTATTCACCTTTTTCTGAATTTGCAGGACCTAATTTGAGTGGGCTTTTCGGTAGGCAATCTGGGACAACTGCTGGGTATTCCTACTCTGCCGCTAACAAGAATATGGCTGTGATTTGGGAAGAGAATGCGCTTTATGATTACTTGCTCAACCCTAAGAAGGTATTTTTCTGCAACTAGTTGGATTTTGGAACTGACTTTATTAGACAAAGAAATATTTGATTTCAATTATAATTAGTTTTGGTCATAGTAAGTGGAATTTTAGTTGATCTTAGGTTTGCTATATAACTAGTTTGGTCCAAGTGCAATAGGGGATGATATTTTAGTTGATGATAGATCCGGGAAATTTGGTCTTTGTTTCACAGGCTGATTTATTGAGCTTTGTATTTGGGACAAGTTATATGGGGTGAGGCTCAATTGTTATGTTATGGCCTTCATTGATTACCATAGCTTTTTATGATGTAGTGTAATCATTGGATGGTTTCAATAGGTAGCAAAGATATAGTTTTCTCCATATGGACTTCTTTTGTTACTCAAGAAATAAGCATGATAGTAACAAATGTAGCATTCTTGCGGTTGGGATTAAATATGTTCTGTAAATGATCAAATTTCTGGCTTTACTGCTCTTTGTTGTCCCCATAGATATAATTATTTGGGCATGTTCTCAAATTAATGCTTTCTTTTTAATGTGTTTTGTGCAGTATATCCCTGGAACTAAGATGGTCTTCCCTGGATTGAAGAAGCCACAAGAGCGTGCAGATCTCATTGCCTATCTGAAGGAAGCAACTGCTTAATCTTCTTGGTTAGTATGATTATATATCAAATGATTTATGACATTTATTAATTGTCCTAGACAATTTATTATTTCAAAAGAAGATAAATACTTATTGAAATAAAGTTGGATTGAGGCTCAGAAGACTATTTTTGAAAGTTGACATGAGTAGGAAAAATTCTGGTGTAGAACCCCTTTTTCATGAGTAATTTCATGAACCCCTGATTATTCTTTTTAAATGTCACACTACTTGTTGATTTACCTACTGCAATGAAATTTTAAATCATATATGTTGGTTTTTTTTGGTTATTTTTCCTGTTATTGATTTACTCACTAGCGCCATATGATTTGAGGATTGAACAATTATTACTATTTTAACATTGCTGCTAATAGTTCAATTACCAGAGAACAACTATAGGGCGAGATAGGCTCTCAAGTGTTAAAATCCCAGTGTTAGTGGAACTTGATTCAGTCTATCAAGTTTTTTTTTTTTTTTTTTTTTTTTTTTTTTCTGGGGTTTGGATTTAATAAGAATATATAATTATCATTTCTTCTCCATTGTTTTGGCCTGGTTTTCAAGCAAAATTCTGCCTTGTTGTGGTGTATTTTTAACCTCGGGAGAATTCATGAAAAATGAAAACAAAAAATGTGAAATAGACATTATTAATGGATTGTCCTTCAGAATATTGCTTTCATGCATCTTCAATTGGTAATAAGTTTGGTAACCCCTGAGAAAGTATTTTGAGATTTTTATACTTCGAGTTGATGAACAAATATCATTATTTATTCTTCATTCTTTATGCTAGATTGATTTAAATCTCTCTTTCAATAGACATGAATGGTGAGTTTCCAGTTAATCTTCCCTATTTTTGCACATGATAAATTTTATTCTCTTTGGTTCTTCTGTGCACATGATATCACTTTGTGATGTGTGTGTGTGTGTGTGTGTATATATATATATAGAGCGCCTGCTACTTCAAATCTAATGTACAGTTTCTGGTTCTTTTAATGTATATACAAAGCCAGCATTTCATCTGTTATGCCATGCCCATGAAAAATTTTGTTGATCAAATATCATACCAACAGTTAGAAGGATGCCAGACTGAAATCTTCTCGAGTATTTGATTATCAGATTTTTTTCTTTTATTTTTCTCTGACTGCTAAAATTGACTAATTAACTGCTAGCCACTCTTTTCATGTCGCTCACTGAGGCAAATATATATATTTATATACACTATGAATTATGAAAGAAAAACAAAAGTTTGCTCCGATACGATGAACACATTTTCAAGAATATCATTTTAAATCATTGAAACCAAGAAAGAAATTGTGAAGGTTGAAAATCTAATTGGTTGACAGAATATGTGTAGGTTGAAAATCTAATTGTTGACAACTTATTCTTTTTTTTTTCTTTTCAAAATTCAAAAATCCTTTTTTTTTCATTCTCTTTTTATCAAAATTCCAAAATCTTTCAATGCACACAATTTGTAAATGACTATTTTGACCCGTTATTTTTTTTTGTGAAGATGAAAATATTTATCGGTAAAAATTGAATTAGCCAGTCAATTATAACTATTACCGGATATTTACTCGACATCTCCATCGAAGGCCCTGTTTGACATTTTGAAAAAAATATTTTTCAAAATAAAAAATATTTTTATTTTTTTGAATTTTAAAAACTGATTTAAAAAAACAAATATATAAATATTTTTTCAGAAATAAATTCTAAAAAAACAGTTTATAAAAAAAATGCAAAAATTAGTAAATTAAATTACAAAAATTCTAAAATCTATTTTATTTTTTAACAAACAATAACAATCTCAAACATCTTGAATTAAAGTTAATCAAAGAAAAATTTTTAATTTTTAAATTCTAAAACCTATTTTTTTTAAAGACCAAATGCAATTTCAAACACCCTGCATTTGAAATTAGCCAAAATAAAATAAATTTATAAAAAATTTCCCAATGAATACCCACCATCATAGATAACAGGATATGTCAGCGCAGCCTATTAAACACATATATGCCTTCTACACTTGTCATTTTCTAATATTTAAATATTATATGTTCACATGACTTAGATATATATTTTTGTATTTTTGCTTCTGTTAATTTTCTGAGATATTTAGGTTTGATGTGCTTAAATTTATAATTTTTGCTTTAGGTATAGTATGGTTGATTGTGGATGAGATTTATTTATGCTTAATTTTGCAATATTTGGGAATTTAATTGGAAGAGTCTAAGATTCGAATTTGAAAGCAGAGGAAATATAAAGCGAAGACATATCTTAAATCAGATCAGCAATTCAATTATAGAAAAAAATTAAGGATGAATTCAGATAAAGTGTGGACGTTTTTTTTTATTCAGAGTTATTTCCTTGTTGAGATATGACTCTTTCTTATTTTGTCTAGGGTTAGCAAGAGATAAATACTTTTTTCCTGATGGTTGAAGGCACCTTTCACAGGCCACTTACAGAATTTTGGGATGTGAATCTTTTCTTCTTGGCTATAACTTCCAATCTTATGAAGCACTAAACTTGTTTCTGGTTGAAAGTTAATCAAGTTCTTAAAGTTTTAATTTGTGAGATTCATGCTTAGTTTTTCATTTTTCAATTTCAAGTATTTATATATTTTCTAAACTAATGTTGATATAATTGTTTGATGAATTGAATAAGATGTCTGTTTTTTTATTTGTTATTGCAATTTTTTGTTAGTTAGATTATCAACTCCATAATTAATTGATTTATTTGATATCAGAAACAAACAATATAATTGATTGTGGATAAAATTCCAATTTATGTTGTGAGAATATATTATCAGATTTAAATAGATTGAGAATGCATGTTTATTGATTTGCATTAGCTATTTCGTAATGTTGTTACTAAATTAAGTTTTAAGAGCGTGTTTAGGATTGTTTAATAACAAAAAAATATGTTATTTTAATTATCAGTTGTGTAAAGAAAAAATTAATTGCTAAAGTGTATTAGTAACTAGAACCGGTGTATTTAAAATAAAAACTGATTTTATTTGTATTAATGATTAATTGAATCTCTCCAAAACTGATTATATATTTAACTAAATTTTTTTTCCATATTGTTCAATATCATTTATTTTTTCTGTTATTTATTTATTATTGAAATTACTTTTAATTTTAGTTTTAAAATCCTCCTCCCTTTATTACTTATCTTAAAAAATAAATTCATCAATTCATTGTCACTATTACAATTTTATATTTTAAAGAGTAATAATTTATTTTGTTGGTTTCTAACACCAAACAATGACGAACGTGTTTCAAACTACATTTAATCTTTCTCAACATACTAAACATAAATGTTTTAAATATGTCAAAATAATACAGTTACATGTCCATCAAACCTCGATAAGAAAGAAACAAAGAGGAGATTGGCAAAGTGTCATACCAACTACAGAGGCAGAAGAAAAGAAAAAGACCATTTGGCACTCGGTGAAAAATTTGCAGTCAATCTAACAGCTAAAATACCAAGCGACTTTACATCATCCAATCATAACCCACCCATTAAATAGGGGGTATGGATACTCATTGATGGCGATGGCATGATGGAGAAAAATACAAAAGCTTTGCTAGAAGTTTCCCTTCGGGTTACTTGCATATTATTTTCTGTCTCTGATATTTTGCAGACTTTTAACTCCAGAAAATTGTTGTCTTCCCAAGTTTGTTAGTTTAATTTCTGGCTTCAGTAACTTAATGTGATTAAAAGAGAAGAAAATATCTACATAAAGATGTTGACTATTGATTTTTTGGTTGGTTGACAAAGAAATTCTCTTCAGGCTGTCTTTGCCAAAAATAATTTGCAGCTTCTATCCACCGTGGATGGACCAAAAACTTATTATTCTTCAGAGCCCAACGAGACTTCTCTGTCCCAGCTTCTGTTGAGACTACATGCGTCACTGATGCATTGAGTTCCTTCGAGCAGGAGGCTCCCAACTGCTCTGCCATCTTCCAGAGATGGTGGTTATCAGCCTGGAATTGGGTGGGGAAGACTCGACTAAAGACAATTTTGCACTCCTTTAGCACATCCTTGCGTACAGTTTTCAGAACCTGCAGAAAAATGTAGAAAATGCAATTATTATCAAACTTCATCACAGAAAATCTTTCTTTTTTCTTTTTCTCTTGGTACATATATCAAAAAAAAATGATGGGGTCTATCAGAAAGAACAAAGAATTCACATCAATACAAACAAATCTGCAACTGCTGATGAAAAAGTAACAAGTAAAAAACCTGAGGTCACTTGTAATATCTCTATCAGAAGGAACAAAGAATGCACATGAATACAAACAAATCTGCAACTACTGACGAAAAACAGGCAAAGACCTCTGGCTTATTCAGATTATGTAAACATCAAATCTAAGATCTGAAGGCAGGATGTCAACAATCAATCTGATTATAGAAAATGGACGAAAATAAAAAAAATGGAGACAATTGTGGAAAATAGAATTTTGCAGAAGGTGCAGGAAAATGCAACATAGATCATCATCCTGATCCCGGAGTTGGAAATTTAGATGTATGCATGTTACATACATGAGTAAATATACATATGCCCTCAAACTGGGGAAGCAGGACATGATAACAAAGATAAAACACTTAAAAGGACAGCACTTCTTCCACCTGTCCTTACCTGCCTCACATCTCTGCCATCTAGATTGTCCACTAGTTCCTGCAAGAAAATTACCGTATATTACACTCAAGCACCTAAAACCAAATATAGCCGTAAAGCTGTAGGAAGAACGGGTATACATCAAAGAACATATGGTGAATCTTCCGCAAAACTTTAAGAACAGATGCTAGTGCTCCATCAGAGCCACTCTCATCACTCTTCAGCTCCGAAAGAGATTTACAATTGAATCCAAATTGGTGACAACTTGAAGCAAAAAAATGATATCTTTCCATCAATATCAAATTATCTTTATGCTTTATCCATGCCTGGAGAAGGAAAATATATATATATATATAAGCACACGAAAATCAATATAACCTCCAAATACACTGCAAGTCGGGAAATAGAAGAATTATTGCTGAAGCATCCTTTTTTTTTTTTTGGGAAGAATATCAACTAGTGTCATGAACAGCTTACTTGCATGGAATAATGGACATACAATGATCTGTGTTAAAGACAAGCAACCAAACTTACATAATTATGCCTTCAGCTTTATCAGTAGCCATCAAATGTTTTATGTTGCAATATACACTGATTCATGAACATGATCAGCTAAAAATAGATTCTATATGCCATATATCAACGGCAGGAGAAATCTGCAAAGCATGTGTATATATGTTTCTGTATGCAATATTCTGTAACTTAACATGATGTGAAAGAAATAGATCATCAGGATCATGCTTAGAACTCAGTTACCTTCCAGATGTAGTTTATGTCCATCCCAAAAGAGGTATCCCAAGCCCTAATCTTAATCCTAGTCTGACTTGGAAAGGAGATCTCTTAATAATTACTATTTTTCTATTAGTAATAGAAATCTTAAAAACTGTTTGGGATATTCATATGAGTACTGAATTATTTTATATTTGACAGGACTTTTTAGCGATTTTTGGGTTTTATTGATCTAAATAAGTTGTAGCGTCTAAAGCATATTTAGTTTTGGGTTGACTAAAAGTATTTTGGCTGAAAGAACTTAAAAATCAATTTCATTTCTTCAAATGGTAGAGCCTAACCTTGCAAAGAACAGCAACTAGCCCTCAACATCAAGTAACCTATTTAAAAGGTAGCTACAGGCCAATTACCACACAATCATGAATCAGCCTCCAGTAACGTGCAAGTAAACCAACCACATATTTTCACACATGCTTATTTATCATCAACAATATATGCTATGACAATACTAGAGCACAAGACCTTGAGAACGGTAGTAACACTATCTTCCATCATTATGAAGAATCATGGTCAAAGTATCTGATCTTTATTGGAAATATATGGTGAGGTCATAAAGGTAATCTAACAAGACAGGAGCAACATTTAACATTTCAGACATTCTCTTATTGGAAGCATTCAAATTGGGGAATATTTAAAAATAATATGCTTCAAAGTGCAGCAAAGCATAAAGATTCTACCATTAGTTTTTGCGTAAGGAAATATGAAAATAACCAAAAGCAGTAAGGGTACAAGGAACAATATACAGTAACCAAAAATTTAAGTGTCACAAGTAAAAGTTGCTACTTCTGCAGTCTCTCTCTCCTCTTTCTAAAGCCATTCTGTTTTTCAGTTCTAGTCATTCATGAATCATTTGTTATTAGCCAATAATACCACGACATGAATATGTAAATACAGACATTCATCGAAGGACACCACACGCATAAGCCTGATAGGCTAAATGGCAAGCGGCATTCTACAGCATATTCCACTCCAGGCTGCCCATCATCAAGGCTTAACATCAAAAATCTTCTTTGTACTTTGTGAAAAGTAAGAGGACAGACACAAAGACTGTAATAAATACACCAAATATATAAGAAATAAAATAGCTTCTCAAATGTAGTTTATATATCTATATATGGAGTAAGTCTAAGACCCTGACCCAAGCCCATCTTGTTTGCCTCTTCAAAATTATTACTTTTCATATCAATACTAAAGAAAGTCAATCAGTAATTTCATGGGTCACTGGGTCATTTAGGATTTCATGTTTCCATATGATTATAAACAATTATTCTATTTTATTTCTCTATATAAAGAAGCAGTGTCTACATGCATATCTGGTTTTTGTTAAGCGAAGTTTTTTAGGGAGTGAGAGCCTAGGTTTTATACCATGTCAATATTAAAGAATAACATGACTTCAGCAAGCACATTTAAAAGGACATACGAATTAGATCATCTACATCAATTTAGCCAGCAATAAAATGTTCTTCAAACCTATTTACTAAAGGTGTAGCAATATCAATTTGGAGATCATAAATTACGTAAATAGAAGGATGAATTTGAGGACTTTGCACTCACATTTTCTGTGTCATCAAGGATCAAAACAGCACTTTCTTGGCCAAGCACTATATCAAGACCTTTTTGATGTCTCTGAGTTCCATCATCACGTGAAATAACTTTAGCATTAAAGTATTCTCTTCCAGGGTCAAGCAGCTTAGCCATTTCCTGCGCATATGCCCTATCACCCATTGTGTATATGTACATCTCAAACATTTGACTTGCTTCTTTTAGAAATGTGCGCACAAAGGGCCTCAATTTTGTCATCATGTGCATAAATTCCAATATGAAGAGGCTGCCGTTGGGAATATCTATTACACACAAATATACAGTCATCAAAAAAGGCCCAGACTGGACAGTCAAATATCGATAGAAACTCATCAAAGATAAGGATGCAACAATGTGAGCAAGGAGCATAAAAATAACTGTTCCATCTTCACAAAGTACAATATTGAAAGCAAATGCAAACTAGTTAAAAGTATCATGACAACCCCCCCCCTACTTCTTTATTTAGGAAAAAAGAAACACCACTTGAAGGCATTATCTTGTACCTATTATGAACACTGTAGAGCAAGCAAGAGAATTACGTATTTAAGCAACAAATCATAACAAGTTTATATGTATCTAGAATTTTCAGCATAACCTCAAAGAGGACACAATTCTAATTAAAGGTGAGGTGCACAATTAAAGTTTTCAATTAGAGAAAGAGATCACTTGGCTTCTTGAGAGAAGAGTAATAACAAGCTGTAGAAAAGTTCGGTCAAATTTTCTCAATTTCAATCAAGTGAAAGAAAAAGGCATTTGGATATTTATAAAATTGCTTAACATAGACCATTAATGTGGATAATATATTTGCAGGACCTTTAGCTTGTTCTCTTTTGGTCCTCTAAACTTTACCCTAATATACCAATGTTTGATACATATTGGTAATTCAAAAAAAAATCCTCCAAAGTAAGAAAAATTTTCAAAACAATTGATTTGCCCATTTTACACATGGATGTGTATGCAAAACTGTAATAGAGCCCAAAAAGCATCAGTGTCATCCAATTAGGCAAAGCTTTTATTAACACAATTCTGTTTTTGATTTAGCAGCCTACACAAAATTAGCCTCAACAACAATCTTTCAATTCAACCACCAAAAAGAATAGAAAACAGAGAGAGTATGAGTGAAGAGCAAGTCTTAGCATCTGAACTTGTGGTTCAACTCTAAAAGCATTACTGCAGACGTATTCTTCTCTTTGGACTCTCCCCTCTCTTTGACTTGTATTCTTAATTAATATGTTGATTATAAAATGCCTCTTCATATTTATTCCTCAAATTAAATTCCCCTTCTTTTTTCTTGCCCTTATTCCTCTTTTACTCACAATATCATGTTCCTACCACCTCCCTTTCCAAAACAACTTCACTGACAATTAATTACTCATTTGTTCAGAAAAGTTCTCTGAATATTATTGTCTTCAATTAGTGATCAGTTTCAACTTTATTTATTTTTAGTTTTGGAATATGAATCATTAACTAAGAAGAGATGGTAAACTCATTTCAGTCAGAGAAGACGTGGAAATTTCCCGACAAGTAACAAAAATATGGGACACGAGACCCAAATAAATTGAAAGATAAATGTTTAGTTCAATATTGGATTATGGAAGCTTTGCAATGAATGGAAAGATAATATACTTTCATCAAGTGATTTTTAGATAATTGAAGACGCAGAATGTTGGATGCTACTCAAAATTCAGAAGAACTGCATGAAGGGGCAATTGAACAGCTGGAAAAAACACCAGTCTGCTTACGGGATGTGGAAGAAGCAGATCAGTTTCAAATGAATGGATACTCTTTAAGACAGAACAAGCTGAATTTGATTAATTCAACTCATAAGATTTTGGAACAATTAGAAGATTATAAACATAAAACAATGAAGGCACTTCCATGGTCAGGAGATATGGAACGTAAAACCATGTTATACTTGCTAATAAAATTTTCTACTCCTAAAATGTCTTTTTGAAAATGAGAAGAATATAGAATTCATTTATCTATAAAATTTTGCTTTGCTTCAGACAAAACCAAACATAACCAGACACAATGACTAAGCTCATATCTATTTGGAAAAATTCAGTTGCCACAAAAAATTAACAGCATTCAGCCAACTGATAGTGGAGCTAATGGCAATAACAAATTAACAATGATGACAGAGTCCTTTCCAAGAAAAATTGAAACATTACAGCAAATTCGCCTGCCCAAGAAGAACCATATAATCGCGCTTGAAAAGCATACCTTGCAGAGAATCTACTTGGCTCTTCAGATATTCTTCTTCCGATGTCAAATGCATAAGCTGAGTAGAATTAAGCAGTGTATGGTCTAGATCAAGAACCAAGTAAAGCTTTCTATGGCATAACAAATTCTTCACATCGGTGTTACGCAAACGCACAATTTCATCATTACCAAGCTTTAACTCCTGCAAGCACAGTTGTTCTCTATGCAATATTATTAAGAAAGCCAAAGGATGCTAATTTAATTTAGATATAAGGAAGTCAATATGCCGATAACATTTATCAATGTATCTACCTTCCCTTTTTATGTAAGGGATAATCTTTCAATGACAAATCATAGCTATGTCAAAGTAATTAATGCATTAAATGGGGAGAAGGAACAAAATTATATTCTAAATCACAGATATTATCTTTATTTACTGAATGATTGCATACCGTGTGTATATATCCAAATGTGACACCAGATTCTTCAACCAACCTTTGCCCACAACATATACACATGCCCCCAAAGGATCCTGGATGTGCGCATGCAACCTCACTGGAGGATGATACTAAACAAAAAAAGAGAGCAGAATCAATTAGAAAAGGGCAAAACACAACAAAGTTAAGTTGAAGTCAATCACAAGGATGAGTCTGAATTACATGAAAACCAAGTACAAAAAACCAAACAAGCTGGAATAGTTTGCTTTGTCATTACCTATACACACACACACGCACATACACACATACATGCATATTAAAACGACTACAAGTTTGATGGGTTCAAATCCAGTTCAGCAAATACACCAAATTAATCAGGAAAATGAATTACAGTTACCAGCTAACAACTAACACCAAGTACAAAAGCCCAAACAAGCTGGACAGTTTGTCAACTTTATTCAAATTACTGTTAAATTTCCATATATTTCAATTTCTATCCTTCAGTGTTCACAAAGTAAGGATATTTCACCAGAAATCAAATAATAAAAAGTACAATAATTATTCTCAATTGGTTAATCAGGAGTTTAAGAATCAAGTTAAGATGTGCCAATTAACAATTATAAGGTGATGCTCCAAAATCATTACCTAAGCTCTGCTGTAAGATTCCAGCAGAAGTCAATCCTTTAGGATTTTCTATACTCTCCAATGTCTCCACTGGAGACTTTTTAATCCTGCAAGTTTCATTGAACCAAATTCATTATAAAGAAGAAACTATATTCTAACTAGTAACAACAAAAACAGCTGAAAGAACGAGATAGTATTACTCAAATAAAGTTCACATAAAACCATCCTAAATGTCCATTGAGCCCCAAACAAATCTCACCTCAACAAATGCTCACCATGTTACAAAAAAAAAAGCATTTCCTATTTAGATTCATTCATATCCATGTCTCAGAAATATGAAGGAAAAAAAAAGAGCAAGTAGTTCCTCTAACATCATTTACATCAAAGTCATAGGCATAGTATATAACATTATCTAATGCTAGTAAAGGAAATACTAAACATGTGCCAAATGACAAAGTAATTTAGTAGATAACAGTTAGCACTCCCTGGACTAAGAAGATACACTCAAATATGCGATCAAATGACCTAAAAAGTGTTACAGATCTTATTATGGTATAGTGAAAATTATAAGAAAGTGAAGGAAACCTATAGTACCTCTTACTTTTAAAGTCAAAATCATCGTCATCTTCTTCCTTGGGTGACGAGACAAATGAATCCAAATTATCCTTAGTTGCTTCATCATTTGGTGATGCGTCTGAATTACTATCCAACTCTGCGTCAAGATAAGCTACAAAATCATCGCTGCTCGATGAATGTACTGGCGAATCAGTCACAAGACTCATCTGAAATATCATTTATGCAGGCATTAATCGCATTATGCATTAAATAATTAAGAACTTCAAACTCTTAAACATTCCATTCCCAAAACAAATTAAAATAGATATCAAGAACTAATAAAAACTAACAAGAAAAAAAAAGGGGGAAAAAAAGGAATCAACTAATTAATAAATTAGCAAAAGAGATTAGATTATTCTCACATGGTTATCTTAAACTTTTCAATTTGCATTAATTGCACAGAACTCGTTAAAGATTCTGGCCTCTAATATTAGGTTTTTTTAAGACCAGGGGCAAGTTGAAATTATAGAGATTTGTTGCAGATTATTATGGAACTCAAGTTATCGAAAGTCCACATCTTGCTAATTGTGGGTTGCGCCTTTAATTATCTTAATGTACATGGTCATTTTTCACCATTTATTGTGAAATTTCTTACATTAAACAGATCCATATCCTCACTTATGAATAAAATCAATAATTTGTTATTATATTAAAAAAAAAGTAATTTTTACAATTAACTTCAAGTTTGCAGGGTAAGAATCGGTAATGAGTAAAGGGCTAATTCAGAAAAATATAAGTTCCAACAAAAGCAATTTCCCATAACAATATTTGTCTAAAAGAGATTGAAAATCAAGGAAACCCATAATTAGGGGTGTTCATAGACCATTTAAGAGCTCCATTGAGTTTTTTCCTTTTTTTTTTTTTACTGAAACAATACCTTCTGTTTAAGAAAAATCCAAACCTAAACCTAATCATTAAAATCAGCCAACTAATTCTAATTGCTAAATCTACCATTTTTCAGATTTTAGCCTTTAAAGAAAATAAGCCACCTTTTTTCACAACTTATAAGTAATTCCAATGCACCTAGAACATGTAAATACGTGCATATCAGTATGTTCTGTTTTTCCTAACATTGTGCATAAGGCAACAATGGCTTAAGCAGCAGATTTTGAGTGCATCCTTAGTTGAGGGAGCGCTAACGATTCTAGCCTAATTGTTGAAGACCAGCAGCAACAATAGGAAATCTACCCATCAAGCTTCAGATCAAAATTTTGGTACCTCAATCAGCAGAGTGTTTTTATATACTTTTTGCACCCATATTCTATTGATTCATACATTTCCATTAACTCATTAGATAAGCAGACTTGGAGAAAGTACTTTTCATATTTACCTCGTGTAGAATTTAGAGTGTAAAAATTTTTGGTCCCCTCAGGGAAGCTTGGGAGATTGAAGTATTGCTTGTCTACGTCCCCGTGTTGATTTCAGATTATATGCTTTAGCTTGCACCTGGGACATAATTGATGCTAGTGATCTCATCTCTATACCTAGAACCCACTGTTATTGCACAATCTATGCTAATGAAACCTGAAAGAACATATAGAAGGATTTGCTATATGCTATATGATAAAACAACATATATCGTGATCATAGTTTTAAGTTTACCAATGCAGAAACCAGAATAAAGGAGAAAAGGACCAATACTAACCAAAGAGCTGTTTGATGGCTGCTTAATTACGTATACATGCAATTAACTACTCATAACATTAATCAGTAAAAATCTCAGGTGGTTTCCTCCTAATGCACCACTTGCTCACTCGCATCCATCCACGTACCAACTAATACACTTGTAAAAAATTTACTCATTTAGATCAAATCTCAAAGAAAAATGAGGTTCATTTCATCTTAAATGTTCAAATCCCTGCCATTGACTCTAATCCCAGCGACTGCAGCCTGAAGGAATTAAAATTCAAAGAAACCTACCTCTCGCCCTTTGGTTTCTGCTGAACCGGAGGAGGACTCAAGGAGGAGAGCCAGCGACGACGCGACGCGAGTGGTCAAGGATCTCCGGCGACGTTGCTGGGCGTGGCGTGGTACGGCGGCGGCGCAGTGAAGAGCTACAATCGGAGGAGGCAGAAACGGGCATAGGCTTCGGTTTTTGGTTCTAGGGAAAAGAATCGGAAAAGGGAGTCTGGAAGAAAGATTGGAAAATTTAAAGGCAGCTTTCTACTTCTCGGTTCAATCGGTTAATTAACCGAATCGGTTCTTAAAATTTCTTGTGTTGGATTAATTTTCTTGTTAAAACGATTTTTGCAATCTCCTAGTTTCGAGAGCTGAGAAAGAGAGGATTTGAGCCGTCAAAGACCCAAAGGGGTGTACCAAAATCCCAACCGACCCCCCAATCAAACATTCACTACAACAAACTGATTTAATCCTAACAAGCAGCAGAAAACATATTTTTTCCAACGAGGTTGGTTTTAAATTTTAAGCCAAAAAAAAAAATTTAATGATGCAAGTGCAAGTTCCTTTATTTTTGTTTGGGTTATTTTTTCCATTTTGTACCAATTTATTTTTAATATAGTTTGAACAATATAAATAAATAAATTAATAAAATATAAATATTTTAATATATATTGGACAAAAATTGAAACAGATAGTATTTTTCTCCAAATATTCCATTACTTTCAGTCTTCCACCATCAGCTTTAAAAAAATTTCAAATTTTGAATTAGAAAGTAACTTATCAAAATTTCATTTGAGTTTTTTTTGGGCTGGTTAAACCGTCAAAAATTGATCATCACCGCTTAATAATTGCTGCTAACAAGTGCACTTTTTTTTTTTGTTGGTTACACCATTTTAATCACTGTACCAAATTTTTAAACAATTTTCTGATAATTTTAATTAATATATATATATTTTTTATTTGTTAATTTTTTTATTGGATTGATTAATTGTAAATATATAAAATGAATAAAAAATAAATAAGAATTATAAAAGATTATAAATAAATATATACTTAATATAAATTGAGATAAAATGTTCATAAATTAAAAATCTACAATAAATAAATATGAAAATTAATAATTTTTAGGATTCATTCATCATTCAAAACACACAATTCAAAAATTCATATCCCACAGTCCTACATAAAAAAAAAAACTCTGTATGAATCACGTGTTCCAGCCGTTGTCCATGGAGAGCCAATGGTGCCAAGCTGCAAAAGAATGAAGAAAGACGGGCCTCAAATGGTGCATGCAGAGAGTAAAACCACTTCCCATCAACGGTGACTTGCTAATTACCACACATGTCAAAGGTTTAGGTACTGAGAAATACCCATTTGGACACGTGTCCATCCAACATTAACCTTATTACACATGTTCATTCATTGAACCGACAGAGCAGTCTTGAACTCTGGAGCTTGCAAGACAAGCATTTTACGTGTCTATTAATGGGGTTTTTCATGGGTACCAGCCCAATGCTGATGTGAAAGTGAAAAATCAGTTCCTCAGTTTTTTTGAAAAATATCTAAGCTTTAGCTCATTGTTTGGACAAGAGGAGGAAGGTAACTAGTTCCTGCTCCCTCTTTGTTCTTTTGCTTAATTAGTTGATTCTTGTTATCTATCTATGCATGTTTTAGTGGAATTTTCACACTAATTCTCTTTTTTCTGTATATCAATATCTATATCTTTTGTTAATTTTTCCAACAAATTTTATTACTCTAAATTTCGATTATTATGAAAATTTCTTGTCTAAAATCAGATTTATGTATTGGCTTGTTGTTTGAGCTAAGCTAATATTTAATATTATGACAGTATATCATTAGTGGGTTGGAATGAGTTCAGAATCTTAATCTAACTCTAAAACTAGATTAATTAAGCTAATAATTGAAATAATAATATTTTTATGGGAATCTGAAGGTGCACGAAACAAGGTCTCCAGCTACAGAAGAAAGTAAAGTAATGACAAGGAAGCAGAAGGCAGAGAACAAGGGACATGAAGGAGAGCATTCTCCAAAGAAACCCAAGAGCGAATACGACACTGGCCATCAGGCTAATGGGAAATCCAAGGGTGACATTTCTAGAGAGTTTGAAGAATTCTCTACAGCCATTAGAGAACACTTCTCTGTTGCTCAAATGCGAGAAATATTAGAAGTGAATGACCAAGAATCTTTTTGCTCTGACTCTGCCGTTATCACTAAATGGTTACCCTATCTGAACTTCTTTGAAATTATAATGATTCTTGCCTATGGTGATCGTTATTTTTATTTATTTTTTGTTGGATCCATTGAGCAGCCAAGATTTGCTGTTTCTTGGTCCATTGGGAAAATGCCCATTATGTGATAGCAATTTGGAATTTGACGGTAAAAGGTACTCTTGCAAAGGGGTTTATAGTGAGTGGTCTAGTTGCACTTTCAAGACGAGCAATCCTCCAAGGATGGAGGAGCCAATCAGATTACCTGATTCTGTTCTCAACTCCCCCGCTGCAGATGTAAAATTTTTTTATCTAATTTTTTCATTTTTATTACATGATTTTTTTGTTCTTTCTGTTCCTTTTTTTTTTTTTCATTTTCCCTTGTGAGCTTAATTAACTCGAGAAGCTTAAAGTTATATCTTTTGCTCTATGAATTTTAGTTGCTCAAGAAGTATCAGGACCCCAGCCACAGGCCTTGCATTGAATCGGGTGCCCTATTCAAGCCTTTTGCAGGGATGATGATCTCTTTGTCGGGCCGTCTTTCTCGAACACATGTACGTGCATCTGTCGACTATGGCTAGTAATGCTGCAATCTATTCCTTTCTAGTCTTATATTCATGCTTCATTGATGATTAGTTAAGCATTTTCATTGATCAATGCAGCATTACTGGAAAAAATCCATTGAGAAACATGGAGGAAAGGTCTCCAATTCCGTTATGGGTAACTTATTTCACTCACATAGATTGAACTTGGTTTGATTTCTTGTCTTTATATCTATAAACCCGATTTAGGCAGGAACTTATCATTACCATTTAGTAATCCTTCATTTTTTGCTGGGAAAAAAAAAACACTTGTGTAGGTGTGTCTTGCCTCGTTGTTTCGCCGGCTGAGCGAGAACGTGGGGGGTCTTCCAAGCTATCAGAAGCAATGTGAGTCTCAGTTTGGCAATTGAAATGTGCATACATATAAATCATAAAGCAGATTGTTATATTGACTCTTTCCTTCTAGGGAGAGAAGCATACCTGTAGTTAGTGAAGAATGGCTGCTGGACAGTATCGAAAAGCAAGAACCTCGGCCTTTGGAAGCTTATGATGTTGTCTCTGATCTTGCTCTGGAAGGTAAAAGAATTCCATGGGATAAACAAGAAACCAGTGAAGAAGCAATTGAGTCGATTTCAGCAGAAGTAATAACTCGTTAAATAATTCCTTTTAACCTGTGAAAGTCCTCTCCAAATTCATTCTTAATGGTTACCTGTGAATGCAGCTCAAACTCTATGGCAAAAGAGGAGTCCATAAGGATAGTAAATTGCAGGAACGAGGCGGGCAGATATTCGAGAAAGATGGGATATTGTATAACTGTGCATTCTCCCTTTGTGACATGGGACGAGAAATAAACGAGTACGGAATTTTTCTTTTCTTAGTTAACTTTTTTGCTGAGTCTTGGAAGCATCACTGTGTGTTTTCTTCGTGTGCAGCTATTGTATTCTGCAACTAATCACAGTACCGGAAAGTAAGTTACTCATGTACTATAAGAAAGGGAGAGTAGGCGATGATCCAGGCGCAGATGAGAGAGTTGAAGAGTGGGAAAATGTGGATAATGCTATCAAGGAGTTTGTAAGGGTTTTCGAGGAAATTACTGGTAACGAGTTTGGGCCATGGGAGAGGGAAAAGAAGTTTGAGAAGAAACGATTAAAATTCTATCCTATTGACATGGTACAGCTTTTTGTTTGATCTTCTTAAGCTGGCAAGCTTTATTTTCCAGGTTAGTTTTAGTCTTTTACTTTTTGATAGGATGACGGAGTTGATGCAAGGCAAGGAGGGCTCGGTTTATGGCAGCTAGGAGTCGCGGCTGCTCATTGCAAGCTTGAGCCTAAAATCGCAAATTTTATGAAGGTCTTGTGCAGCCAAGAGATTTACAGGTATGATTTGTCACATTAGCTTTCTCCACATTTAGTTACATAGTTGGAGCCTCAAGGCTTTGTTTCAACTCAGGTATGCTCTGATGGAGATGGGTTTAGACCCCCCTGATCTACCAATGGGAATGCTGACAGATCTCCACTTGAAGAGATGTAAGAATTCCGTACCATCTTTTCCATCCCACCCCCCCCCCCCCACCGCATTACTTGCCTCTTGTAACTAATTGATCGCATACAGGTGAGGACACACTGCTTCAGTTTGTAGAAGCAGTGAAATCAATGAAAGGGACCGGGCAAAAGGCAGAAGCTATTTGGTCAGATTATAGCCAGAGATGGTTCACCGTTATGCAATCTACTAGGCCTATAATCCTCAGAGACTATGACGAACTTGCAGATAATGTAACCATCTGCAGACTATCTATTGGTGACTTCACAAAATATTGCAAAATTACTTCTCACGCTTGCATTTGTGAATTCATTTGTAGGTTGCAGCAACATTTGAGACTGTCAGGGATGTAACCATTGCCTCCCATCTCATTGGAGATATGTCTTGTTCAATCCTTGATGACCCGCTGTCTGATCGATACAACAAATTGGGGTGCTCAGTTTCTGCACTGGAGAAAGATTCTGATGACTACAAAATGATTGTCAAGTACTTGGAGAAAACTTATGAGCCAATAAATATTGGAGACATTGTGAGACTGCTCATATCTTAAACATTTCTTTCTGCAATTTGGTTATATAATCTTGTTAAATGTTAACAATGTGTTCTAACTTTCATGTGATCAAGGATTATGGGGTATCAATCGAGAATATTTTTGCTGTTGAAACAAGTGCCAGTCCTATGGATGAAATAAAAAAGTTGCCCAACAAAGTACTGCTGTGGTGTGGTGAGGTCTTGAAGCCCAATTTCTAATATTAGACTTGCTTCTTGTTGTGGTTGTGGGAGTGCTAATTCAATCCTTATCTTCATGGTGGTCAGGAACTCGAAGTTCAAACTTGTTAAGGCATTTGCAGAAAGGATTCTTGCCAGCAGTCTGTTCTCTTCCAGTGCCCGGTTATATGGTAAAATTAATGAGATTACTTGAAGCTTTTATTTCTCTTTAATTTTTCTGTCTGGCATATGATATGATATGGCTGGTTGAAATTACAGTTCGGCAAGGCAATAGTATGTTCCGATGCAGCAGCAGAAGCTGCTAGTTATGGTTTTACTGCTGTGGATAGGGGGGAGGGATTCTTGGTTCTGGCTGCTGTTTCTCTTGGAGATCAAATTACTGAGGTTTCAGCCCCACCAGAGGTCTGTTAGTATTGCCAGTCCCAATTATAATTCATTGTGTTAAACAGAAATCTGCTGCTTACTCCTTGTACTTGATGCCTCAGGACACAAACTCCCTGGAAGAGAAGAAGATTGGAGTGAAAGGATTGGGAAGGAAGAAAACGGATGAATCAGAACATTTCATGTGGAAAGATGAGATAAAAGTTCCGTGCGGTCGGTTGATACCATCTGAGCATAAAGACAGCCCCCTGGAATACAATGAGTATGCTGTCTACGATCTGAAACAGGTATTATCAACTTGAAATTTTTTTCCTCATCTGATGCTTATTATCACTTTCTTTCATTTAGGATTCAAAGATTTTGTCATGTTGTAAATTGCAGACATGCATGAGATTTCTGGTGGGAGTGAAGTATGAGGAGAAGGATGTGGAAATGTACACTGCTGAACCATAAAGAGGAAATGAGATTTGACTCTGGGCAGAAAATTTTTTTCCCTTAGTTTTTGTCATTAGCTTGAATGGCGGATAAGATGGATATAAGGTTCTTTTTGTTACGATTTTTAGTCTATAAGTTCTTTTAGGATGTTTGATGGATTTTGTCGTACATAAACTGCATACCTATGTTTTAGGTTTTTAGATTATGTATATATGTCTGTTATATTTCTTGCCTTTTGTATTCTTGGTTCCTGTTTGTCTTCTGAGAAAAAGACAAAATACCAGCCAGATGTTCTGTTTTCCTGCTGGAAAAGAGTAAATGTTATCAATCGGATGTTAAGATGATAAGTAGATCAGCAATCAATAAATGGAGGGACATACCCAGATCAAAAAAATAAATGGAGGGACATAAACAGAAGGCGGATCAATTTTAGTTTGTGAAACAGCTGAGATCTGATTTTGATTTTGTTTCAGTGAGTTTCTTTTAGTGTGTTCTATCTTCAATTTTGATCAAGTAAAACTTAATAACGATATAGTATTATTGGCTAAAGACTCCAGGGAAGTATGAACCAAATCTAGGCAGATAAGAAAAATCCATGATAGTCGATATACGGGAGTCGGAGAGAATTATACCAGCTGTACAAAGAATAATCAAATCAAATGATACAGATTTCTAAACAAAAACTGAATAAGGAGTTCATCATCACTTTACGTTTAAATCAATAGCAGCAGACGACACCAAAATTCATTTTCCATAAATAGCAGTAGACGACACCAAAATTCATTCTCCATAAATAGCAGCATCTCGAAATTAAAGTTCAACTTCGTAGCAGTTTCATGGAAGATCATTTGCACATATGTGGACTATAAAGAAAGTATGAAGTCGAGGAGCCAATTTCTCACAGCCATAAGATGAAACAGTTCTTATCAACCCACTTTTGCAGGATAATTGAGAAGCTAGGAATAACTTTAGAGTTCTATAGAAGAATCTACTGCTGCAAAATATCAAATGAGCATATCTGTGCAAGATGACCAAATGAGCATATGCAATGAACGAGTTAGCAATATAATGTTTTTAGGCATATTAGGTAAGACATGGAATTCCCATTCGAACCAATTTCGCATTTAGCACCAAGATTATACAGGGTAAGGACATGAGACAAAATATCTATCAATTGTATTTCTTTTGACTGTCTCGTGGGAAATGTTTACAATTACAACACAGAGACTGATTCTGCAAAACAAATTCTGACTACACAAAAACAAATGTTCCAACTGCAAAAAAAAAAAAAAAAAAAAAAAAAAAAGTTCATTGATAAATTACCACAGGAGGAAACTTGAACCTGTCCGAAATGAATGGTATTGCCCATGAATTGTTCATCAAATCATGATAAAAATCGTACTCCGCCTCATAATCATGCAAACTAAGTTCACTTTTTTGATTAGAATGATAATGGTGTTTAGCTGAAGTCGATTTTCCAAAGCCAAATAAACTAACTTTGTCACAAATCCCTGCAGATAACATTACAGCTTGGAAACCAGAAGAGTAATGAAACAAAGAGCCATCATGTGCAGAGCTCCATTCATCCAGTGACTTGCCAGTCTCCTCTGCAAACCTTTTCAAGGAATAGTACTTCACAATCCTTGCACACAACACATCAAATCGTGGATCGGTGACAATTAAAGGTGCCTTGTGAGATGAATTGCAAACGGTATAATCCAAGAAATGCAAAGGTTGGCAAATGTACATAACCATAGGGACATTCGCCCCATATGGATGACAATAACATCCGGGTCTCCTGGCACAAAGATGCAATATGTTGCTATTTACGAAGGAAATATTAGTCTTAGACCCAACATGTTGCTCAAATTTCTCTATTCTTGCATTATTCAATCGGATTACAACCTCATGGCTATCAATCAACTCTCCATAATCTTTTTGCAGCAAAATCCCACTATTCCCCACTATGGCACAAGAAGTATACTTCTTGTTTGAACCCACAAATCCATTGTGCCCATCAATGGGATTCTTAACAAGCCCAATCAATTCATTCATTATATCAGCCTCATATCTCTTGATTCTTGCCCAATCCTGCAATACCCTCCTAAAATCCAACCAATATCGATACAACTGCGGTGATCTAAGCACTAAAGGTAAGCCCCTGGAGGTGCTAGCTGTGATAACATGGTGGTTGAACCTTCGCCCAGTAGCAAAGGTCCTATACCTTCCTTGAGTAGCAAATTTACCTTCTAATAAGTTTTCTATTTCTTGCTTTGCCTTAGCTTCACCAATATCTGAAGCTGCATATTTCAGCAGTGTAGAGTTGAAAACTGGGACTGGTGGGTGGACTATTACATTGTTTCCGATCTCCATTGAGCTGAAACTGAAGCCGCCGCCGCCATGGCGGATTAAGATTCGGCAGCTGAGAGTAACAGCAAACACAATCAGTATAAGAATACTAAAGAGTGGACGGACTGACCTCTTCATTGGCGCAATGAAATCGTCAGCCCGGATATTTGGTATCGCTAATTCTGGCCACCACCACAGCCATTGGATATCAGATCAATCTTCACATTCAAGATATTTGGGCATCCAATCCGAAAGTGGAGATGAAAAAGGCAAGAAATTTAAGAAGAAAGTGGACTAAGGGACATAAAGGCCACGATGGATAAGTTTGTGGGCAATATCCATTTGACAAAAACACCACCACTGATTGACTAAAAGCTGAAAACTTTACCACTTAAACCAAATATTTTGCAACAAATTTTGAATACCCAAATCTTCTAGTGAAAAATTCTACATGGAGAAGTGGGAACTACTACAAGAAGGTGAAGTACGCATTACAGATGGGAATGAAATTTGGATGAGAGGTTTGGTTAAGAAATGGGAATTTCATGACTTGAGTGACTAAAAAGAAAAGAGAGAAAAGGAAAGATGAAGATCTCAGAAGGACAAAAGGGTTTAATGGCAATGGTGTTGTGCACCGTTAGGGGAAGGAAGATAGAGAAGACCAAATTATCATTTAAAAAGAAAGATTTTTCATGTTTGATAGTTTGTTGATTCAGAGGGTTTGCTGGGTGCTGTGGGGTTTTTATTTCCAGTGTAGTGATTAAAGCGATTTAAATGAGTTATTGATGATGTTGCAGAGTTGGGATCTAAAGGCGATTGTGATTTATGCAGTATTATATTTTCCTTAATTTATTATTTTAAAATGTTATTTACATTTTTTTAGAAAACATTTAAATATTATTTACTTATTTCTTTTCTGATAGTAAAACTATCCAATTTTATATTAATTCGCTTCCGACTAAATGCTTTAAAATTAAATTTTAGACCTAATTATTACGTAGTTTGCATTTTGCTCCATTTTATAACATTTCACGTTAAAAATACATTATTTTATTTTTTAAGCTTTAATTTAAAGTTCAATATAAATACAGATTTGAGAAGAAAAAAATTAAAAGAAGATAAAAAAAATTAATTTTAAAACAAGCTGATCACTAAAAAATATTTAGACATAAATTAACTCAAATATTCATAAAAAAAATACAAAAAATATAAAAATTCGAGTGCACTTATGTCCTAGTTCTTCTTTTCTTTTCTTTTTTCCTTAAATGAGTTGTTTCCTTAATTCTATAATTGTAATGTAAAATTAACATTATGATAAATATAAAGTTTAGTTAGAAAAATCTACAAATTTATGCAACACAATTACAAAGAAATTAAACTTTTTGATATTTAAATAGAAATTCATTTAAAGTTACAACATTTTTAATTAGTGGTAGTTTTGAGGAAATGAATTTTGTTTATATTTTTGGTTTTTGTGTTTTTTAGATTAATTAAGAGGCCACTTGACTAGGCAATGACTGGACTGGAGGATAATTTGTTTGGTAATGGAGAAATGAGTGATAATTAAAAGAGAAAAAGACCTTCAGGTATAGAGATTAACATGTGATTAAAAATAATTTAAATAAATTTTATTGTATAATATATGGTGGGGGTAACAGACAACACCTTCCCTAGACGTAATATTCAACTTCTTTGTTTGAAGTCAACTTTGGAATCTACAATCATCCATATTTAACTCATTACTTCAAATTTACAACAATTTTTTTTTCCATTTTTTTGTGAAAATCAAGAAGGCCTGCCTTGTGGGATAAGGTTGATTATATTCTAAAAAAGACACAACTCCCATGATATTAGAGTTAAATTGTTACTTATTCAAGGGAATACTAATTATTATCATTAATAAATTTCAAACATGTTTATACATTTATGTTCTTCCATATAATATTGTGGAAATTTCTTGATTAGATTCAACGTCAAGGGATTTTGAAAACCCACCAAGGATGTGTGAGAATCAATTTAGATCAAGCTCGGGAGTAGGATGAAATTTATGTGAAGTTGTGATGTTAGCAATTAGGAAAGGAGTTACCAAGGTGTTTCTTGAGTCTCATAGGTTAAAAAAAGTTGATATGGGCCATCAATGGATGAGAAGATTGTCCATACAATTAATTATGCACTTCCTGGGGCAGTTTAGTTTTTTGTTTTAGCAGTGTTTCTTCCAACCATATTCATATGATTTAGTGATAAGGCTGCAGATAGCTTAGCAAGGTGTATTAGTGAATGACTTTGCTGACAAAATCAGTTATGTAATCTTCCTTTAGAAGTGGAGTTAATCCTTATATCAAAGGCCATTAGGGTTGTTTTCAATGAATGATATCACTTATTTTTGTGTTAAAAATACTAAATAATAATAATAATAATAATAATATAGGCATTTGTTCTTATATATATATATATATATATAAGATGTTTTAATATCTAATATTTTCATGCGTATTATTTTTTCAATTATTAGATAAAAAATCTAATAATTTTAATTAATCCTATAATAATTATAAATACTTAATTTTATAACATTTAATACTATTTAATACTAAAATTTATATAATTATTGAAAATTTGTATACATATATTGAGCAAATATTTTGAATATTCTCAAGATGCATATCTCAAAATGTATGATATTAATTTGTCACTCAATAAATAAGAAATTATTTATTTTATTCTTCAAAAATAAATAAACTTTAGTCCCCCAATGAAAGATACCAAGTTTTTGTCATCAAATTCCGCTAAAATAATATATAATTAGTCCCAAGAAAATATATTATCATACTCTAAAAGGTTACGCAATACATGATTATATATGAAAGATACTCTTCTACCCACAGGAATGAATTGAGCGGTATGCAATTGCTTCAAGGCATTTTTTATTTTTAAGCTTGGTGAATTATATAATTAGATTTTAATTCTCAGAAGTTGATTTTTGTTCATATAATTTTTATTATTCGTTATTAATAAATAATTAATATTAAATGCTACAATCTGATTAATTTATTTATTTTATTAAAAATAAATATTTGATATTTAATCTTAATCATTCATATATAATACATGATGGAGATCAAACGAATTGAATCTAACTTGAGAAGATTTCAATATATTAAGTCCAACTGTATTCATAAAAAGAATAATCGCCTTATAAGGGGAATTGTCCAATATTATCCTTCCTATTGATCATGGAGAAGAAAGAAAAAATTGAAATAATTATTTATTCATTTTTCTTTCTCCATTTTAGTGTTTCTCTCTTATCATAAAAGGTTTTTCAAAAATAGAATTAAAAAACATTAAATTAACCATTTATTCTAAAACTTTGATATTCAATTTAATCATTGATTAAGGTATTTTATTATCTAAAATCTAAATTAAATTATTAAATAGTGTTAATTATTTGTGTTCTAATTAGTTGAAAAGTGTAAAAATTTTTGAATGTTTAAATCTCTCTATTTTCTCTCCTAATATTTTACTTGATAAAAAAAATGATCAAATAAAAAAAAGTACTTCTAGATGACATTGGAATCCATAACTATCTTGGGAATGAGGTGAACATTATTATTTTAATGAAGTTAGAGAAGTAAAATATAAGACAGAGGAAGGGCTGAAGGCCGATCTCTAGATTGAAGTATATAATTTAGTCTTTAGAATCAAACAACTATGCTTAATTTAATAATTAATTAAGTCCTAAGTCTTAACCATTATTGAATTTGAAAAAAAGCATATCAACAATATTTTTTTTTTAATTTCCCCCACATTTAAGAAAATCCAATATTTTGTACCTTTTGTATAAGTGAGCAGAATCTTAAATTTTACAATTATAATTATTAAATATTTTTTAAAAAAGAAAGAAAAACAATTACAATTAGCTATTTGATCCGATTATAGAAAAAAAAATATATTTTTTGTAATATTACATAGGAAAATGAATACATAGTTTTGGAGATTTAAAGTTGAGACTTGCCCTTTATGAGTAATATCCCTTTGGCACCAAAATGTCCTCTTAAAAAGATTTTGGGAAATATTATATAAATAAGATCTAAGACTTTTTGTTTAGAAAGATGGAGAGAGTTGAACTCCAGACAGTCTCTTTAGAGTAAAGACACCTCGCTACTGGGATGTTGCCTTGGGAACAATGTACTACTCCATAAGACCCAAAATTATATTAAAGCAGATGAATATGGTAAAAACTGAAATATGGGATTAAATCCCAAATCCAGAATTTCCATGCTGAAATACTTATTGACTTATTATTATAAATAAATATGTAAACTATCCAATTTTTATTTTAAAGATACTTGCTATATAATTACTTCACATAATCAAATTTAATTTATTAAATAAAATAATTAATTTTTGTAAATTAAAAATTTAATGATTTAAACCAATGATGAAGCAAGTATTTAAGAAAATATTGAAATTTTTTTGGGTAGATATGTAAATATGGAGTTTAAGGTAAAATATTCACAAGTCTTGCTTTCATTTTAGCAAAAAGACTGACTCCTCCGGGATTAAGAAAATGGCGAAAAGCATGGGAGGTGATGAGGCCTTAAATGCGGGGGAAATAAAAAGAAGATTGAAAACTCAAGGCCACAAGAGAAATCAATCTCTGCAGTTAGCAAGCAAGAGGCAATCTTCACTCCTATACCTTCTTATCTTATGCAGTGCATTAAACTGCCTTTTAACTTTATGTAATAAAATTAGGAGTATGCTTGCTGATTTCTGCAGTTGTTTTCAAGCTGGTTTGGTTGAGGGTTAACTAAACGAGCTTGGAGAATTCTTAAATCACATCAATCAAGCTTGGTGATTAATGGATTAGTTTTCAATTTTTTTTTTTTTTAAAAATCCCTTTCCATCTTAATTCTAGAATGACCCGTTTCTTAAGGCTCTGAAAGAAAAGGCATTATCAAAATTGAAATAAAAAAAATTGAAAAAGAACTCAGAAGGGTCAAATCGGTTTGGAGGTGGCAGAACACACATAGAATCCGTCTTACGACATGGCAGATTCTGAGTAAAGCATGAAGAAATTCATCAATTTCGAGACAATATGTTAAATCTCGGGTTAAGAGGGGAAATAATTATTTCACAGAATTCACCATTTCAAACAGCAAATTTAGTGCAATTAAATCCGATATAGATTGTAATTGTTTTTAAATATATATATATATATATATATATATAATTTTTTGTATTTTTTTTTAAAAAATTTAACATCTATTGATAAATAATTGGATTTTAACTTTGTTTTAAGCGTTAGTTGTTTGTATAGTAATAATTAATATATTTGTATTGAAGTATGGTCTTCCGGTAACATATAAGGGTCCGTATACCAAACATTAATTATTTTTATTGAGCTATGGTTTTGTTGTAATAGTAGGGTTGATCTTTGTATTCTTCATGTTTATGAGTTAAAATCTTTGTTAAAATAATAATAACAATAATAATAATAATAATAATAAAGTAAAAGTTAAGCCCATTTTTTGAAGACAAGATATTACTTTATTTAGCATTTGATATTCTATTAAATCTCTCAATTTTTTTCTTATTTTTTTTATTGAATAGTGAAAACCCACTTTCTAATTATATTATTAAGCCTCTAAATTTTAATTTATACACTATTACTAGTTCCTATCAAAACATATTTAAAAATGTATATTAATAATAAAATAATATTTTGTAAAACAAAATCGAAAATTTCATGAGCAAAAAAATATATTAGTCCCAAAAAAACATGGTAATAATAATGAAAGCTCACACACCTTTTCTCGAATTAAGAATTCCTTCATGACACCAACGTTATGATAATTGTCTTATATTTGAAAATTGTTAGCATATTTAATTGCCATCACCATACCCAACAAACCATCAAAGCATTTAATTAACTTGTAATAAAAGAAAGAGCCAATTAAAATTATCATTGAAATTTACACACACCACATAATTATATCCCCCACCACCAACCCACCCGCACCACCCATTTAACAACCCACCGGGCCGACAGCCGGCCATCAATGTTCATTCCGTTTTCCTAATTCCAAATCACACAGAGAAACCTAAACGACCTAGTTTTGGTCATATTTTGTCCAGTTTATCTGCCTTGATGATAGGATTGGACTTAGCAATCTGCTCTTTGCCCATAGTCTTAAAATCAAAGGTACAACCATGCTGCTCCGGGTACCTGTGGGTACCGCAGAAAACCATCCCGCACCTGCACTTAAATCCCGTTAGTGCCACGCGCTTTCGGCAGGTCAAGCACCTGTTTGGCCGCACCACCGGCGTCTCCTCCTCTTTATCCTCGATCACCACCGGCGGCGGCTGACTGCCGCTAACCTCCGGTAGATCAACAACCGAAGGAGAAGAAACGGAAAAGGAGGCGTTCGAAGATGGCGAGAACGGCGACGATGTGGAGGTTAGGGTTTGGTTCAAGGCGAGCTTAGCGTTGGAGGATTGCTGCTCCTTGAGCTGAAGATCGCGGTAGCATTTGGAGCAGAGATTTTGGGTGGCCGGACTTCCGAAAAATCCGCAGTTGTTTGCGCAGAGACGCGGTGCCTGGCATCTGTGCTCCTCCGCCATACCTCTCTCTCTCTTTCTCTCTCTTCAACTCTTTCAAATCTAAGAAAACATCACACAAAATCAGCTTCGATATCACAAAAATTTCATTTCATCAAACCACAAGATCAAAGGAAACAGAAATTAAAAATTGTCTTTACCTGAGGTGAGATTCGCCGATTATGGAAGAAGAACGATATTTTTTTTTGTTTTCTTTTTTTGTGCTTTGTGGAGACGAAGGAGAAAGAAAGGGAATTAAAAATTGGAGAGAAAAAAGGAATCAAAGAAAAACACCTTCACGAGAACACAAACAAAGGAAATAAATGAGAAGAGAAGAAGGAGAGGGATTCCTAGCTGGTTCTTTCTTTCTTTTTGCCTCAAGATTCCACCCACCTTCTTACTTTTTCTTTAATTTCTTTTCTTTTTTTTTTCTTTTCTGCCAAACAAAAGCCGGTTCTCTCAATAATTAACGCGTTAAATAAATGAGTTTTCGGGAAGCCATTGAAAATCTTCTGGAAGCCGTTTCAGCTACGGCAATTAGGGCTCACAACGGATATCCATAAAAATTACTTTATTTAAAATTGTAATAATAATATTCGTATTTAACTTAAATTTGATTAACAATTAATATTTAAAATTCGAATAACTATCTATTTATTATTAAAAATTTTAAAATAAATTAAATAATTAAAAATATATAAATAATTTATCATAAATTATTATAAAATTAAATAAAATAAATAAAATTTAATTTAACACATTTAAATTAAAATAATTTATTAAATTATTCAAAAAAAATAAAATAAAATATTATTCATTATAATAGAAAAATTATATTTCAAAATTTAAACTCCAATTATATTTGTAATTCATCAATATATAAAAATATATAAAAAATAATTAATTATATCATTATATTATATATATATATAATCAAGTTCATGGATAGCGGGTATCTGAAAGTCTCTATTTGTACTCTATTCAAATTCATGATAGGTTTAAATATTATTATCCAAATCTGCCATAAAATCTTAATTAAATTATTCATTAGGATTTAAACGGGTTCGGATAAATCTAAATATTTATAAAATCTGTATCTATTGCCACCTTAATGACAATGATTTCCTTTTAAATTAATAATTATAATTTAATCTATAAATGTAAAACTAATTTTAAAAATTAGTTTTTTATAAAGACCTTTATCAAAATTATAATTCATTTTTCAGTATAAAAAGCATAAGGATTTTGTTATTTTCTATTTATTTTTAAATATGCCTTACTATCAATAAATATATATTTTTTACTCTTTACATATTTTTAATTAGTTAAAAATATATCATAATACAATATATAGGGAAATTTTACAATTTACAATTTTGATTTTATGAATTTAGTTTTTTAATACTTAAAAAATAAAATAAATTTATTTATTTTAGATGGAGACAATAATTTTATAAAAATATGAATCAAATTTTTATAAATAAATATTATTACTATTAAGAGAAAAAAAGTATTATTATTATTATTATTATTAATACAAGCAGTGAACGTACGGTCGTGATTAAGTATGATGGTCAGCGCTCAGCAGCAGCCCTTTTTTGGATTAGGTGTTTTTGTGGTCCCAAATTGATATTGACCCATTCTCTTTTTTCAGCCGTTGAAATTGAATTGGTATCTGATTATTTTTTTAAAATAAAAAGTACTTTTTTTTAATATTTATTTAAAATTAGATTTATATATTTATGTATGTACAATATTGTTAATAAATTCTATTATAAAAAAACAAATTTAAAACTTATAAATTAAAATTAATTTTCATATATAATAATTTATCAGTAATTTAATTTATGACTGAGAAAAATAATATTTGTAAAGTATAAAAAGATTTTGTTTAAGTGTTATTTATTTTCTTATTTTTTCTACTTGTTTTTACTGTTTATTAAGATTAACAATTTCTGAGTTACATTCACAGTTTTCCCATTTCATAATGTTTGAATAGGAAAACTCATTATTGAATATTTTAGTTTGTAAACCATTTGAAAATGATACCATAATAATATAATTTTTCTATTACAATGATAAGAGGCATATATTGCTACAAGCAAACCCACAGTTCAATTTTATTTCAAAGACAAACCAATGAAAGGGATATGCATCATAGCTCATATATATAAAAGTAATTTGTAACGATAAGATTGAAAGTTTAAATTCCTAATTACATCATTTTAGATACAATTCTAAGATTATTAAGATAAAAATATTATTTAAAAATCATAAAAATCATTTTCTCATATCATGTGTTAGCACAAATACACAAATCCATCTTGAATTTGTACAAAACAATTGTTCTCCGTTTGTCATTTATTTACCAAAAGCGCTTTTAAAAAAAAAATTATTTTTAAATTTTTTGAATTTTGAAAATTGATTTTAGAAAAAAACATATAAATAAATGATTTTTTCAAAAACATATTTGAAAAAATCGGTTTAAAAAAATTAAAAAAATAATTAATTAAATCAAAAAAAATTTAAACCTGCTTTTTAGACATCTAACAGCAATTCCAAACAGCCACTTATCAGAAATTGTGAAAATAAGTGCACATTTATTTGATGCAAAAGTTCACAGAATATTGTCATAAATTTGAAAAATGATTAGTGTTTCTTGATACAAAGGGGGCATACTCAGAAAATTACATCTGGATTCTGGAAGCAACAGCTACAATATAAGCATTCCAAGAATCTTCTTGCTCAAAAGTTTCGACTTCCTCATACTTTATGTCTCGGCCAACACCAAAACCCTCTGTAGTTCTGTTTTCGTCACTGTCCGGCATCTGTCGAAGCCAGAAGTGGACGGATTGAAATCCAGCCTCTTCTAAGCAGTCTCTGATCTCTGGCAAAGACCACCTGGACATGAGCATTCATTAGTGTAACATAATATACCAATGTAAATTGATGTCAATATACATACTGATCAGAATATTTGATGGGAAAACACAACTTACAGCCTCCAGCTGTATGAAAATGCATGTCGGAGTTTTTTGTGCTGCTTTTGAAGATGAAAGTGGAGGCTAATCCTTGTTTTGCGCTCAATTATGTCAAATTCAGCTTGCTCCCAAATATACTGTACAGTTTGATAGAGAAGTTAATTATTGACGACAGAACTCTGATCTTTGATCAAGTAACTTCAATTTCCCAATATGTGTACTCAGTTCTACAGTAAAAAAGATTTTTGTTTCTTAAATTCTTATTCTGTTACACAAGCTTTTTTTCTAATGTTTTGCTTCTAAATCCTAAAGCAGTTTCTGAATCAAAGGAACAAATGACAAAAATATTTTCATATGTATGCTCACAAATATAAGCACTGGGATTCCTACACAAAGCATTGGAAGCTTCAACTCTTAAACTTATGCCGCCCTGATTATGAGAATTAAGTCGCTTATAGTCATCATGCCAATTTTACTATTTATAGAGAATAAGAAAATGCTTGCCATCAGCCATAGATATATGTTGTCTTTTTTATACATAGGCCTGTTATCCATTTCAAATTAGTGGAAAATATTATAGCAAGACTCTTTGGTAGATCTGATCAAGGTTTTATTCCTCTAGACTTGAATCTGCCTATAAAACGAATGTCAGTTATGCTGCATACGCAATTGTAAGCCTCCCACTATTTCTGTAAATCATCAAGGTATTTAGAGTAGAAATAATATACCGTGAAATTTGAAAATCTTCTCTGGAGCCTTAGCTTGTGCTCTGATGATGTTCCACCATATAAATCCATCACAAAAATACCACCCTTTTTGGACAAGGCATCAAGTACATGCTTGAAATACAAAACCAGATCTGCTCGCTTGTGGAGACAGCAGCAGCTGTAATTAAAAGCACACACAATGTCTCTTGGAGGTAATGAAAAGTTTCTCTTCAAGTTCTTATCACAATTAGAAGCAGATGAACCCACTTGGACAGTAGATTCTGGTACATTATTCTCTGGATTGTCTTCATGCTCTCTCAAAGTAATGTTACCAATCAGATCTTGGGGCTCATATCTGACTAATTTGGCCTCAGACGGTTGCAAGACATTCCCATGAAAGAGGGATATTCTGGAATAACCATCAGCCCCAACTTTATTTATGTTGTTCTCCATGCACCAATTTAGCGCCTCAAGGTCCAAATCCACTCCTACAGCAGTCCGTCTTGAGTCGCTACGTAGCCATTCTGTGCTGTCAAAAACATAGAGGGCCAGGATATCATAGGGTATTCACACAGCTCAAAATAGCTTAATGACTCTTGTTTACACAACCCACTCAGGGCTCTTGAATAACAGCTCTTGATCAGTACTCAAAAGTACAGCAACAGGTCTCAGCTACCTTATTGTGTTCAGCATTTGTATATTTTGATAAGTTAAACAAATGGCAGAATGAAAGAACACATAAAAATAGCACAAAAAGCTCTTTTAATTTTAGTCAGACTGCAAAGTGTGATGGTTCACATGCCACCCGCCAGAAGATAACCACATCTTCACATTTAGTTTTGAATTAAGAAATTATTATTTCAGATATATAACCAAATGGCTAATGTTTAGTTTAGCAATTTGCACGCGATTAGCAATATACAAACCAAAACACAAGATGGCAGAAGATCATCTACATGAAATAGCAAGCAGAAATCCAGTTACCCCTTCAAAAGACATTCTCCCTGCAAATGATGTTTATTTATTTTGTTTCATACTTCCATGTTGTTAGAAAAAGATAATTTCTTAACCACTCAGGAAAAGATAGAGATTAAAAGATAAAACAGAGAAGCTAAATATTTTACCTGAGAAGAGCAGTCCCACAGAAATCTTCCTGAAAATGGAGAGGCATCCTCCCACCAACATACATTAAAAAGAACTTCTGCAAATAGCTTATATCTCCTTTGGGTGACTGCAATCCATTGAAAGTTCACATAACCCATTAAAACACATATATTTTTGAATTTTCTCTACTGCCATAAACCAAATTTAAATACAAAAATCCACTCTTTGCAACCAAATGTAGCACCAAGAACCAAAATTGAATAATGGGTATGGGTTTCCGCTTCTTTCCTAGTCAATAACTAACAGAAGAAGCCTTCCTCAGGAGCCAAACAGAGTATTAATACAAATTTTGATTGATGGGTCATCAATAGTACGGATTGTCGGTAAAGAAGAAACTTCGAAGGGGTGTTTTTGAATATCTGCCAATTCAATAGAAATATAGTTCTGTGTTTTTTGAATTTCTCAGATTCAAACTACAAAGATCCGCCATGGATTACTCTTCAAATCTGATTACAAAAAGCTGAAAATAAACCTCTTGATTATATTTTTAAAAATGTTATCTCCAGTCATAAAGCAAATTCAAATAAAAAAAAATCCATCCTTTGCAACCAAAAGCAGCACAAAGAACCAAAATTAATTAATGGGTTACAGGTTTGTGCTTCTGTTCTTATTATAGCAACAAAATAACTAGCACAATACGACTTCATCAGCAGCCAAACAGAGTATTAATTGGACTGATGGGTCATTACCTGTACGGATTGTTGGTAAAGGAGAAACTTTGAGGGAATGTCGCTGGATGGTTTTGCATCATTATTCTTCTCCTCCTCCTCTTCAAAATCACCTTCTGGTTCTGGTTCTGGTTCTGGTTCTGGTTCTGGTTCTGGGTCTTGATCAGGAAAAGAAGAAGCTGGTAAACTCTGTTGAATGTTGAAGTCATCTTCTTCAGTGCTGTAATGGTAAGAAGCTCCTCTGACTCTCTGATGCCTCTGTTTCTTCTCTCTCTTTCCCATTTTCTTTCTCACCCTGGTTCTCCGCCGCTCAACGGCCGCTCTTCCTCTCTAAGTAGTAAATATCAAGGCACTTTAACTATAAAAATAATATAATTTAACCATTTTAGGTAAAATAGTTTATTTCAAAAAAAAACTACATGATTTCTAAAAAAATAAATTAGTAGAACTAATTTCTTTTATAAAATTAATAGGTAATAATTTTTTTTACCAAATTACATGTTATAATAATATTATAATTATTTAATAATAATAATAATAATAATAATAATAATAATAATAAATAATGTATTTATTATATTAAAATGAGATATTTAATATTATTTTTATATAAATAAATATTATATAATTTATTTTTATTATTTATTTAAATAAAATTTATATAATATTTTTGATTAATATAAATATATTATTTTATTGAATTAACACTATTACCGTTACCAAATTTCAACTATTTAACTATTATCAATTAATTAGTAGATAGATTATTAGTTAGTTTTATAAAAAATGGTTAATACTTTTTTTGCTTTTCCGTCAGCAAATTAATTAATTTTTTAAATATCTTGTAGGACTGAAAAAGAAAATTCAAAATTGATATGAAAATGAACCAAAAAATAGTTAATGGAAGTTTAGGTGCTTTCGATATTGTTTTGTATTTTTAGTTTTTAATTGTTTAAAAATACAAATTTATTTTCAATTTAAAGTTATTTACAAGTTGAAATTTTGTTTATATTTTTAAATAAATTAATATGGGATAGAAAAAAATTAGAGTATAAAATTTTATTAAATTTAATTAATTAAGATTAAATTGTATTAAAAAAATTATAATATAGTTAAATGAAATTTAAATAAATGAACTTAAATTTAATAATTAATTTTTAATTAAATGAGTAAATAAAAATAAAAATATTAAATAAAAATCATATATTTTATTTATTTTTCAATAAAGGTGTATCCGGGAGCACTTTTAAAATCCAAATACAGTTAACTTATAATCCAATGATAAATTACATAAACTTTTTACTTTTTATCAAAGGTTTTAAAAGTGATATTAGTTTAATAACAAAAACTGAAAAGAATCGAATTCAAATTCATAATTGAATTTTCATAAAAAAAACATATATATATATTTTTTATGTTGTTGGTAAGAAATTTTTTTAATTTTCAGAAATCCCTCTTTAATCAAGAGAGAAGTTTGCAAATATACTTTTTAATATTTTGATAATATTTAAATCTAATTAAACCTTTTTTTTGTCAGATATTTCCAGCAGGACAATTAGAAATCCAATTTGATATAGAAAATTTATAGAAAAATATAATTTATAGTGAAATAAGTTATGCAAATAATCAGTTTCAGAAAAATAAGAAGTTATGCATATAATTAGTAATACTTAAAATTAAAATTTGTAGAAATAGAAAAAAAAAAAATTTCTGGTTTAGATTCAATTTTTGATTTTTGTATTCAATATTTTATCATGAATTTTTTTAAAAAAATTATTTAGCTATAATTTTTATTGTAAATAAAAATTATCTAAGAAAGTTAAAATTATAGCGCAGTTTCATTAGAATCTTCCTATTTGCCTCTGCTTTCTTTGAAATGCCTCTTCCTTAACCCAAAAATTTCCAATTCGACATCCTTTTCTTCCTCTTCCCTTTCCTTCTTCTCCAATTCCAATCAGAAGAATTTGTTCAGGATCCTATTATCATCATTAATTTGTTATCCATCTTTTGATCAATCAAAAAACAGAATTTTAGGGTTCCTTTTCTTATCTCCACAATTTTCACATGCCATCTTCAGTTGATTGATCCATCAACTGCGAAAAGATTCGTAATTTGGACAGAGATGTATAGCAATTTCAAGGAGCAAGCTATAGAGTACGTGAGGCAAGCCGTACAAGAAGATAATGCTGGGAACTATGCCAAGGCCTTCCCTTTGTATATGAACGCGCTCGAGTACTTTAAGACCCACTTGAAGTACGAGAAGAATAATAAGATTAAGGAAGCTATAACTCAGAAATTTACTGAGTATCTTCGTCGGGCTGAGGAGATCCGTGCTGTGCTTGATGAAGGGGGTCCTGGGCCTGCCTCCAATGGGGATGCTGCCGTTGCTACACGCTCTAAGACCAAGCCTAAGGATGGAGAAGATGGGGAGGATCCAGAGCAGGCCAAACTGAGAGCTGGATTGAATTCTGCCATTATTAGGGAAAAGCCTAACGTCAAGTGGAATGATGTGGCTGGACTTGAGAGTGCAAAACAGGCGCTACAGGAAGCTGTGATTTTACCTGTTAAGTTTCCTCAGTTTTTCACAGGTATTTTCTTCCCATTTTGTGGGTTTTTTTTTTGTATCGATTAGTATCTAATGATTTATGGTTTTGTTCTGTGCATCTAGCTTAACTTCTGTTATGTGGAGCAAATAGATTAATGGGTAGAGATTGAAATTGCTTCAAAACTATGAATTTTTGTAGTTATATAATATGTTTAACGTGTTATTGTGTTTGACTAGCTGCAAATATGATATTTGAGTCTGCATTGTTGCAACAATTTTGCTACTTTTCCTTCTCATAGTTGGGTTGTATTGTTTTCTTGAATTTGTTGAACTTATTATGCTCAAACTATTGCAAATGAGGAAAATCATTTTAGCTGTTTTACTTTTTTTCCCTGGCGATGCCATTATTTTGTAACTTTTGCTCCATGAATTAGTCAATTCCTTTAGAATCTGTATAATTTATCCATTGAACTTAGGATGAGGGTTATAAACAGTGGCACATAGCACATTTTGATGAGAAATTATTCAATTGGCTTCTGGAAACTGCATAGTTTGTTCCTTAAAATAAGCAGTCTTGGGTGAACATTAATTCCTATCAGAACCTAACAAGGAATGCATGATTATCCAACTGTGATTGAGTGTTCCGAGCAGATCTATTTCTTATATGGAAAACCATCTTTTTACTAGTGGAGGCAATGTTCACTATGTTGGTTGGATTCGGGTATAGGTACCCGATACGGATACATACTTAGAAGTCTGGTTTCTTATTTTTAAAATTTTAGGATACATGGGTATGACTAAAAATTACTTCAAATTAGGGTACGGGTACGTATACGTATATATATATATATAATTGTAAATATTTTAATTTTTATATATAATAATTTAAGTTAAAAGATAAATAAAATAAAATTGGATAAAATATTTTAAATTACAAACTTAAAGTCTAAAATTTAAATCACAAACAAACAATAAAATGATAATTTTAAGTCAATTTCAATCGTAAATCAGCCCAAGTTTGCTTATAATCTATATTAATTTTTGTCACCACCACAAATCATAGTCTCCAAATGTGGGCCATTAAGAGATAATGATTTGTATTTGTAATTTAAGTGAAATCATGATTATGAGTATCCGCTCTTAAAATGAAAGATCCAGTAAGGATTTCATATCCATACTAATGTCATACCCAAAAGGTATAAGTACTTCTTCAAAAATGAAGTGTCGAAGTAACATAAATGTTCAGATAGCCTTTTTTAACTTGATTTGATTGTTTAGTTAGAACTTGTTTTATTTCTGCATTAGTTTTGGTATACTAAAGTAGCTTTTATGTGCTTCTTAATTTGATATTTAAAACTCATGATATGGGAAAAATGCGTAAAGTCATACTGCCATTCTCATTACTGTTGATATTGTTATTGTACTGTGACACCATTGAAACCTCTCTTTTCTAGTGATAATGCAGCCAGCACTGTCACCTTTATGTGCATACTAAAATTATTTATAACTTGCCCCCATGACATACCATCATTGAGGTTCCATCTTTGTTTTTTCCCTTCACAATTTAAGCTGTGTTGCCCCATTATTGTTTAGCTCTTCCCATTCACTATCTATGGCCTATTGTTTAGACTCCGTTTGGCATTGCTTTTTAGAAAAATGCTTTTTGAAAAATATTTTTTATTTTTTATAGTTTTAAAAATTGTTTTCGAAGAGAAGCATATAAATAGATGTTTTTCCCAAAAGCAGATTTGAGAAAAACAGTTTATAAAAAATTAAAAAAATCAATCAATTAAATCAAAAAAATTTTAAACCTACTTTTTGACACCCAACAACAATCCCAACTCCTACTTACTATCATCATTTTAACATGATAATCAACATCATATAAAAAATTATGCCTTCCTAGATCCTAGAAACATCATTTTTTGGAATATCAAGTTTTCTTTTGAAATACAATTACTTTCTGAATAGAGAGTCAAGTAATTGGCTTAAATTTGAAGGTGGTGCATTTGAAATTTGTTGTGGCTAATGACATAAGAATAGTGCAAGGACAGAATAGAAAAAAGAAACTTTAGAGAAATATTTGTTTTTTAGCCACGCTTTTGAAGTCCTTTATCCTTAAAATTATTTGTCACCGAATATGTATGTTCTATTTAAAACACTAGGTTAGTGAATAGTAAATGTATAACTTTGTTCTATTAGACATATTTTGCCAGTGACATCCATGCTGCAGCATATTATCTTGAGTTTGATTCAGTGTTGTCAAAGGTGCAAAGGGCGCTTGCCTGGCGCACAGGCGAGGTGATGGCAGGCCCCAGCCCCTTTGGACAAGCTAGGCGAGGTGCCTTCACTCAGGCCCGTGCTTGAAACGCCCAAGCTGCGCCTTTCGTCCCTCCTATTATTGTGCACCTTTTGCGCTTGACTGAAGTTTTTATATTTCACGTTCACAACAACCTTTTCTTTTTTTAATTTTAAGGGTATTATAGTAAAAGTCAGATTTTAAATTTCTAGTGTTATATTTTAGGTTATATTAAGACTCTTTTAGAGGTTTTTATATTTAAAACAAAAGACAAACACAACTACCAGCTGTATGTAGATGAAGATGCCGAAGAGGAATGTGTATTTTGTGATGAAGACAACAATGGCTTGACATGGGGTGTAGTAGTAGATGCAGCTGGAATTGGAGAAACTATTAGAAACACAAGAAGTCAAGCAAAGACAGTTAGGTCAAGGGCAAGTTCAAGTGTCTCACAATCAGAACATGTTTCAAAATATATGGAAGTTGACTCAGATATGGATGAAATTGAAGGATATTAAAGTGTTGTAGCAGCTGAAAGTGATGAATATTTGAATGGAAATTCTAGTGATGGGCTTTAGGATCTTATTAATGATAAATGATAAGTTTTAAGATAGTTTTTTTGTTGAAACCTATTTTTTTTTTGTTTTTTTGCTACCATAAGATTTAGGATTTTATCATACAAACCTTTTAGTTTTTTTTTTGAAACTTGAAACCTGTCATTTTTAGGATTTTATGCTGATATTTTCTCATATATATATAAAATATTTTTTTAGAAATTTGAGTTTTACTTCAATCAGGCAAGCACTTTTTTTGCACCTTGCGCCTCAGGCGATAAAAGACTATATCGCCTTGAGTGCGTCTTAAGCCTTTGACTACCTTGGTTTGATTATATATCACTGTTTATTTAATTTTTTTTAAATATCTATGCTAGAAAGGGAGTACATGTAATGTTCAAAATATTGCAACTGATAAGGAGTCATGCTTGAATTTTTTTAAAACTTTTAGCTGCTCTCTCAGTGATTAATTTGCTGAATACTTTCAGTTGTTTAAAAATTCTGTTTTACTTTGCACACTGTAAAGCATATTTTACCTTTTAATCTTTCGTTGGAGTGACTGTTACCTATGGCACAATTTATCTTGCTCATGTGAACTGCTCAGTTTGCCTTAAAGTCCACTAGGTAAACTTTTTCTTGAAAAAAAAAAGGATACATCATGTTTGGAAATTGTTGTGGCACCACTGTTTCATCTTGAGATTGTAAAACAGGACAGCAGCATATATCCATCTACTCAGTGAGGGATTTATTTATTGCTTTGGCAAGGTTTTTGGAATTTGTTATTCGAGGTTCTCTCCTGTGGGGTGAGTAGGTAACAATGAAGAGACAAAGGAGGAATCTTACGTTGTTATTAGTATACTAATATTATCCTTGTATGCCATCTGTGGACTGCTTATGGGAGACTGAACTCAGTCACTTTTGCTGCCATTATGTTGTTGACTTTGTTTTAACTTCTCTGTCAACATTTTGATCTCTAGTATTTTTATTCTTTTAAAGTGAAGTATTCTCTGCTTATTCTCTTTTAGGGAAGAGGCGACCATGGAGAGCTTTTCTTTTATATGGGCCCCCAGGAACGGGAAAGTCTTACTTAGCCAAGGCGGTTGCCACTGAAGCAGACTCTACATTTTTCAGGTAATTTATCTGTCATTTATAGTTTGGCTTCAGTCTTGGAATCTTTTTAATTTTTTTTTGATATGTCTCTTTTGAGGGACATTTCACTTTTCTACTGCTACTATATTTTTATTGTCTTCATACAAATATCTCTTTTGTTTGCAAATGTATCTTTCATAAGTTCCTGTATGATTATGCTGCAAGTTGCTAGATTAATTTTTTTTTTTATTAGTATTTCTTCTTCAGACTTGGTTTCAAAGTGGATGGGAGAGAGTGAGAAGCTCGTTTCTAATCTTTTCCAAATGGCACGTGAAAGTCAGCCATCAATTATTTTTGTTGATGAAATAGACTCCTTGTGCGGCCAGCGTGGTGAAGGCAATGAGAGTGAAGCCTCAAGAAGAATTAAGACAGAACTACTTGTGCAAATGCAGGTATATTATCATTTATCAATGCTGAAATAAGAAGCTTATGAATTTAGACTTAGGCTTTGTTTGGGCGAAATGCCTTATTTCCTTGGTGCTGGGAAGTGGCATTTGGTGAGAACTTGCTTGAATTTATCATCGTTTAGTGTGTGGTTGGACATTAAGTCACTTCTTTGGTAGTTGTTATATCACAACCTGAGTGATCAAAGGGAAGTTTCATTTTGATTTTGTTCCTCCTAACAAGCCAAATTTAGTACCTTCATTTGTTTCTTAAAATGCTTGACTTCTTGAGCTTATTTTGTGTGAAATAAAGGAGGGCTTAATTGATTTGCAATCTTATTTTCGGAACCGATTAGCTTAAATAATAAGGGCTGCCGCTTAGGTGTTAGCATGTTTTGTTGTGAGCACTGTTTCTAAACTCTTCTGTTATAAAATTGGACAGTGGAGAAGTTAGGGCATATAATGTAACAACTCCATACATAGAAGTATCCTGCTGCTATAGATTTTGGGCATATGTATGATATTTAATTTTTCTCCAAGTTCCCTTCCTGCCATATGTGTCTGTAGGAGATGTGAGTGTGAGGGCCTGCTGAAATAGGGGGGACTAATATTTTCCTTAAGTTGAGACTGTAAGTGACACGAAGATTGTGCATTGTTGAAAAGGATTTTTGTTGGACATTTAATCTATCTATTAACATCATGTAACAACAACATTGCATGTGATAAAATCACCATGCACTTGATTTATTCAATAAATAAAAATCCTTAATTTTGCCAGGGTTGTTACTTCCTGCATATTGATATGTTCTTGCCTATCTTGAAGTGACATTTGGAAAGTAACCTATAGAGGTTTGTTTCGTTTGTTCTTCACTGCTATTATCATTGTCCTCAGTTTCTCACTCATGAGAAGGGTTTGTTTAGTTACTGTTTTGAGGACCTTAATAGACATTTGAAATCTAGGAATCCCTAATCATAACTGCCTGATGAAATTTCACTTGTGTATTAATTGTTGCTAAATTACTGCTGTTTATATTTATCAATATGCACAACTTAATTAATGAGCAGTGATTATGCATATGCTTCATCCATTTAATATATTAACTGCTCAATCGTTAATGCAGTGTAAAGTGCTTTTAGGCAGTCCGCTAGATGATGCTTGATCCTTCTAGAATACCTTCAATTATTTTATTACAGCAGTGTATTTGTGCTTGAAATACATGGTAGAACCCCTTTCATAGTTCAAACTAGTAGTGTTTGTTTTTGAATGTTTTCTTCATTGATGTCAGTGTTCTTATGGATTGCTGTCAAGCTCCCAACTTCAGTTCTGATATTTATGTTTTCTATTTGTTTCTTGATGTCTAACTAGTGGAGGTCAAATTAAAATAAGTCGAAAAATTACTTTCTTTCACCACTCTATATCTCAGGTTTTACTTAGTCCAGTTGTGAACTTTAAACTACCTTGAGTTCAAGATGATACTGTTGAAAATATCTGCCTAATAGATTGATGAATATTCGCATATTTCCTATCTGAGTTGATGAATATTTGCATATTTCCTATCCGAGTTGAAGTGGACCTCATTTTTCTTATATTATAGGGTGTAGGGAACAATGACCAGAAAGTTCTTGTTCTTGCAGCAACAAACACACCATATGCTCTGGATCAGGTGGGGACATTACGAAACAGTTGTTTTTGTTATTTAATATTCAGCTTTGCCGCTCTTTAGTATTATGCTAATAAGTTGTGAATACAGGCTATCAGGAGACGTTTTGATAAGCGTATATATATTCCTCTACCGGATTTGAAGGCTCGTCAGCATATTTTCAAAGTATTAGCATTTTATTTTTGAAATTCTTTGTGAAAGAATAGTTTGGCCATGTGACCTCCATGCTATTTTGCTGAGCCTTAAAAATTTTGGACAGGTGCATCTTGGAGATACTCCTCACAACTTGACTGAAAATGATTTTGAATTTTTAGCTCGCAGGACTGAGGGCTTTTCTGGTTCGGATATTTCTGTTTGTGTAAGCACAATGTCTGATTGAGATACCTTCAATTTATTATCCTATTACTTATTTATTTTTCTTTTCATCTTTAGAAGGCGTGATTAACACCATATCTTTCAATATTCTGACTTTGACAGGTGAAGGATGTCCTTTTTGAGCCAGTTCGGAAAACCCAGGATGCCATGTTTTTTGTCAATACTCCTGATGATAAGTGGGTGCCATGCGGGCCAAAGCAGCCAGGTGCTGTCCAAATTACCATGCAGGAGCTAGCAACACAAGGGCTTGCAGTCAAGGTAAAGGCCTCGACAACCTCAGTATGAGATGCTAATCAAAATGAAATATCTCCGTCGATCTTGTGGTTAGAATATAGCAATGTGATTAAAAATAAAAGCACGATTGAATTTTGCTAACCATTACTATAAGAGAATGCATTTGAGATGTATCATCTTATGCGTTGCCTAAATAATAATACTCTTATGTTGATTGCTATCTCTGTAGATCCTTCCCCCTCCTATTACAAGAACAGATTTTGATAAGGTCCTTGCTAGACAGAGGCCAACCGTGAGCAAATCTGATCTAGAAGTCCATGAGAGATTCACAAAGGAGTTTGGAGAGGAAGGCTAATCAACATGTTGATATGATTGATCCACGCTCGTGAGTTCAATTGCTATAATTTGTATTTTAGATATTGCTGCTGGATCCAGTGAATCATTTTACTACTTCATCAAAAGGGAAGGCTGACTTGACTTTCCCTTTGTATTGGGATGGAAAAGTTATAAATTGCTTGTTTGAAATTGTGTAAAGAAGAGGGTTTAGAAATGTCATACTACTCGCCAACATCTGTTTTGCCATTGCCAATTAATTATGGTGTAGTGGAGTCAGGTCACAGTCATGATCAAAATTATGCTTATATAAGTTGGTGTTTGGGTGAGCGAATAGGGTAGTTGGAGTTGGGAAATATTTCATTAAGGGAAAATGCTAAAAACCTACATGGGGTTTCATGCTTTTGCAATTTTATGTGTGTTGAAAAAGTTGAGCTGGCAGAAAAAAAAAATCTATTCTTTCTCTCTTCCCTCCCGCCAGTTCTTCTCTTCCATCTCTTTGTATCATTCTCTCTCCCTCCCTCGGCCTCTTTCTCTCTCCTCCCTCGCTCTCTCTTCATTTTTTCTTTCCCCCATCTCTTTGCGTTCTTCTCTCCTTCCCTTTGCCTCTTTCTCTCTTACCTCTCTCTTTCCATTTCTTCTCTCCTCTCTCCAAATGTGCGTGGTCCAGCTTCTTCAACCTTTTACGATTCTTGGCAATAGTGCTTCATCGCTGATGCTTGCAGATTTGTGGTCTCATATAAGAGCGAGTTTTGTCACCGCATTGAAGTGAGAGAAGAGAGCAGGAATCATAGGGAAGAGGTCTGATTGAGCATTGAGAGAGCCGGTGTCAGCTCTGTCCCTCGATTCTCAGCCACTAAGGGCACACCATAGAGCAACGCTTACGATTGCAGGAGCTAAGCGACTAGAAAATGCAAGCCAAACACTCATCAGGTAGATTGGAGGTGCAGTTGAGCGTTCCATCAATAATATCATATTCCCTAGGTTCTTCAGTAGCACAGGGGAAATCAGGGCCTTTGATTTGGGTTTAGACTGAAGAGTATGGTTAGATTCGCCCTAGCTGAACACAGATTCAAAATCGTGTGCATGATCCACACGAGAGGGAGGAGAGAAGAAATGGAGAGAGAAAGAATTGAGTTTTTTTTTTTTTAGTTTTTTCTATAAGCTCAGCTTTTTTAATATCATTATACTTAAAAATTTAAATTTACTAACGATACAAACCTCAATACTCCTTTTGACATGAAAAGACTTCTTATTTAAAATTGTAAAATCGGGAAATCGGTTTTCTTACATTTTCCCTTTCATTTATAAGAATTATTTATCCCATCCGCTCTTTCTCTTTGCTTTTTCCGGTCATGTTGATTCTGGTAAGTTGCAGTCTGGACTTGACGTGATTTAATGTCCTTCCTCTTGAATGCAGCCATTCTGGTATGGCTGTTGGTTAGTGTCTGGTAAAGTTTCTTGCAATGTAGAATCCTTCCTTGCAAATTAATTTGGTTCTGAAAGATTTGTTTTTGATGCAATATCCAAATGCACTCAAATTCTGACATTTTTTTTTAAAAAAAAAAAGTACTTACAGGTTGTATTATGAATATTTAATTTCTTCTTTATTTGACTAAATGTAGTATTCATTTTGATCTGTTGCTCGAGTTTTGCTATGATTTGTTTGCTCAAATTCTACCTTGGGTCTAATTAGAACGAAATTTAATTTTTGCAGACATTTACGACCTTTCATCCTCAAAAATTACTCTTCATATTTTCTTTTTAATATTTTTTTTGCCTTTCGTTTTTTGCATTGATTACAGAATTTAACCCATGATTAACTGCAAAGTTGGCAATTGAAATTCATGGCATGCAAGGATCTGAGAAAGAAAAAAGACAACAAAAAAATTCTGAGGTATAACTCAGGATCTTAAAATATGATTCAGTATAATTAGACCCATTTAAATTTCTATTGATGTCCTGCCGTTTGTCCCACTAATGAAGCCGATTAGTTTGTCTTCATTTCTAATAAGCAACAAAAATTGAAGTAAAAATTTTATTATTGATTCAAATAAGATGGGAAAATAATAACACTACTGAGAAGTTAAAAAAGGAAAAAAAATATTTCTGTGAAATAGAAAGTCGAATGCTTAAATATTTTTTTTTGAAAATATTATCATTTCCTTAATTCATGTGAATTATATTAAAAGACACTTAAAACAGAGTAGATATATATTTTTTTCAATATAAATTAAAATTTGAAGATATTAATACTACAAAGTACATAGTTAAAGAATGGACAGAAATTGCCCATTTCAAGCCATATAATCAAATCATGATTACACTGTAGTTTACTATATCCTTTTTGTAGTCTTTAGATGAATGGACGATTGGAGAGCGGCCCATTCTCTTCCAACCAAAGATGCATTTCTTTGACTTAAAAAAAAATTAACATTAATTGGCGGGCAGTAAGAAATTGGTTGTCAATAATAAGGTTTGCCTTTGTCCAAGCATTAGCCAACTAGTCTCTTATGGGACATCCGGAAGGTAAGGAACTTGTAAAACTCTTGAAATGATGATTTGAGTTTGCATAGATATAGTGATCTTATTATGACCCTCCTCTTTCTTTTTTATTATTATTATTATTTTTTTTATTTTTACTGCAATTGCATCGGTGCATGCAGACAGTTTCAACAAAATGGTAGGTATTAGAGAGTAGTAAGAGTTTTTCTCTTTTCTTTTAAACTGATTTCAAAACAATCAGACCGAATTGTTTCAAGTTTTGGAATAGTAAGAGTTAACGACCAAAATTCAGATTATTACTTAAGACATGATTAGGATAATATTTCTTGTTTTTATTACACCAAATAGTTAAAAGTAGATATAAGAAAATTCTGAATTATAAGTAGAAAATTAATGTGCAACATTACGTAGTATACATGGGTCAACACTCTCAACCCAACCTCAGAATCCGTCATCGAAGCCAACCATAAGATTCTACTTACTTCGCTTACCGGAAGGCATGTTTCTAATTAATTTAATCTAAAATCCACTGCTTTTATTTTGCTTTGCTTGGTTTATTCTATTCACCTTTAAAATAGTAGAAAGAAAGGGACCAATTTAGATTATCTACCTAACTGAAATTTTATATATATATATATATATATATCCAATTTTCAGTGTGGAAGTAGCACAGGATATGGCATTGCACAATTATACTAAAAGCTTTAGAGGTTTCTCTGCCATGCTTACTGAAGAAGAAGCTCAGAAACTTTCCGGTATGTTTTGTTTCTATTATATTCTTACAGTTGGAGCCATGCATGCTTCTGATCTATTTCATGTGATTCGTGTTGCAGGAAGCCATTCAGTTGTTTCTGTGTTTAGGAGTAAGATGAACAAGCTCCACACTACACATTCATGGGAATTTCTAGGACTAAATTCTTCTTACGATCAATATAACCAACTGCCTATGGAGTCCTCGGCATCTGAGGTTATTGTTGGGATCATTGATACAGGTAATAACATTATAATTTTCCATGTCTTAAAATCTTAGTTTTGCTGTCTTGTCTTCTCCACTTTTGTTGTGCTCACAATCAAATTTTTGTTGCAGGTGTTTGGCCTGAATCAGAGAGCCTCGATGATAGAGGCTTAGGCCCTGCGCCTACTAAATTCGAAGGAGCTTGTTTAGTTGGTGAAAATTTTACATTACCTAACTGAAACAGGTATCAAACATGTCTGATGTCTATTAAAATTTCTAAAATATGAGCTCAAAAATTTGAATTGGATTGGATTTTTTTTGCAGAAAAATCATTGGAGCATGGTTCTATTACAAAGGATTTGAAGCAGAAGTTGGGGCTCTGAACATTTATCAGATCAGCTCGAGATAGTGATAGCCATGGAACCCACACCCACACTTCCTCGACTAAAGGAGGGAGTATATATGGTGCCTGATTCTAGTCTATTTGGAATGGGCAGAGGCACCGCGAGAGGCGGTGCACCAAATGCAAGACTTGTCATTTACAAGGCTTGTTGGTTTAACATGTGTTTTCATGCTGATATTCTTGCTGCCATGGATGATGCAATCAGTGATGGAGTTAATATCCTCTCCCTTTTGCTCGGCCCTACCCCTTCTCATCCTCTTTTCTTTCAGGATGCTATTCTTATTGGAGCTTTTCATGCTTTCGGGAAAGGAGTACTTGTCTCTTGTTCAGCAGGAAACACATTTTCCCCAGAGACTGCAATCCAAGTAGCTTCCTGTATCCTTACTGTTGCTGCTTGTTCTCTGGACCGAGAATTCAACTCCAATGTCAATCTTACAAATTCGAAACTACTTAAGGTGAATTTCCAATCATGCAATTTTTGATTTTCTATGCTTTAATTAGTTCCAGAAAATTGACATGGAAAATCTTGATATAATTTCAGGGCTTTTCTTTAAATCCTTTGAAAATGGAAACCCCATATGGTTTAATAGCAGGAAGTGATGCAGCTGCTCCAGGAATTCCTGCCAAGAATGCAAGGTATTATATTATATTCTACATTTTTGATTCTGCTGAGTTTCGAACCTGTTTATTTCCTTTTTATCTGTCAGCTTTTGCAAGAACAATACTCCAGGTAATACCAAGATTAAGGGGAAAAATAGTGGTGTGCACTACTGAAATGGTTAGAGATTACAGAAATGAGAAAGCTATAGCTATACAACAAGGTGGTGGCGTTGGAATGATACTTATTGATCCATTGGTGAAAGAAATTGGTACGCAGTTTGTGATTCCAGGCGCATTAGTTGGTGAAGAAGAAGCACAACAGCTTCAAGCATACATGATGACAGAAAAGTGAGTTCTGCAGCTTTTCCTGACTATCCAATTCATCAAACTTTAAAAATATTCTTCTTTCTTCAGATACTCGATTGCGAGTATAGCCCCCAACCCAACAATAATAGTCCTGAACACTAAGCCTACACCAGAATTGGTTGTTTTATCTTCACAAGTACCGAAATTTATAACTCCTGATATTATTAGTAAGTTTTATATCTACAATCAATGATGACGACTACTTCTGCTGCGTACGAAAATGAAATTGGCATATGTCTTGCAGCCGGATATTACAGCACCAGGTCTAAACATTTTGGCAGCATGGTCTCCCATGGCAACTCAAGGCACCGTAAATTACACCATAATTTTCGGGCACTTCTATGTCTTGTCCCCATGTTTCAGAAGTTGCAGCAATCTTAAAATCTTACCAACCTGATCGGACTCGAGCAGCAATAATGTCCGCAATATTGACAACAGGTTAGTTTTCTCAGCTCTTAAAAGTTAACAGACAATTTCCTATTCTTTCCATGTCTAAATTTTATTTTTACCTGAAATTGTTGTTGCAGCTACAATCATTAACACAGGAAAAATGATTAGTAGAGATCCAAATGGAACACAGACTACACCATTCAACTATGGATCTGGACATATAAATCCAATAAAAGCTCTAAATCTGGATTAGTTTATGACTTCAATTCCTGTAATGTTATCAATTTTCTTTGCAGTACAGGTGCAAGTCCTGCACAATTGAAAAGCCTGAAAGGAGAGCCAACTTATTGCCACAATCTCACCATACAGTCCTGTGATTTTAAGTACCCTTCGATCTGTGTGTCCAAGATGTATGGAAATGTAACTGTGCATAAGACAGTGACTTATTATGGTAAAAGGACAAACTGCTTACATTGCTAAGGTAGAGCACCCAGCTGGTGTTAAGGTTACAGTCACACCTCCTACCCACAAGTTTAGAAGGGCAGGGGAGAACATGTCTTCTAGGATTGAATTAAGCCTTATAAAACAAGTAATGGAAATTTTGTATTTCGGGCTTTAACTTGACCAATGGTATTAATAATGTCAGGAGTCCTATTGGTGTCAATGTGATTTGTTTGTTGAGAAAAATTGTTCTTATATATAGTGTCGATACAAGTTTTTCACCAACCTGTAATGTTCTATAATGCACCTACATCAATCCAAAGATGTGAGATCGGGATAAATTGGTCATGTATTATCATGTTGAAATTTTTTTGCCTATATCATATCCAGACCAAATCCTTTTATCCGTTATTGAAATGGATTGTGTAAACTATTTATTTCATATAACAATAAATTATTAACTCAGTTCATGAACGAAGATATGAATCAAATATAAATAAGAATTTAGATCTGATTTCATGAATTGAATGCACACAAATTGTGAAAACCATTTATTTGACACAACAATAAATTATTGGCTTAGTCCATAAATGAAGATATGTATCAAATCTAAATATGAATTTAGATTTGAATTTATAAATTGAGTACTGATGGTGAAAACTATTTATTTAGATTATTGGCTCGTTCCATAATTGAATATATGGATAAGATCTAAATAAGAATTTAAATTTGAAATTATGAATTCAATACACGCTGATTATAAAAACTATTTATTTGACATAATAATAAATTATTAGCTTGGTCCAAGAATGAATTCAATACACATGGATTGTAAAAATTATTTATTTGACATAACAATATTTATTTAGCTTGGTCCATAAATGAAGATATGTAATTCATAAATTGAGTACGGATTGTAAAAACTATTTATTCAATATAACAATAAATTATTGGCTCGTTTCATCAATGAAGATATGAATATTTTAAATCTGAATTCACCAATTGCATATACTTGAATTGTGAAAACTATTTATTTGACATAACAATAAATTATTGGCTCAGTCCATGAATAATAGATATGGAGATCAAAATAACAATTTTCTCATATCATATACCCCTTTTTGTTTTTTCTTCACATTAATTAAATAATTAAACAAAAATAACCTAATGACCCCTCACCAATAATCTCCACAACTGCACAATCCTCCCTTAAAGTGATGGAAGCGGTTTGAATCCCTCACTACAATATACCTCTCTTCAATCATTGATATTAACTTAATAACGCTGTGGCAGTCTCCACAGACTCTCAGATTCTTCACAATCTGGAGAGGAGTTCCTGGTGGTGTGGCAATTAATCCAAAAGCAATAGCCAGCCTCTCACTGTGTTGAGATAGAATAGTTTCCTTGTGTTCCTCATCAACATCCTGCAGCACAAAATTGGTGTCGGGCTGATAACCGGCTTCCTTCAACCACTTTCTTAGCCTTGCAAGTTTTGAATAAATCTCATCTGACATGGGATGAGAAATATCACCAGCCAAAAATGAGTATGTCTTTTTTTTCACCTCAATCCAACTGTACCCAGCTTCTTTTTTCACTTTCCTTGAACCCATCAATCTCCTTAGTTTGGTTTTTTCTTCCCAATTTCCTGTTGCAGCATATATATTGGATAGTAGAACATATGCAGCTGAGTCTTGTGGCTGTAGAGATATGAGTTTTTCTGCAGCAAGCTTTCCCAGCTCTACATTGCGGTGAACATGGGAAGCAGCCAAGAGTGTTCTCCATATAGTTGCATCTGCAGGAAATGGGATCCCATTTATGACATCCATGGCTTTTCCAAGCATTCCTGCCCTGCTATACAGATCAACCATGCAAGAAAAGTGTTCCATTGTTGGCTCAATGTGGTGATTTTTTACCATGATATCGAAGTATCTTTGACCTTCATCCACTAGGCCAGCATGTGTGCAAGCAGAAATTACACCAATGAATGTTACACCATCCATTTCCAAATTTTGTTTTTGCATCTCCTTAAATACCTCAAGAGCCTTTCTCCCATGGCCATGCTGTGCATATCCAGTGATCATTGAATTCCAGGAAACCAAATCTCTCACACCTTGTCTCTTGAAAACTTCATTTGCACTCTCTATATCCCCTCTCTTTGCATACATGGTGACAAGAGCACTGCCGACACACACAGCATCATGAAATCTTGACTTAATTGCCCAGGAATGAAGTTGTTTTCCCTGTGCTACTGCTGCTGTAGGAGCAGCACATGCATTAATGACACTAGAGAAAGTGTACTCATTAGGTTCAACTCCCTCCTTTGCCATTTGGATGAAAATATTAACAGCTCCCTCAGTATCTCCTATTTGAGCATACCCAGCAACCATTGCTGACCATGTCACAATGTCTTTCTCATCCATTCTTCTGAAAACTTTTGAAGCTTCGTCAACATCTCCTAGCCTCACATAAGCATCTAAAAGTGCAGTTCCAACTACAGGTGATTTCTCGTAATTACTTTTTATGGCTTGCACATGTACTTCTAAAGGAGAAATAACTGGTTGAGCTGCAAGGATAGTAGAATATGTATAGTCATTTGGTCTAACACCTTCCCTGCTCATTTCACAAAATAGATTAACAGCTTGCTCTGCTGAACCATTCTGCAAATACCCACTAATCATGGCTGTCCATGACACCACGTTTCGATTTTCATGCATCATAGAAAATATCTTAAAGGCATCATCCATTTCTTTGCCCTTACTGTAAGCTACCATCAGTGCTGTCCTAATATTGTGATCAAATTCAAAGCCATTCTTTATTACCTGACTATGGAGTTGCCTAGCAAAACCAAATTCCTTGATATTAGCACATGACTTAATAACAGAGGTAAAAATCATATCGGTGGGCTTTACATCAGCAACTCTCAGATGGTAAAACATCTCAAAAGCTTCCAAATAAAACCCATTCTTTACGTAGCCAGCAACAATACTATTCCAACTGACAGTATTTCTGGCCACCATTCTGTCAAACACAGCCTTAGCATCTCTAATCATCCCTGATTTTGAGTACATGCTAATCAAAGAATTGCAAACAAATATAGTTGCCTCAAACCCGTTTTTAATCACCATTGTATGCAGTTGGACTCCCGTTTCAACCATAGCTGCATCAGCCAGAGCTCCGAAAACAGTAGCAAACGTAAATGGATTAGGCTTAATTCCCTCGGCTTGCATTCTGAAAAAGTATTTCAATGCTTCCACATTCAATCCATTCTGAGCATAACCCGCGAGCAATGAGGTCCACGACACCACATTCCTCTCCTCCATTTCATCGAAAACTATCCTCCCTTCTTCAACATTCTCATTCTTCATATACATATCAACAAGAGAAGTGCCAACACTAACATCCCCCAAAAATCCAGATTTCGCACAATAATTATGCACCTGAATCCCAACGTTCTTATCAACCAAGCATGCACACGCTTTCAGAACACAAGAAAGAGTTGACCCATCAATGAGAAAACCCGAACGATGAATACCCATAAAGAGATTGACAACTTCGTGGTGAGAATTCTCGCGGGAGTACTCAAAAAGCAAGTGATTGCACTTTACAAGGCTTTGTTGGGGACTTTTATCAAATACCTGGATCGCGCATGGTCGTTCAGTCTCCAGGCACGGTTCTTCGAGGTTTAAGGCAAAGACATGAGATTGAGAGAGAGGATAGCGGGTGTGAAGTTGAAGATAGAACTGGGTTGTGACAGTTTTCAAGGTTTGTTTTGTTTGGGGTTTTATAAGAGCTTTCAAAGTCAGGTTCAGGTTCAGGTTCAGGTTCAGAGTCATGTTTTTGTTCCTTTGATTCAGTGCTCAATAGCAGCATTTGGGTTGCTATTAGGTCAGAGTGAGGTCAAAGATTCTTACTTTCTAAACAGAAGCTCGTTTTTAAAACCCAAAGCTGAGAGCTTCAATAGTTCAAACTGCCAAAGAAAGCTAACGGATTTATGTAATAATTGACTATAGAGGTTATGCGAGGTACCGAAGTGATTTATAAACAAGGGAGTCGATATTGATTTTCATAAAAATTTTAAAAGGAATGAGTTATTTAATAAAAATTAATCTCCATCATTTATTTATAAACATCTAAAATTATTTTAAAATGATTTATGTTTAAAAATTCTAATTCATATATATTAAAAGAAATTGCATATTGGATATATTTTTTATGTTATTTTATTTCCTCTTTTTTTTTAAACCTTAATTTGTTATCCATTCCTAATGGCATATATGGTATATGGTACATATTTTTATTTTCCATTTTGAATGTAATAGAGAACACATTAAATAAAAACATAAATTCTTTTTTATTACATAATCAGTCTTTAAATTCTAAGACCATAATGTCCCTTTTGAATCCAACTCTTTTTTCTCTCTCTTTACCCTCTTTTACTTTTTGGCTGTGTTTTTTTTTTTTTCAGTCTCTCTCATTAAGAATGACCCAACTGACACAATCTTCTGGGCTTAGATTTGGACCGTTAAAAGAGAAGTTCTCTCTTTTAATTGTAGGTGATTTCTTGTTCAAAAACCCTAAAATTAGCTTAATTTAAAAGCCTTCTTTTCACCAATTACTTCAAGGTTAGAGCTTTTTTATTTATTTCTTTGAACAGAAATTCAGGGCTTTTCTAGTTACATTAACCCTGGATTTGTTCAGCCAAAAAATTTAACTAACTTTATTAGGTGCTTTTGCTTCTTGTGCTCTACAAGTCTCTCCAATTTAGGGCGTTTCTTGCTCTAAATCCCTGAATTTGCGTTTAGTGGGTTCTTTAAGTAGTAAGCTAAAAGAAGCTTCTTTGGAGAGTTTTGGGTCTTTTTCAGGTCTGGGTAAGCGTTGTTTTTTTTCCAACACAATTTGTTTTTCTTTTATTTTTTTTATTTTTTTTATTTTTCTTGGCGTACTCTTCTTTTTGTTAGATTGTTACAAGTGAATTGGGTTCTACTTCTAGTGCAACTAGGGCTTTCCAGCTTCCGAAAAGCTATGAATTTTGATGCTCTTTAACGTTTTTAGCGGAACATAGTGAAGGAGGACCTGTTTTGGGTTTGGTGTGAACAAAATAAAGATGATTGCAGAGAAGCCCAGCTGGGTTAGGCATGAGGGAATGCAGATTTTCTCCATTGATATTCAACCTGGTGCTCTCAGGTTTGCTACTGGTGGAGGTGACCACAAGGTATGATCTTCTCATCCTTAATTCTGCAGTTGGTTGCCAAAAAAAATTGCTAGAAAAGTGTTATAGTTGGAGTCTTTGGTTTGGTATTATAGTAAAAAGGGAGGAAGCAGCCTCCCTGGCTTAATTGTCTATAATGCTACTAGTGTGATTAGCTGATTCACCTATGCATTTTGTCTACTTAGTGATAAAAAAAATTTTATTCGGATTGCACTACGTACATTTTGTTTTTGCAAGATCTTAATCATCTTCCATGATTTGTGTGGTTCTGCAGAAAATGTGGAGAGTAATTAATAATCAAAATTTTAGAACCCTGTACCGTGTATTATTTGGAACTTATAAAATCCTGTTAAAATATTTTAATTTTACATGTGAAGCTTAAACACGTGAAGTATTTTCTAGATCAATTTTACTGGAGTTTTCTGGACTCAACTAACGTTATAGTGAAATGTAATGCCTTGTAAACCTTTGGTTTTATGATAATTGATTTTGTATACATTTGGTTTTTATTTTATTTTATCTTATAAGCATGCTGAATGCCTTCTATTTACTTATTTTATTTCATAACATTTTGTATTTAGTAAATTTTTGGCAATTTATAAAAGCAGTGATGTCTTGGCTAAATGCATTTAACTCGTCATAGAAGAAGCTACGTTAAAATAAATTATTTAATGGAATTATAAGCACAAGTGATTTAGGCAGTTGTTCCTGAGCAGGAAATTGTTGTTGGTTTGGGCAAGTGTTGACTTTCAATTACTTCTTTTCTTGTGATATGGCCAATAATAATAACAATTCTGTTGTCTCTGAGTTTAAATTTAGGTCCCATAATCAATTTTTTCTTTAAGATTTTCACCTTTCTGCAGTTATCCATTTGTCCCCTTTAGTAGATAGTCAACTTTGTAATACTATAAGGGTACAGGTAGTAGCATAATGTCATGCCATAGGTATATTTTCCCATGGATTTGTGGTTTATATTTCTCATTTCATAATCATTTTATGGGTTTGTTTACTTTATAATATATTTTTACCTTTTATTGGATAAGTTGATCTCCAACTTATGGTGACATGCTTTGGCGTGAGCAACATTTTAAGTTTCAATCTCAAATTATTCAGGATTTGTGTTATTGAGTGTGGACATGTGTAATTTAAACATCAGTTTACCTTTTTTGATTTGCAATGCCTCTAGTATAGTTATGTTATTGTGACCAAAAAGTCTCATCTATGGTGTATTTTTCCCTGAGGTGTGTACTGGAAAGAGCGAGAGAGAGAGAGGGGGGGGGGGTTTACATGTGTGTGTAATAAAAAAAATTATACTCAACCTAACTTTTACCTTTAAATGCAGGTCCGGATATGGAACATGAAATCTGTTAGTAGGGACTTAGAAAGTAATGAACCGACACACAGGCTTTTGGCAACTCTTCGTGATCATTTTGGATCAGTGAATTGTGTTAGGTGGGCTAAGCATGGTAGGTATGTTGCATCGGGGTCTGATGATCAGGTGATTTTGGTTCATGAAAGGAAGCCTGGTTCAGGTACTACTGAATTTGGTAGTGGAGAGCCACCAGATGTTGAAAATTGGAAGGTTGCAATGACTTTGAGAGGGCACACTGCTGATGTGGTAATGAAATTGCTTCCTTAATGGGACGCTTGGATGTAGATTAAAGAGAATTCTCTGTCATGCTCTTTACATTACATATTTTTTGCTGCATTACATGCACACATACTTCATGAACAAATGCATTTATGTTCTATGTTTCATTTAACTGATTGCTAATTTATAAGGTTAACCTATGAAGGTCCTGCTGGGTATTGTCTAACTGGGGAGTTTTTTTCCATGCTTAAAGTAGGTGGATCTTAATTGGTCTCCAGATGACTCCATTTTAGCTAGTGGGAGTTTGGACAATACTATCCATATTTGGAACATGAGCAATGGCATTTGCACTGCTGTCCTTAGAGGTCACTCTAGCCTGGTTAAAGGAGTAGCCTGGGATCCCATTGGCTCCTTTATAGCTAGTCAATCTGATGATAAGACAGTCATCATATGGCGGACAAGTGACTGGAGTCTGGCTCACAGAACAGATGGCCACTGGGCAAAATCAGTATGTTGTTTCTTTGTTGATAAATTCCCATTTATTCTCTGAGGTTTATATATGCTAATTGAACTGTATGCTTGTCAGCTTGGGTCTACATTTTTCAGGCGGCTTGGATGGTCCCCCTGTGGCCATTTCATAACTACCACTCATGGTTTTCAGAAGCCCAGGCATTCAGCACCTGTTCTAGAGAGAGGAGAATGGGCTGCTACCTTTGATTTCTTGGGACATAATGCTCCTATTATTGTGGTAAAGTTTAACCATTCAATGTTCAAAAGGAATTTGGCCAATGCTGAGGAAGTGAAGGCTGCACCTGTTGGATGGGCTAATGGGAAGATTGGAGGAAAAGAATCACAGCCATATAATGTTATTGCTATTGGAAGCCAGGATCGCACCATAACTGTATGGACAACTGCAAGTCCACGTCCTCTTTTTGTAGCAAAACATTTCTTCACCCAAAGTGTTGTAGATTTGTCCTGGTAATTTTATTATTTGCTGATGTTACTATTTGCTTATTGGTTTATATACTCTTATATTTGTTGTGATTCTTACCTTGTTATTCCCACACCTTTGGTTCTTCCTCATTAGTTATATTTCTTCTTCTTATGCAACAGGAGTCCTGATGGCTATTCACTTTTTGCCTGTTCCTTGGATGGGACGGTTGCTACTTACCATTTTGACGTAAAAGAACTTGGACATCGATTAAGTGATGCTGAGCTTGATGAATTAAAAAGAAGTCGTTATGGTGATGTAAGAGGTCGACAGGCAAACTTGGCAGAGAGCCCTGCTCAATTATTACTTGAAGCAGCTTCAGCCAAGCAAACAGCAACCAAAAAAGTGGTGCCAGATGTTCCGCAAAATCAGCTGCCAATAAAACCTTCTGTTGACTTGGGAGTGTCGACAAAGACTTCTGAGCCTCAGGCTGATGATCGAAATAAGGGTGTGGGAGCTGCTGGTGATGGATTAAATAAAGTCGTGGTTTCTGCTCGGATTTCAAGTCCTGTGAAACAAAGAGAATATAGGCGCCCTGATGGAAGAAAGAGAATCATTCCTGAAGCAGTAGGTGTGCCAAATCACCAGGGAACAGTTACCAGTGGGGTCCAGGCTCAAGCACTTGAGTTCCCTCTTGTGGCATCTAGTCATGGAAAGGATGAAAATGGGTTAGATGCTGCTGATGGTGGCATGCGAGAAGGTTCTGTCAGGGGAACATTAAGCAGAAGTTCTGATGTGAAAGACCATTCTGGTGTCACTGCTAGGGCCACTGTTACAGAGAGCTTGGTCATTGAGAAGGTTCCAGGCACTTCAGGTTCAGGCCAAGATGGGAGCATCAATGTGGAGCAATCGGGAAGTCTAAAGGCATCCAGTTCCTCAGGTGCTTCTACAGCTCTTTCAATTAGGGTATTTGACAAGAAAGTGGGGGAAGATAGCATGCCCATATGTTTAGAAGCTCGTCCTAGAGAGCGTGCTGTAAATGACATTATCGGGGTGGGAAATACTTGTATGATGAAAGAAGCAGAAATTATTTGCACAAGAGGGGCTCAAACGCTTTGGTCTGATAGGATGTCAGGAAAAATCACAGTTTTAGCTGGAAATGCGAACTTCTGGGTCGTTGGCTGTGAAGATGGATGCATGCAGGCAAGTAGTTAAATTTTCTTTTTTGTTTTTTACCCCTTGATCAAATTTATTTTTCTGGGCCGTTGGCTGTGAAGATGGATGCATGCAGGCAAGTAGTTAAATTTTATTTTATTTTTTTTACCCCTTGGTCAAATTTATTTTTCTTTTAACTGATAATTTTATTTTCTTACTGTTCTTAAAGCTGGAAAATTGAAAAGAAAAATTGCTGCAATTTGCAATAGTCAGAGAGAACTAGTTATAATGGTCTTCAGAACTTCAATATTTATCCTAGTTACCCTTCTTAATCAACGGGAAACATCATATGCTTCTTTAACAGAATAAAATATGTAGAAGTTTTAAAATGATTGAGAAGAATGAACTGCTCATTGATGATACATCTATATAGTGAGTTGATCAAACATTAAGAATCCCGACTTCAGGGTGATGTAGCTACAACTAAGGAATAGGGTAAACTTACCCTTTCTCACTAAGGAAATCTATAGCCTCATTTAGGGAAATTGGTTTGAGGAATTGGAATGTGGTAACGTGGTTTGGGAAGGTCCTGCTTCAAATTTGAAGTTAAATTTAGTATTTCACATATTTAAATTTGGAATGATTCTATCGAGTACAACATTTCTGGAGGTCTATTGCATGAGAAAGTCCTTTCTAACATATCACTGATTGGAGGATTTATCTAAGTGAACATAAGTGAACCTTGACTTTTATGCCTACATGTTTAAGAGATGGCTAAAATTTGTAATGAACAAGTTTGAGTTTTTATGCATTATTCAGCCAAAAGTATTCAGGCTGATGATTCTCTCTCAAATTCAGTTATTTATTTATTTATGTGAGAAAGGTTATATTATGTTCTTAATTTGCTGGTTGAACATTGAAGTCTTTTTTCTTCTCTGGAAGATATGTTACATAGTTGAGCTTCTAAAAAACGTTTGGAAGTCTTGCTAAATAACCTTTTTGCTTGTATTTTGTGAAGGTTTACACAAAGTGTGGGAGACGTGCAATGCCAACTATGATGATGGGATCCGCAGCAACCTTTGTAGATTGTGACGAGTGCTGGAAATTGTTGCTGGTCACAAGGAAGGGATCCTTGTATGTATGGGATCTATTTAGTCAAACCTGTCTTCTTCAAGACTCATTGGCATCTCTAGTTGCTTCAGAACCAAACTCATCTGGAAAAGGTTAGATATCCTGGAAAATCTTTATCTTTCTCACATCTGGTACATTATCCTTTTTGATTGTTGGTTCCCAGCCCCACATCATCCTGTTAGGTGGGGTGTCAATTTGCATACATTTTCTGACGACCGTGCCTCTGAATTGCATAAATTTTTTTTTCTCTTTCAGGAATAATAAAAGTTATATCTGCTAAGTTGTCAAAATCTGGTTCTCCTCTTGTTGTACTGGCTACACGCCATGCCTTCCTCTTCGACATGAATCTTAGGTGTTGGTTGAGGGTTGCAGATGACTGCTTCCCTGCATCAAATTTTGCTAGTTCCTGGAATTTGGGTTCAATTCAGAGCGGTGAGCTGGCAGCATTGCAGGTGGATGTAAGGAAATATTTGGCTAGGAAGCCAGGTTGGAGCAGGTATTCATCAGTTCATTTTTTTTCTGGATTTTTAAAGAAATTTTAGATTTTGTGGCTCAGTCATTCTTACTAAAAATGGTGATGCAGATTCTTAACACTTACTAAAATTATACTGCACTGCTGCTTGTGGCAGAATTTATTTCGTACACAATTTGGATATCAACTGAATTTGTTTGTTTCCTTGTCCATTTTATTTGATTGGTCTTTGATTCTTGAAATTGTCTCGATTCATTATTTTTACTGATTTATTGCAAAATTCCAGTTTAACTTCAAGATGTTTTTGCTTATGGATATTAGCTCTCAACTTCATCATAGTTGAAATAACTTGCTCGTGGAGTTTGACCTGTTGTCTTGTTATAGGGTGACAGATGATGGAGTGCAGACACGGGCTCATTTAGAGGCTCAGTTGGCATCGTCTTTGGCTTTGAAGTCTCCAAATGAATATCGCCAGTGCCTTCTATCTTACATCCGTTTCTTAGCAAGGTTTTTGTCTGAGCAATGCTTTTAATTTTCTATTGATGCATGTGTCATTTATGTAAAGCATACTCGAGGAGTTCCTCGGGGAAGTATTAGGCAGTTGAGATATATATTTAAATGGAAAACATTGATTGCAGAGAAGCAGATGAGTCTCGTTTACGAGAAGTCTGTGAAAATTTTCTTGGACCTCCCACTGGGATGGCTGAATCAACGTCTTCGGATATGAGGAATTTGGCATGGGATCCTTATGTGCTTGTAAGCTTCCTGTGCATCTTCTTATAATTGCACAATCTCACATTTTCTTAGCATACATATTATAAGATGGTTATGCTGCAATGTTCTTTTCACTAGTATCTTTAGTATATCATTCAAAAATATTTTATGTCAAATTAACAACTATCTGAAAAATTATTTATAAATCCTTGGGCAAGTTGCTTTGAAATCTGTATTCCTCTTCTATTTTTATCATGTTTCAACTAGATTTTTCCTGTGTTATTTTTCATTATTAGCAGTACGTCTTTTTTGGGCATGCTCCTTTGTTTATTTCATTTAGTTTTCGTTTCCTTTATATATTTTAAGAGTATTATTTGCATGGGCTCTGTGAGACTTTTTCAGGCCATGAAAAAGCACAAATTGTTGAGAGAAGATATTCTTCCTGCGATGGCATCCAATAGAAAAGTTCAGCGTTTGCTCAATGAGTTCACAGATCTCCTTTCTGAATATGAAAGTGCTGAAACTAATGTTGACCAAATAAATACAACGCGACCAACTATCTCTCCACCAGCTATGAATCAAATGGAACTTGATCAGTCAGCAACAAAGCACAGAAATGGTGCCACACCAGCTACCGACCAAAAAAACTGTAATCAACCAGCAGCAGATGATGATTCCGTGCCTGTTATGACAAACGAAACCAACTCTACTCCCGTAGCAACTGATCAACTTGATTCAGGTCCAATATTAACAGACCAAATTATTCCAGATTCACCAGCTACAGATACTGGTCCATGATTTTTAACTTCTAACCAATAGGGATTAATCTTAAAGGACAATCAGAAAGCTGACATGTGGTGTTGCCAAAGTGGATATATATGTGCATTTTTAGGTTTTATGGTTCATGTTACCATCCAGGGCATTCCGGCCTGGTGAACCTACAAGGCATCGGTGAAGGGGAAAAAGCCTTTTCATGCGAGTATCTGGTGCATCCCATTAATTATTCTCTGAAGCTGCACCTGGATGTGTAACAAAGAATCTCATTGTTGAGTTGGCTAAAAGATTTTGAATGTTATCTTCTTTACAGCTTTGTGTAATCAATTTATGAGATTTTACTTTCATGTATAATATTACAGGCTATATGAATTTAAAATGTCTCGAAACTTGCAGATCTGTCTGCAAATGAAATAGGTTTTCTTGTTATGAGCTCGTTTATTTGCATGTTCGTCCGCAGCCTGGTTACCGATTTCAGAATCCACCCTCTACCCAAAAAACTTTCGACTTCAGAGGGGAGATTTTCTCAGGTTTCCTCCTTAGGTTCAACTTCCTGTCTAACTTTCTGTGATCTTGGATTGTACATAGATTTTGAGGGTTTGACCTCCAAACTGAGAAGCTAACATATTTTGTTATTGTGTGTATGTCTTGTTCATACTAGGTCAATAATTAATTTGACATTCTTTGAAATTCATTTTTGTAATGTCAGAAAATCTGAACTTTATTTGAAACAAAGAAAAAGAAAATCAGATGAACTGTTCTTGGTTATCCTCCGCTGACCTGTTTATTTCCAATAGTCTTTTCTGCTCATCTGATTGTGATCTTAACTTTCAAAGATGTTTTTTTAAGCGCTTTCTTAACCAAATGTTTGTCATATTAACCACAAAGTGATGGCTTTTGGGTTTTAATACAACAAAAAGAGAATCAATTCTTACATGTAATTTTCTTTTATTTAACCCTACAAATGAGAAAATTTTCGATATTAGCTAAATTCAAAGTTAAAAGGTTTAATAAAACAGTAATTTAATTCACTTCCAATAATTTAATTCTCAATAAATTCACTTCCACTTCCTCTGTTTTTGTGATAGTGACTCTCTTACTCTTGCTCTCAAGTCTCAACTTCTATTTCTCCAATCTCCATGACTTCTGTTTTTGTGATCTTGAGTTTTTATTTTTTTAGTGTTTTTTCTTTAAATGCTCGGTTTTGTATCTTTTTAATTTTTGGTATTCTATATTTCTATTTTTTTTTCTTCTTTTATAAGAGTTTATGAAAGAATCCGTCAATAAGAAGTAAAATTCTGTATAAAAAAACCTTCTTGAAATTGACCATTAATAGAGAAATCCAAACAAAATTTACACTATTGAACCATAATCCACTCCTTGAAGATAAAGCAAAAGTTTCATATACTTAAATAATTTACACTAATGAACCCTTCCATAATCCACTCCATCCCTAAAATTTGAAGATAAAGCAAAAGCTTCATACACTTAATTAATTAGAATAGATTCAACTTTAAGGTTTTGAATTAGAAGTAATAATTTTCGGCAATGAAGATAATGAAGACAAGTTTGCGAAATAGCACAGAAGATGAATTTCTTGCATGCAATATGGTAGTTTATATAGAAAAGAAATAGCTGAAAATTTTAGTTTTAATTCAATCATTGAAGACTTCAAATCTCCAAAAGAATAAAAAAACAACACTTTAAATAGAGACGTGTGACTATTTTTTTTATTAGTAAATTATTTTCAATTTTAGACATATATATTTAATTTTGATTATGAACATTGCTACAAATCATTTATAATTATAAAATTTTAAGTATATTATTTATCTTGACTGATTGATCCACCAAATATTTTAATCCAACTATGCTACTGCTCATATCCCTCTTGTGAGTTGAAAGACCGTTAAAGTATTTTTCTGGCTCCCTTCTCCTTTTTTTTTGTTAGACTATAAATATTTTTATTCAATCAACTAGAATTATATTGAAACTAATTCTGCTTGTGATAGGTAGAACTTCAAAAGGAGCAAAAATTTCATCATGAGTTTAAAATAATTGCATTCAAACTCAATACAACTGTTTAAGTTAGAAAAGACTCACATCATTTCATTCACACTCTTATAGGTTTGACTCCATTTTTCTGTCTTTTTTTTTTTCTTGTAGTAATAATTTTCAGTCGTTAGCATTGATTCAATGCTACAATTTTAATTGGAGCAGTAAATTTATCAATTGATAGGAGAAGAAAGTTAAGAGTAAACTTTCATAATCAGCTCTTGGCCATTAGTCAGAAATTAGATGGAAGATAAGGGAAGTTAGGGAACACTGCCCATTTTGAATTTTCCTGTAATAATTGTAAATTAATGTTTTTCCTACCATCCAATTTTAGAGATTATCACAAACCAAACTACATAACATTAAATATTGATTAGTTCTATTTGGTCCCCTTAACATCCTGGAAATGATATATCAATACCAGTTAGTTTTGATCCATAAAAAAAAAAAAAGTTTTCAGTTTGCATAGGGTTTTACTTGGTTTTATCATCCTAAATATCAGAGAAACTTCTACTTACTAAGCTAGGTCGGATCATGAAGTAATTAGTTGTTTATAAGATTCAGTTCCATTTTATTCAATTAATTAAAAATTCTGCATATTTTTTGTTTAGTCAGTATTTTTTAATGAATTATTTTTTGCTTAAATCTGATCAATATATGTATATATTGATTCATGAACAAAATCAATAATATATTATCAGAAGATAACAAAAATTAATTCTTACAAATGCAAAAAATAATTGTAAAGGCTACTTTAATAATACGCTTAGTAGTTAATGACTTGATTCAAAAATAAATATATGAATCAAATTTAAATAAGATTTTTTTTAATTCAAGAAAACAAACCATTAAATAAATTAATTAATAAGTTGCTGTTGCCTGTAGGATAATGGAGTGTCCATGATGAACTGATCATATCCATTAACTTACGAAAAGAGGAAAAAGGGCATCAAACAAAAATCACAGAGAAGAATCAATTCTTTATAAGAATTCCATGAAGATTATAGACTTGGATTCAAGTGTGTTTACTGCAAATAATTTACAGAGTTCCATTGGTGATTTTATGAAAAATTGCAAGGACAAAATGGTGAGAAATTAATGATGATGAATTCCGCCAAATCAGTAATTAGTTTATAATTCCGCAATTGCGATCATAAACAAGCAATTATGTGCACAATCATATATTATTCATAGGTTATACTCTTTTTATCTAGTAAAAATAAATTTAAGAGTCCAAATTATAATTCTTGATGTGTGTGCACAAAGAGGGGCCGGTCTTGAAATTGTTTTTCTAAATAAATTAAAGAGCATAATTTTTGTGTTGGAAATTAAATAGAGAGAAATTCTTTTTTTTTTAATTAATTTCAACAGGCGCTTTTTGAGTTGCAAGGTTTTAACTTATGCTTTAATATTTATAAGATAAAAACAAATAACTTTATTTGCATTAAACTTTTTATTGATAATTATTCTTGAAGATAATAGTATATAATTTTTTTTATTACAACTCAATTACTAATTTAATTGCTAAATTTTTTAATAAAAAATAGAAAAATTATTGTTTTCTCTTCATAAATAGCCTCGTATATCAATACCATAATCTAAAATTTTCTTTGATTCTACTTTATGTTAATAATATGATATGAGATTATTAATATTATTAAAAAAATTATAGAAATTATATTTGCAGCAATACAATTTTCTTTTTCTTTTTGGGAAAGAATCAAATGTTGTTGACATAAAATTTGTTATTATTATAACTATAAAAGAAAATTTTGAAAACTGCAAATATATATATATATATATATATATATATATATATATATAATGCAAACACTATTAATTTTTTTTTATGAAAAGAAAATTTATAGGACCTAGTCAATAATATCTTGTCCAAAAATTTCTTACTTAGATACCTTCATATTAACTCAAATTAATTATTAAGTGTTATATAAAAAAAAAACTATTTACATAATATTAGTTTATCGGATGAATCGAGTGTATACAAATATTATTTTATCCACAACAAAACCCTAATAAATAAACAAAGTTTGACCAACCACTTAAATATTCAAACCCACCTTTAGCAGAAACTTCCTGTTTACTGTTTAGAATTAAGAATCTCACCCATATCTTATGATCTTATGATCACAGATATTAAATATATTCAATATTTTAAAGAAGGATGGTGAATGAATAAGGAATACTGCGACCATGCCTATATCACCAAAAACCAATAAAAGTGATTTTTCACCTAATTCTATATATTACTATTGATTAAGCTAGGGTTTCAAACTATACAGCAGTGCCACCATAATCTTAATTAATTTTACCAACGAACAATAATAATAATAATAATAATAACAAAAATATCGTCAAATTAATTACTTATCGTGTTAAGAATATATGATCCCCAAATAATAGCAAAATCCTTACGATATGCTATTTGTTTAAAAATTGTCAAGAGATAGATAAATAAACACATCTGATTGCAAAATCGGAGTTGTTCGCAGTGACTAAGGGATTGATTACCAAGAAGTGAGTTTCCCTCTATAAATTTAATTCATTTATTTATTTATGAACTGAATTGTTGTCAATAGTTTATTGCTATATCTGATAATACATGTGTAGTCTAGATAAAAAGTTTTCACATATATCTTAGGGTGACTCTATGCTTCATTGGTTGATGTTCAATCAACTATTTATGTACAAGAGTTCTTGCCTGCCTTTTCCTAATTAATTGACCTTTTGAAAAGATTAAGTGCTGAAATCAATGAATTTCAAACTCTATTATGTAATTATTTGATTCAGTAATGGTATGGTTCTTCTCAGTTCAAAAAAATAAAAATAAAAAAAAATCTTGAATGTCTTACCTACAAGTTTTATGAAACATAATTTTCTATTCCCTCGATCAATTAGCAGAATTTTTCTTAGAATTCTAAACTCGTACTTCCGAACTTCCAACCATTGATATCTGCCCTCGTATTATATCAATTAATTAATCATGAGTATCGTGAGAACCTTAATAATTTATCATTTCTACTATTTTCATTTGTATATTATAAAACAATAGTTAATAAATTTTAAATCAATATTATTAAATTATTTGTAAGATTTAGAGTAGCAATTTATTTATTTATTTTTTTAATTCTAGTATAATTTGTTGCGAAAAATTTTGATTGGAAATCTGATAAAATACATGTGGATCAGCGAAAATTATATGAATCTGACCTTTAAAAAATAAATTGATGTCAACCAATATCTGCATCTCCGATCTCTACGGGCCGATTCCACAATCGGTTGTTGGCTCATTAAATCAAATAAAAACAAAAAAGAGCAAAACTTCAGTCGAGACTTACAAGTGGCTGTGCTGTCTCGTTCAAAGCAGCAGACAGCATCATCCAAACGCTATCCGAGTTGGAATTATGTACTGAAGGTGGGACTTGTGCTGCATTTCTTTTAGTAATTAATTTTAATTTTGACTTAAATTTTGCAAATTTGCTATTATTATTTCCTAGTGATACGTACATTCCCTGTATATTTGGGGAGCATAACGAAACTAAGGTAGTAAAACTTCAATTAATTGCACCACTTGTTTACTATTCATGAAATTAATAATGTGTAATTTTTTTTTGAAAGAAAAAAACAAAACATAACCAACTCAATAAACTTCTATGACAGGCAAAACTGTTGTTATCTCCCAAGAGAAAAATATCAGTTCCAGCTGATGGAGTATTATACCAAAAAAAAAAAAAAAACTTGTCCTCCTCATCAAAAACAAAATTAGTCATAAAATCAACTACCATATTAGTGTTGGAAAATAGTGCAATTTTTTCTATAATCAGATTTGTGAGAAAACGAAAAAAAATGCAAAATAACAAAATACACACAAATTGATAACGGAATTCGGCCAATTATTTTTACATCTCCGGACTACTATAGATCTTTTATTAAATGAAAAAAAATTTACAAAGTATTTATAAACACTCACAACCTCTCGCTAAAGTTTTTTTAAACTTTTATTTTTCTCTTTCATTTTTTGGATGAGATGTTTTACAAATGAATTTATAAGGTTATATATAGACATTCACCTCCTTAATAAATGACTAAAATTAATTTTCACCTAATTTAATAGATGGTTGATATTAATTTTCACATACCATCTTACCAATCAAATAGATGGTTAAAATTAATTCTCATCCACAAAATGGATGGTTAAGATTAATCTTCATCTACCATCTTACCTGCCAAATATTTTGTCAACTATTTATCAACAAAAAATGTATCGTCCATTTTTATTGTCATTTATTACACTTTTTGGTGTATGTGTAGTTTGACCAACAATCTCTCACTTGAACACTGATTTCAATATGTCTTCACAACTTGATTAATGCAACAGCCTTTCGAGTCTTGTTATTCTAGCAGACCAACTGAAATTGAATACAATTTTAGTTTGTTGATAGTTATCATGTTTGTCAATATATCCGATGGATTATTGCTTCCTTAATTCTTCTCCAGCATTAACATATCATTTGTTAATAAAGATCTAATGAAGTGGTAATGAAGCCCAATATGTTTGGTTCTGGAATGAAATGCTAAATTTTTTGCCAAATGTATCGCACCCTGACTATCACTATGTAAAATATTTTTCTCCTGTTTGAATCTCAACTCAGTTAATAAATATTGAAGTCATATCTTCTCTTTACTAATTTCAGTTATTGTTACATACTCAACCTCTATAGTGAATAAAGTGAAAATCTTTTGTATTTGTGACATCCAACTAACAGTTGTAGTTCCAACAATAAATATATAGCATGTGGTATTTTTTCGATGATCGCCTTCACCTCCAAAATCTGCATTTATGTAGTCTTGTACTTTTAACTCTCATTTACCAAAGTACAAACACTTCTTCGTGGTACCTCGTATATACTTCAAAATCTATTTGACTGCTTCTTAATGAGTTTTCCTTGGATTTGATACAAATCTACTAACAACTGTCATGTTTGGCCAATATCTGGTCTTGTACAGACCATAGCATACATCAAACACCTAATAGCTGAGGCATAAGAAACCTTAGTTATGAATTCTCTCTCTTCCTCCGTTTGAGGGGACTAATTCTTGGATAGGCGAAAGTGGCTAGCCAAGGATGTGTCAACTGGCTTGGCATTTGCCTATGTTGAATTTCTACAAAACACGGTTGATGTACTCTCCTGAGATAAATGCAAAAACCCTGTTTGCTTATCTTTTGTGATTTGCAGTCCAAGAATCTTTTTTACTACACCAAAGTCTTTCATGTCAAACTCTTTTGACATTGTTGTTTCAACCTTATGATATCATCCAAATTTGAACCTGCTACTAACATATCATTGACATAAAACAGTAAAATGATATAACTAGACTTATATCTCTTAAAGTAGCAACAGTGGTCAGTGTTGCACTTCTGAAAACTTTTCTCGTGCATGAAGCCATCAAATTTTCTATACCACTATCTTGTAGCTTGTTTCAGGCCATACAAACTCTTGTTAAATCTGTATATCATGTTCTCCTTCTATTTTTTTGAGAAACTTTCTGGTTGGCTTATGTATATCTTCTCATCTAAGTTTTTATGAAGAAATACAGTCTTCACGTCCAACTGTTCAAGGTGAAAATCTTCAATAGCCATAATATTCAATATTGTTCTGATAGTACTTAATACTCAAGCACTTCATTAGCCAATGGGATTTCTCAACAATCTTCCTATTTGTGTACACTAGAACAAAATAGTTGTGCAAAATGGAAGCATCACCATATTATTGAAACATGTTTGGCTTTATTATCTCACTCTTATTTATCAAAAAAAATATTGGACTTTTGCTTTTGATATTGTAGTGCATATTAAAAATCACTTACCCATTGTCCAATTGAATTATTGTTCACCTTATGCACGTTTTTTCATAAACAACATAATACCTCTTTAACAACTTTTGGTTGTGTATGTTACCTTTGGCTTCGTACTTACTCCAAATCCAAATTTTATTTTCATTCAAAATGTCATTTTGTTTTTGGGCTACAACCGATTACATAAAGGATATAAATGTTTTAATCTTGATACCACAATGGCAAATCACTAAACATCTTCTATGTTATCTCTAAGGCACTTCGAATCATAACATTTTTTTTTCTAAGTCATCCATTTTTTTTCTCTATAAGCCTACTCTAATGTCAATTGGGGCAGTAATTTGGATGATCACAAGCCTATTACTGGATATGCCATCTTTGTTGAGAAAAACTTAATATCTTAGCGCTCAAGCAAACCATAATTTGTTTCATGCTCTTTAATGAAACTGGAATATTATGTCATCACCATAGCTACATTTGAAATTGATTGGCTTCAATATCTTATGATAGAAATTAGCTTTTCCACTATCTTGCGCCCCAGTTTTATGATGTGATAATCTTAGTGCCACTTATTTAACAGTCAATCCCGTTTTCACTTTCATTCCAAACATTTGGAGGTTGATTTCCACTCTGTATGAGTTCGTGCTAGTAAGAAATTACTGAATGTTTGGTATATTTGCTCTAAGGTTTAAGTCACTGACATTTAGCAAAAGTATTGCTCAAGCCTTCATTTTTTATGTAACATGACAGGCCGACTATGTTTCCTTCCATTGTTCAACTTATAAGAGGGTGATAAGGAATCTATTCTAATGAGGACTTTACTCCTTTTCAAGTTTTATTCTAATTGTAATTTTTTATTTCCACTTGTATTCCTATTCTAAGTGAAATTTGTGTGTATAAATATGCATTGTTCACGATCAATATATTTAAGACTTTCAATTTATAACACTTTCTAGTTGCATGTGATGTAGTAAAAAATTGCCAAAATTTGTTGATTTGCACACGAATATCAAATAATGATCTTATATAACCTATTGATTCTAAGAATACTGAAAAATAGACATAAAATCCATTGATTTCACAAAGGAAATACAGAAATTAGAGAAAAATTAGGGTTTCTTATTGTCAAATGGCAAAATTGCTTTAAAAGCAAAATAAAATGAATTTGAATAGTTTAGGACAAAATTCTATTTATAAAAATGTCAAAATAAACCCAACACAAATCTCAAAAATAAACAATCCAAAAAAAATATGAAATAAACACTAAAAATTGAATAAGAAACTTTTAGCCTCCGAAACTGCTTTAAATCATCGAATTTGAGCCAAAAAATTTGTTGTTATAGGTAAACTCTATTAAGTGAATTGATCTTTAAACAAGCTTTGATTTGATATATTATGAACCTTGTGACTTATTCTGAGTCAAAAGTTATAACCTTCCAAAATTAATCAACCAACATACAAAGTTCATCCATTTCTTCTCCAAACTGTCCAAAAACTCCAAAGCTTATCCTTTCATTATCTGGTCCTATCGAATAAAACTAATGCATCCATAATTAAATTATTATTCGAGTTGGAAGCAACATAATTGCAGTACTCTTTGTTACTAACAAAAGTCATATATGTGAATTCACATAATCGCCCTCTTTAAAATGAAAATCTTAAGCAATATATACTATAACATCGATTATTAAATTTTTAATTAAAGTAATGGTCGTCGTCAATATTTTATGTTTAGACTTGATTTATAATAAATAAAATTAATAATAAAATTCACGTGATATGTATTTCGTTATAAATGCCATAATTTTATTATTTAATATAGGCATAAAATATATCTAGTCATCTGAATTTGTTAATTTTTGTCATTTTGCCCATTTGATCAATTTTTGATCCAATTTGCTCTTTAAACTTTATTTTTTGGATCAATTTGCCCTTAATTTTTCAAAATCACGACATATCAGGTTATCATATGATGAAGTGACATGTTGGAAAAATATATTGGCTCATGAATCGCTATTTCTCACCTGAAGTATATTATGATAAAAATTTGAATTTTTAAAGGATAAAGTGGACCAAAAATGAATATAAAGGGCAACTTGGATAAAAAAATCTGCCTAAGGAGCAAAATGACGAGACTAAACATGTTATTTGCCTTTAATTAATATATAATCACTAACTCCTAAAATTTTAAAAATAATATCTGAAAAATTAAGTAACTTAAATTTTTAAATTATAAAATTGAAAATGCTAATATTTTTATTTTTTTCTGAATGTGGGTCATATTTTTATTAATATTTAAGTACTTAAATTTCTTGTAAACGTAATATGGCGTTCGATTAGGTTAATTAGGTAACAGGAAATTGGGTTAGTCCTTTCCACCATTAACAACAACACTATGACTAATTGACCATTTATGTTTCCCACAATTCCTATTTTATAGAGTGGCCAAAGTTTGAAACTCCAAAATCCAATGGTTTTGGCGACCTCCTCAAGCTAACAATAGCAACTAAGTACGATTTAGTCGTTAATTCATCTATCCGATTAAAATTGACCTTTTTTTTGTACAGGCTGATATTTATCACTTTTATTCATCATTATTTCATAATAAATTTACCAATTGAGCTAATTTTAATTGGTCAATTTAAATCGGACTTAGTTTATTTCATTCTTGAATTATTTCACTTTACTATTTTCATATTTAATTATTAATAAGAACAAAACTACTTTTTCTGTCCAATATATTAATGGACCAGAAATCCTTTGTATTGTTCTGAAAAATATTTATCGAGCTAGATTGATTGTATGGATGACATTATGCACCAAATTAATAACAATTTATTTTATCATAAGATTTCAAATATTGGTAGAAATTGAACTCCATATAAAATAATTCGGTCATCACTCGTTTCATATTTGTTAAATAATAATAATAATAATAATAATAATAATAATAATAATAATAATAATAATAATAATAATAATAATAATAATAATAATAAAACACTAATTTTCAGAATAATGTGATACAAGTGTGCCTAGATACCAAAACTACAATAAAAAAAAATCCCTAAAATATAATCATATAAAAATAGAAGAAAAAAAATTTAATGCATAATATGAATAAATTTGTATTATGTATATACTGTTTTAATTTTATTTTATTTAAAAGCAACAATAATTTAAATAATAAAAGAAGAAAAATCCATGATGCATATGAATTCTATAACTTATAGACTATAAGGATCAATAAATGAGAGAAGCAATGGAAAACAGACCATCGACTACTTATCGTGTACTTCACTTCTCATTCCTTCATCAGCTTTACATTATATATGGGGCCAAACCAAAATGCATATCACAATAAAACTCCTCTCTCCCTCCCTCCCTCTCTCTATCTCTGTCTCTATCTCAGTAGTTTTCTTTGAAAATGGAGTTTGGGAGCATTCTGCAATTTCTTGAAAACAAGAATATTTTGGTCACTGGTGCTACTGGGTTTTTGGCAAAGAGTACAAATCTCTTCTCTCTCTCTCTCTCTCTCTCTCTCTAGATTAGACATTTCTCTTTTTTCAAAAAAAATGAAGATTTTATTGCAATTTTAATCAAAGTTTATTTTTGGTTTCAGTATTTGTGGAGAAGGTGTTGAGAGTGCAACCAAATGTGAAGAAATTGTTTCTTCTTTTAAGAGCTGCAGATTCTAAGTCTGGGTATCTTCGATTTCAAAATGAGGTAATAGTTTTTTTTTAATTTTAATGAAATTTATATTTATGCATATATAAATAGAAATACTTTTATTTGTTTTATAATGTATGAGATTTTGTCTTCAATAATCTTTCTTCAAATATGTTTGTAATTGTTGTTTTAGAGCATTTCCTCTTTATCTGAGCAATACTTTTTATATTAAAATAGTCCTTTTATAAAAAATATTTTAAATAAATTTTCTATTTTTAAAATTTATACTTTCTCTATCTGGTAAAGATAGGATTAGTTCTATTTTTTTACATATTAAAAAAATTAGTTAATTTAGTTAAACTAATAATTTTTGTTTAATATTTTCCAAAAATACCCTCTATTTATTATTATCTTGACAATAACCATTTATTCTCTTTAAATGCAAGACTCAAATAAATACTCATATAAATATCAACCAATTTTACAAGTTATTTAAACCAAGAGCTTAAAAAAATTTACGAGTCCAAAAATAATAATTAATTGATGGTTTATTTCTTAATATAAATGGTAGTGATATAATAATAATAGAATATATAAATAAAGGTATATTTGTAATTGAATAAAATAACTACGCTTTAAAAAAGAAAGTGATTTATAATTTTGAACTACCAAAAATGAAAAGTGAACCTATTTTTTCTAGACGGATGGAGTAGTAGAAAATGTGTATAACTCTTTATATTTATAGAGTTAAATTTTAATTTTTATCTTAATTGTAATTAATATACTCTCGTTTTACACTTATTTATTTGTTTCTTTAGTCATTTACTTTTTTTAATAAATATTAATTTTTATGAGATAAAGCAAAAAAATAGTAAAAATATAAAAAGTATATTAAGCATCTCCAATATATTTTTTATTTCAGTTATACTATTTATTTTAAAGAGTTATTTCATAAAAAATGGTTTCCAAAAAACTTTTTATCTTTAAAATTTAGAATAGAGATAATTTATTTTTTGTAGATGTAAAAAGTTAAATTTCACTATTTATTATAATTATAATTAATGCACATTCATTTTCTATGCATATTATATTTTTTTATTGGTGTATTTATCTAAAACTACTTTTATTTTTCCTTATAATAAAGTCATTTAATTTTTTTAATATTAATTTATATGAAATAAAGTAAAAATATAAATAATTTATTAGACTTGTAAAAAAATTTACTTTATATACTTAAAAATACTCTAAGATATTTTTTTATTCTACTAAAAATATTTTTAAAATAAAAAAACTATTGAAAATGCACAGTTATACTTTTTATTTTAAAGAGTAATTTTATAAAAAAAATGTCATATTTATCTTTAAAATTTAGAATAAGCATTCAGATAACCAAATTTCACTTCTTAATTAATGTATCTCCACTTTCTATGCATTTTTTTATTAGTAAATTTCTTGAAAAGTCATTTACTTTTTTTTTATAAATATTGATTTATATAAAAAATAAAATAGAAAATAAATTTAGATTTGTAAAAAAAATGTATTCGCTATATTTAAATATACTATAATATATTTTTTATTATACTAAAAATATTTTTTAAAATAAAGAATATTATTAGAAATATACTTAATCTCTACATTTAAATATATTTTAAAATATTTTTCATTATACCAAAATGATATACTTCCAAAAGTGAAGCTAGTTATGACAAATTAATGCAAGATTTGTACTCGTGTCTTTAAAAATAATTACTACTTTTATTCTTGTGTCAAACAATGTATAATTATTTATTTTTTTTGGCAGGTTGTGGGGAAGGACTTATTTAAACTTATAAAAGAAAAATTGGGTGGAAATATAAATTCATTTATCTCTGAAAAGGTAGTTGTTGTGGCTGGTGATATGTCTTCTGACATGGATTTAGGAGTTAAAGACTTCTATTTGAAGGAGGAGATGTGGAGAGAATTAGATGTTATCGTAAATTTAGCAGCAACAACTAACTTTGATGAAAGGTAATTAATTAAAATCTATTAATTACATTTGGAAAAAAATACTTTAGTTAATTTTTGTTAATTTTTTTGAATTTTAAAAATTAATTTTAAGAAAAAAAAAGATAAATAAATAATTTTATCAAAAGAAGTTTATAAAAAAATTTAAAAAACCATTCAATTATATTAAAAAAAATTAAATCTGTTTTTTTTACTTCCAACATAATCCCAAATACTCTCTAATTGTAAGCAAATCAAATGATTTTGTTTGTAATTATTATTTCTCTCTAATTGATAAATAAATAAATAAATAAAAGATTTTTCTTGTAATCAATTTGATGCAGGTATGATGTGGCTCTTGGTATTAACACAATAGGAGTTAAGAATTTGTTATGCTTTGCTAAGAAATGTGTAAAACTCAAAATTCTTGTCCATGTATCCACTGGTAACTAAAATCTCTCTCTCTCTCACTCTCTTCCTTTCTTTCTTTTTTTTAGTATAATCACTACGACATAAATTAAATATAGTTTATTGGTAGCAGCAGATATAAAATTGTTGTTATATTAATTGTATGACTATATATTAATTAACAACAATTTCAAATTCTGAGCATCACAAGAAAATGCTTAAATTATTGCAATAATCTATACATGTAAATAAAAGCAAACGTAGTAGTTGTTAAGTCGTAACTATATAGAGATTAATTTCAACAATATTAATACATATTATAATAGATTTGTACCATATTATAATAGATTAATTTCAACAATATTTATACATATTAATTTCAGCAAACGTAAATTATATTTGTGGTAGTGAAAGTAAACAAAAATCTATTGATATTTAATTAAGAATGTAGTGGTGAATTTTCAGCTTATGTATGTGGGGAGAAGGCAGGACTGATACTGGAAACTCCATACAAAATGAGTGAGACACTGAATGGGATTTCAGGACTAGACATTGATGGTGAAAAAAATCTGGTTGATGAGAAATTAAATGAACTTCAAGCTCAAGGGGCCTCTGATCAACATGTCAAAGAGGCTATGAAGAATATGGGCATCCAAAGGTTAGTACTATTACCCTATTTTTCATCTAAATTTGGAACTAATTATCCTCTATATATAAACAAAGGTGTATGCAATTTCAGGATTTCAAAATTTTGGGAAAATTATTAGTTTGGTGTAAATTAGAAAATATTTTACAATATGATAAAAATTTATAAAATTTTAGGTTTAGGATATTTTACGAAACAATTTATTATTTTAGGGGTGATTTTACTGAATTGACATGAGAAGCAGATTATGCACCAGTTCTTTCATATTGTGCGTCAGTTTAACTGGTGCCCAAAACCCAATTTTTTTAAATTATTTAATTCTTTGTACGCCACTTCAAAACTCAGATTTAAAAAAATATATTTTTTTTTCTCTGTAAGTGGCACATGAAACACAAATTTTTTAAAAAAATTATTTTAGAAAATTAAGAAATCAAACTATATTTTACAATTATGAAAATAAAAAAATAAAAAACTATAAAGAATTTATTTACAAGATGGAAGCAATATATATTGCATGTTAAGTATTTTGAATTTGTTGGGGTTCATATGTACGAAATGAATGAATAGGGCAAAGGCGTATGGATGGCCAAACACGTACGTTTTCACAAAGGCAATGGGAGAGATGGTTGTGGGAGAGTTGAAGGGTGAGCTGTCGGTTGCCATAATAAGACCCACCATTGTTACTAGCACCTACAAAGAGCCTTTCCCTGGCTGGGTTGAAGGTGTCAGGTACCTCTCTTCAATTATTATTATTATTATCCATTTTCTGTTTGATTCTTGAGAAAATTAAGAAATGCGATTTTACTTTGTTTATGTTAAAGAACAATTGACAGTTTGGCGGTTGGTTATGGGAAAGGAAAATTAACATGCTTTCTTGGTGATATCAATGGAGTTGTTGACGTGGTGAGTTTACCCTTCTCTTTCTATTTACAATTCATTAACTTCACTTCCTGATTGGATAATAAATAGAGAAAAACTTCTAAAAATATATTTTTATTCTTATTTTTGAATTTTTGTCTCTTTCTCATAAATTAAGCAAGTGGTAAGTACTGAACGATATATGACTTTAAAAAATAAAAAATAAAAACTTTATTTAGCAATCCTCGAGTGACCAAAGTCTGTATAGATGAAATGATTCCAGTGTGTGTACTGTAGGAATTTGAAAAAAAAAATGTCTGAGAATATTTGTGCAGATACCAGCAGATATGGTGGTAAATGCGATACTCGTAGCAATGGTGGGGCATGCGAATTATGAAGCAACAGAAGAAAATGCAATATATCATGTGGGTTCCTCAGTGAGACATCCTGTAAGATACAAAAATCTTCAAGATTATGGGCTTAATTACTTCACTAAGAAACCATGGATTGGTAAGGATGGAAAGCCTGTTAAGGTTGGCAAGATTAAAGTCTTGCACAGCATGCCTAGCTTCCGCAGATACATGGCTTTTCGTTACTTGCTCTTGCTTAAGGTTTGTTTATTCATATTTCTGCCCACAGCACTCTTTCTTCATCCTTCTGTAAAAAAAAAAAAACAAAATCTCGCTGCATGTTTTCTATGGGTAATACTTGCGTAGATCTAATCTATTTTAGCTACATAATTTTCTGTCTAAACTCGATTCAGTATTGGTCTATGCATCATCAATTCTCATAAATCCTGGAATTTAATCCTAGCTAGTTCTAGAGTTGAATTTGTTTTATTATAAATCTTGAATTATTTCACTGCTGATTACTTTTAACTTGACGAATTGTCTAGTATATATCTGCCTAATTATTATAACTTTAATTTAGTAGCATTTATTTTGTTTTAAAACTGCGAGGTTAAGATGATTTTAAAATTAATAAAAAAAACAATTATTATAAATTGATTTATATTTTTATATCTTTCAATTAATACAGGGACTAGAATTAGCAAATACAGCATTTTGCCGACATTTTGAGGGCATGTATAGTGATATGAGTAAGAAGATCAACTTTGTGATGCGATTGGTGGAATTGTATAGGCCATACTTGTTCTTCCAGGGAGTGTATGTATATAATTGCTGACTTAAATTTTTGTGATTAATCTACAATTACACTATTTTAATTAATTAGCAATTACTCACATACGCTTATTAATGTTTAATTACCTGCCAGATTTGATGACATGAATGCAGAAAAGCTTCGAATGGCAGCTAGAGAGAATGGGGTAGAAACTGATATGTTCTACTTCGATCCTAAATCCATTAATTGGGAGGATTACTTCATGAATGTTCATATTCCTGGTGTGGTCAAATATGTTTTCAAATGATTACATTGGCCAAATTAAGTTAAATTTCAAGAAAATTGTACTTGCATTTTTAGTATTACTACTTAGTAGCCATATTATTTATTCATGGCAAGATTATCTGCCAATATTACTTTAAGAACATTCTTCAAGTGTATCAAATGTGATTTTATAAAAAAAAAAAAAATGCTCTTTCTATTGATAATAGTACTGCCCATTTGGTTATTTAATTTTTGGGAGAAGTTTAAAAAAAAAATCCTAAGTGTCGTAGTTTTTCAATTAAATTAAAACTTCTATTTTTTTTTTAATTGTTTTCAATTAGACCCCAAAAGGCCCAACCTCTTTCTCTCTTCCTTTGTACTTTTAGCATAGATTAGGCCATAAGTAGGGTTCAGGCCCAGGTAACGAATAGGTCAAAAAAATAATGGAGAAAATAATCATAAATAACCTTTAATATTTCCCATTAAGACTATTACTTTAGATATTTTATTTTTCATTTTTCTTGCTATGAATCATTCGTTTCTGACAAAACAAAACATACTCGAAATTCATGCAAATTTCCTCACAGCCCAGTGAGTAAAAGTCAATTTCGTATTCGTTCATGTTTGAGCATTAGCGAGTCTTCTAATAAATATTAGAATCAAATTATCTTTTTAATCTAATCACAAATAAAGCATATATATATACACACACCTAAAGAAAAAAGAAGTTTCACTTTTATACAGTCAAAACCGAACAACATGTGTTATTTTAAAAAAAAAATAAATAGAAAAGAAATACTAAGCTATTCCGTATATATGTCATCATAAAATATAAGCACACTTTTTATTTTTAAGCATTGAAAAAAATTATTTTTTTTGACATATCAATTAATTATTGGTTCAATATAGAAGCAAAGATAACATAATGGTTGAGTCTCTCTAAATGTTAAAAATTACTAGTTTAAATCTTGATAATCTTACTCTGTTACAGAAAAAAAAATATAATTTTTGTTGAAAAAAATCTACCATTAGAAGTTTAAAGAATAGAAAAATAAACTTATAATTGTAATGCAACTAATTATAAATTGGTTTAAATTATTTTGAAGTAAGTAAAATCTATAATTATTAAGTCTGATTAAGAATTATAATCATTTTAAAGAAAAAATAAAAAAGAATGAAAAGAAAGTCGTAAATGTAAGACTATATAATTCACTTTTCAGCTTAATTAATGCCTAATCATTCACTAGCTGAATGGTTGTTGGTATTTCGTGATTTGGTGAGCCCTCCATTTTAGACTTAATTGCTAACTTGTTCATCTTGCCTTTGACAATAAAGACCTTTCACACAGCCGGGGGGTTATGATGTTTTTTTTTAAACCGGAATTAATCCGAATAATTTAGGTAGAATTTTGATAAATTCAAAATTTAAATTCAAAATTTCTAATTAATTTAGAAAATTTTTATATCAATTTATCTACATTTTCTTAAATGATTATGATGCATTTTGATAATTAGTCTTTTTTAATTTTTGGACTTTCTATCACAATATTTATTTACACTGAATCTATAAGCTACAATTTTTTGTCATTATATTAATTTATAAAATCTCAATCCGGACAATAAATAAATAAATCCTTAGCGAGTGGCAAAGTGTGCCTATGCAATACGATCCTCCATATAGGTTTCTTCTCCTTCTTAAGAAGGTCTTTGAGGCTTTGACTTCTAAATTTCTTTCTGTCTTTAGACATTCAATTATTAATTACATATACTATAATTCATTTTCAAATTAAACCTTAATCTCTTTAAAATATTTAGTTTAAAATGTAAAATATATGAAACTTTGAGAACCAACTACTTAATTTTATTAAATCGGAGTGTTTAACAATATAACAAAATTATTAAATTGTGAGAATTGTTTCTAAGATCATCAAGAATATTTTTGAAAAATAAAAAATCCATGTGGAATTATTGCTTTTTATTTTTGTTTAAAATATGATTATATTTATTCATAATCATGTTCTGTGTAATTACAACTGACACTGACCTAACTCAAGTTATATTTATGAACACAAAATCATTAAACAAACAAATAAATGAATATAACAAACTCTCTGTATATATGCCATTTTTAGGTGAAATAATAATAATAATAATAATAGTATGTCATGCTTCTGAATGTTGATATAGTATTAGATGAATAATTTTGATATTTTTTTTACTTTTTAATTGTAAAATGGATAGTGAAAATTATTCTTTTAGAAAATCAATTGTTGAAAATGAAAGTCGAAGCAAATAGAATCCGTAATATAAGAAACTAGAAACTAAAACATATGATAATTAACATCACAAACAACAATAAAATCCCATGTATTATGATTACTTGCAGTTAGCAATGAGGCGGACAAATTTTCCCCATTGATAGAGATAGATAGACAATAAAAAGAAAAAAGAAAAGAAAAATCATCAACATCACCACCACTCTGAGGTAATCATCTTAATTTATTGGATTCCTACTTTGAAATTATTTTCTGCTGATTCCCCAGCAAAAGCAAAGTGCTCGGTAGCAAACCGCTCCCTCTCTTTGCCTCTAATGCATATATAGCTGTTGAGAATTTTTTGTTACTGAGCACAAGCTTGATAAGGTCATTAGCAGATGATTAGCAAAAGATTTCAACTCCAAACAGATGGAAAATTGAGGAGGAATACTAATTGTTCATAAGTGCCTAGACTTAATTGGTCTTTTCTTTCATTCATAAACCCAGCCAACAATTAATCATCATGTAAGAAAATTACTTAGTTTTCACGTAATCAGTGTATTATTGGCTCGGTTAATGAATAAATATATGTGTTAAGGATATCAGTGAGGTGCAAGTATGACCATATACACGGGTATGACTGTGTAGATGATGCGATTCAAGAGAAGGAATAGGCCAGAGACGAAATCTATAGGTAACTCTATACAAGAATCGCACCATCTACACGGCCTTGCCTTGGTATAAAGACATATCTGCGTGCCTCACTGGTATCCTTAACAGCCCGGACCTGATCTAAGCAAGAAGAAATTCATCTTCTTCAGAACCAGTGATGCATTCTTTGTCATCTTCAAAACCTTCAAGAGAAGGATGAGGAGAATGGCCTTTGCCAAAAGACCTAATGTGATCTTTAAGAGATCTTTTGTGCTTGAAATCAGAACCACAAGTACAATACCATAATTTGCCACAATTCTTTTCATGGGTTCGCCAATCGCCTTTTACTGCAAAAGTTTTGCCGCATTTTCTGCACATAAATGGCTTAGCACCATGCTTTCTTTTGTAATGTGTTTGAAGAGTTCTGAAATCTTTCAATGGCTTTGCTCGTGGATGATTGATGTTGTTCTTACATCCTTGTGCACAACAATAGCATGGTAACCTTAGCATTGCTGCTGGTTGTGTTCCTTTAAGTGAATCTGGTCCCCTTCTGAACTCTGATCCATGCCCCCACATATGCATCTGCATAAAAAAAATTATTTGTTTGTTAAGTACAGAGATATGTATAATAAGAAGTGTTGCAATCCCATATCAGGTTTAGTCCTAATTAACCTATATATATATACATATGCATCAGAAAGTTACGATTAGTTCTAATTATATACACATGTATCAAAAAGTGATCAGGGTTAGTCTTCAACTATATACATAAGCATTGTGGCACGTTATCAAATATTACTGTCCGACACTACACTACTCTAATCTCATAAAATGAGATGAGTCATCTATATATGATGAGATTGCCACATGATTGTGTGGGTGAGTGTATTGATCCCAGGTTAGAAAGTGATCGAGTGTGTGATCCTGCATCCATGTCTAAATATATGAATACACATATGATACTAATTACAATCCTACATCTTAAAGTCAGGAATTGTCCTGCACTATTTATATACTCTATCATAAGACAATTCGCATCTCATAAGATAAGATTGTTATTTGATTAAATGAGTGAATGTGTCACAATTTCACATAAGAAAGTTATAAAACAATCTTGAGTTGAGTCCAATATATATCTTATCCTAGTCTGATCATAAAAAAATTTGAGTATCCAAAGTAGATGATGGTACTCTTAATTTCTTCCTTCTATTATCTTATAAAAGTTTTTCAATATTTACATGTATAGTTTGTTTAATTATATTGCTCCTTTAATCATTATCAAGTGCTTTACGATATATCTTCTTTACATCTTTGACAATATTGTGCAACCACTTTCATCTCTTCAATCATTTTCAACTAGTTAATTATCACCTCCTTTTACTAACTTTATGTTGCCCACGCAAAACAGGAAGTAATAATAGCGGACCTTTGCATTGTTGAGGGAACGGATTATCTTATCATGCACAGTGAGAACTAAAAGAAACAAAACAAAGTAATAAGATAAAATACCTAAGAAAAATGAGGAATGTAGTTGAGGCCTCATTAACTAATCAGTATCCTTTCAAATCAATTGAATCCCTTTTAGACAAAATCTCAATCCATGAAAGATCAAGCCACAAAGTACATAATGTCACATAAGAGCTGTGATAACTATTTTCCTTGTGTTATATTTTTATATTTGTGTTTGGCTTCTATAATTGAACTGATGAATGAATAAATTCATGAATAGAGTTTGAACAAGTAAAATTCTATTACTTATTTGCTTTTGCATCAAATCAATTAGAAAGGTGTTAAAAGAAAAGGGCAGTTATTGTTTTTTATGAACAAACAAGCATCAAAAAGATTTTTTTAGTGTCAAATAAGTCAAGATAAATTAGATTTGGTATTTCCCTCATCGTGCCTTTCTTTTCTTTTGTTCTTCATAATTATACGGGTGAGAATTATTGATTAAAGGATCGACTTTTCATTTATTTTTACACTTGTACAGGTTTTTTTCTTTCAGCTTTGTCCCCACAAAAAGAGTACAACTTTGAACTCCTTTCACTAGGATTTTCATACATGTACACATATATATATATACATGCAATATATAAGTGAATGAAAACAGCCATATGTATAAAACGATATCCTTTTTTTTTAGCAAATAAAAAGATATTATGACTCAAAATTTTGAACATTCATAAACTGTTTCTTAGGGACAGAAGAAAATGAAAATTAAAAAATATCCAATAATAATGTGAATTTTTCTTGTCTGAATGGATTTTTATGTGTCAATCTAATTATACTTTATAATATATAAAGAGTTAAAACTATTTTGCATACAGAATGGTCCGAACTTACTAGATTTGATGACCAGATTGATTGGTATTTAATAGATTATTATTGGATTGGTAGAGATGATAAAATCGATTTAAGCGAGTATTTTTTTAATAAATTATATATAGAAAGACAAGAAATATTGAATATATGGGAAAAAGAGGTTAAATTTTTGAAAGAGTAGGAAGGAATTGAATAATTACCTGCATGTTATTGTACCTATTGAAGGTCTTACTGCAAATAAAGCACTCAAACTGCATAGGACCAACAAGGATCTGAGCAGGAGTTGGGATCCAAAACCTACTTTCTGAATTAAAAGAGCATCCATGAAAGCTTTTCTTGATGGGTTGTTCTTCCTCTTCTTTAAACCCAAAAACTTTGGTCTCAACTTGATGATCAGCTGAATCTCCACTATTAGGCAACCCAATGTGCAAAGCCACTGTCACCTTCTCAATCTTTTCTTCTTTAACTTCAACAATACCCTCCTCTTCCCCCTCTTTCAATGATCTCTTCTCTGTTAGCCTGCTTAATAGAGGTAAACATTCAATGGTTTCTTTCACATATTCTTGTTGAGTAACAGAAAACGAAGAATAGGAAGAAGAGGAAGAAGATGATGATGAAGAAGAAGAGGAGGAATTAAGACAGGAAGATGGCTTGAGCCATTCAATGAAAGTTGGAGGTTGATAATTTTTATTATGATCAAAATCATCAACATGGTAACTAAAGAAACCCATGTTTGTTTGGTGAGAATGAGAATGAATCCCTTGAAGTTGAATTTCTCTTTGCCTTTTAGATGGTTTATATCCAGAGTTTATGTGGGAAAGCTTTGCAACTTAATGGTTGGTTTTTGAAAGTTATTTTTTAGTTTGTCTTTTAGGAAAAATTTTCTTTAATTCTTCTCTCTACTCCTTTCTTTTTCCATCAGAGAGAGAGAAAGTAAGAAAGAGAGAGATGGAGAGATTAGTGGTGGGGTTAAGGAAAATGACATGCAAAAATGGGACTCAATTAATGAAGAGAATCCTAGAATAGTTTTGTACAATTTTTAATTCCAATTCTAATATATGAGTAAGAAAATACTTGCTGGGATAGAATTAATAAATTTATTTATAAATTTAATTAATAATAAATTTTGATGAAACTTTTTTTTTTCATGTGATAATTTTTCAATTTATAAACAAATTTGGTTGAATATGCAATTTTTAATCTCAAACTTTTTTTGCAGTGGTCAATTTGCTCCAATATCAAACTTTTAAATTAAATTAATATATTCAACTTTTAATTTACAGTCATTTACTTTATTAATTTAGTTTAAAAGTTCATTTTGGATAAATTGATCATCGTAAAAATGTTAATTTGGCAGCCACGCTAATATTTTCTTGGAGTTGAGTTATAAACCTTATTTAGAATGTTTTATATAAATTAAATATGATGACCATTATTTTTATCCATAAGATTAATTTTATTTGTATAATTAGAATTTGTAATTTCACACATTAAGAGATGATATCATAATAAAATAATGTACGGTACATAGAAAATTATAGAATTCGAACCATGTGAATTTGTTAATCAAAATTGTAGATTTGACATATTGAGAGCATATGACCTCACAGTATAGAGATGCGTTGGAAAAAAGAGAAAATGAAGCATTTGGTCAATACCTAAAAGAAAAGGAAAATGATATAAAACGGAAATAAACTTAATCATAGACCTTAAAGGAATGTTAATGCTTAATATATTATATGCTTAGTGCATTTTAACTTCTTCATGAATAATTAAGGTCTTAATTAATGTTTAATTTTCAATATAAGCTGCTGAAAAAAGTAACCTTTTCTATTTCTTCATAATATGATGCAATTGATATTCTATCATCTTGACTACATATTTTATTAATACATAGATAATAAAAGATATTTGTATTATAAATATATATATTAATTAAATATTGAGGGTTGGATTACTTAATACATTTATGTACTATGGGATTGTAGAAATGAACAAATGTTTTCAGTTTAATCTCTCCACATGCCCAATAATCTATTAACTAATTCATAATTTAAATATAAAAAATATTCAGTGGAAATTAATCAAAAATTATGTTTAATTCTATATTCCTTCTAAATGTTTATGTTGTTAAAAAGAGTGCATCCATGTTATTAGATTATATGTTATTTTAAATTTTGTATGTAAACAAGGTTTTCTTTATCTAACTTTTATTTGCTTAAGTTATTCTGAAACTTAATTGTATTTTTAATTAGTTAGTTATTTTAATTTGTTTAAAAAATTAATAATGATGTGTTGTGAAAGAAATATATATCTTTCTGGTAAATTAACACAAATTTAGGTCACATTCTAATGATTTGATAAGATTAGAAATTTAATTATAAAAAAAAAAATTGATTTGGAATAATTTTTTTGTATTATACAAACTAAATTATTCAATACAAACAATATATATATATATAGGGCTATGAAAATCCTTCTAGTCTTTTGCCAAAAAAGAAGTTTTCTTCTCTTTTTCGATAGGGTTAATTTGCTTTTGTATGTATTTTATAGGGACAGTATGATCTCTCATTATTCATAAAGTTGAAAGAAGAATTAATGAAGGAACATAATTATAATTATAAGACATTATATTGATATGCAACTAATTAAACTACAAGATCAAATTATTGCCTGAAAAGATAATAGTAGTCTTTTTATGCTCTAAAATTTGTCTTTTTATAAATTATAGTGATATTATCGCTATATTTTTTTTTATCTGAATAAATATATTATAAAGACAAAAATAATTAGTGATACGATGTATAATTTCTAGAGACAATAATTAGTCAGGAGTTTTTTTTTTAGTTTTGATAATTTTTATATATGTGAATTTGCCAGGAGGATTAAAGTATTTTAGGAACCCCGAATTCTATGATTCTGTCTATCTTTTTTTTTTCTTTTCATACCCAAAGAAAGGAAAAGGAAAAAAAAAAGCCCCACAATAGTGTCAATGAAAGTTTATGCCTCCAATCTTTGGACAAACATGCATGAAAGAATCTCAGTAGTGGATTCAGAAATTTTGATACAGTATAATTCATATATAATTCCAAGTAAAATAGAGCAGCGACCTGTAATTTATAACATAAAAACGCTCGATTGACAATAATGAGCATGAAAACTAGGAAAAAAAATTTGGTTTTTTTATTCAAAAGTTTTTTTAACTAAAATATTCAATTTTCTAAAAAATATTTTTTGTGATCAGGGTTTTTTTTATTTTTTTCATATTGTTTTTATGAATAGTTAGAAATAAATTTGTTTTTTAAATTTTATTGAGGTCATTTATTATAATAGGAATTTTTTTAAATTTTATTGCTATCCACTTATTAAAATATTAGGTCTATATTCATTATATTGTACCTATAATAATAATTTTTGAAAATTTTAAGGGTCCAATGACCCCACTATTTTAAACCTGCATCTGCCTCTGCCCAGAACTAAAATTATGCAAACTCCTTTCAGAAAATATATATTTACCTGCATTAATTGAAAGTATTATGATGTAATTCAATGATACTGTATTATGTATTTAAAACAGTTTTTTTTTTTGTCCATAGAAACAGAAGTTTCATTAAGAGAGACATCTTCTTGCACAGCAAAAACAGCAGATATAGGGACCTCTTCCATAAGAAGAACAGCATCTGAAATAGAAAAAGCCCAACCTGCAATCGTGTGTGCAACCTTATTTGAAGATCTACTAACATAAGAAAATAAATAAACTTAATACAACAACTCTTAGCAGTGATACCATCTAATACCACTCTGACTTGGGTGGAAATAGAATCCGGCTCCTGAACTGATTGAATGACAGCTAACGCATCAAATTCTACTTCAATGGCCTCAAAACCACAATCCCAAGCTGCCGATATGCCGAAAAGGATGGCTAAGGTCTCTGCTACTTCCACACCCAACGAAACTTGCCTCCCGACATGAGCACCTGCCCAACCTCATTTCTGATAACAAAACCAAATTGGATTTTTGAGTTTAAGAACTCAAAACAGTAGTCTCTTGTAAAATTAACAATCATCATCTGATTTTTAATTGGCTTACCATGTGTAAGACGATTTCTATCATTCCAGACTTTCCACAATATGCAGCAGAACAAGCCAAATAAATCCGGCTTAAGAGTTTTGTGCATATCTGTAAACCTGTGAGAAATAGAGATACATTGTATATCTCCACTTTTGAACCCAAGTAGGCTGCTAAACCAAATGCACTGAACCCAAGGACAATCCTTAAACAAATGTAAATGAGATTCCCCCTCATTATTACACCGAGGGCACTGTAAATCACACTCAACACCACGAGAGGACAGAGCAGAATAGGTGGGCAGGGAACCCTTCACTAATGTCCAACAAAAGTGCTTTATATATTTTAGGAGGAAGCAAACCATTCCGGATTATGTTCCAATTGAAAATGTCTTGGTTTGAAGAACTAGGACCATTAGAGGGAAACAAAATTAGCTGACAGGCCAAGGGATAGCCAGATCTAACAGTATAATTACCCTTTCTTTTCAAGAGTACAGAGCTCACATCTTTAGGGAGACGACCAATAATTAATGGGAATACGCAAAGCTTATAAAACAAACAAATTGGGAATACGCAAGATATTTTCAGCTTCAAAAGGCAAAAATATTTCTTTTATGATATTGCTTTTCCAGCAAAGGAGCTTGTTATCAATAAGGCAGCACACTGGAGCACCATGAGGAAGAGTTCGAGGAACAAGTGGTTTTTTTGAAAGGCAATCCAGAATCCAATTATCCCAATTACACCACCCCATACCCTTTTTCATGATCACCTTTGCTTCCTTCAAACCACACCAAAAAGCACTCAGCTTGTAGCTGCCCTCAGTCTCTAACAACTCAGTTCTAGAAAAATATTTTGGTTTGACCACTCTAACAAAGAGAGAAAATGGATTTTGAAGAATTCTCCAAATTTGCTTGGCTAAGAGAGTAAGTTCAAAACAATGTAAATTGTGAAAACCATGTACCCCTAAATTTTTAGCTAGGCAAAGCTTGTCCCAACTTATCCAATGAATTTTTTTTTTTTCTACTTTTCACCACTAGCCCCACCAAAATCTTCCAATCAGGCTCTGAATTTTATCTCAAAACGATATTGGGAGGACAAAATAGCTCATAATATAAGTAGGGATCGATTGAGCTATAGCTTTAATGAGAACTTCCTTCCCTGCCCGTGAGAGAGCTTTTTGCTTTCATCCTTTTAACTTCTTCCAAATGCGTTCTTTGATAAAGCCAAAGATCGACCTTTTAGACCTTCCAATCAGCCCTAAGAGGCCAAGATAGCGGGTGTGAGCATCAACTTCATTCACATCCAACGTCCCTTTGATAATATCGCTTGCACCTTGAGGAACTCCTTCGCTAAAAGAAATTTCAGACTTTGCAAAATTAATCAATTGCCCCGACGCCGCTGTGTATAGTTGAATAATGTTCTTAATTGCCACACATTCACACTGATTAGCTCTAGCAAAAATGATGTCGTCCCCATGAATTTTCCCACGAGTTACTGCACTTCGAAGAAGCGAAGAGAAACCCTCTACGCAAAGCACAAACAAATAGTATTTTTTTTAACTTGAATATCACAATATAATCAAATATCACCAATAAAATCATTTATTTTTTCCCCCCCATATCAAATTTTCACTGATCAATTCATTCATACTCTCCTATAAATGCAAAATAATATTCTTTTTTATTTACGTGATAAAGTACAGTTAAATTAATCCATTAAAACTAAAGTTATGCAAACTCCTTTCTGACAATATATATATATAATATCTGCATTAAATTATTACCAGTTTAATTCAATCATATTATATCCTGTATTTAAAAGAATTTTTATTTAACATGCATGTAAGAATATGATATAATTAATATATGTATAAAGATTTTAAAGTAAGAATTGAATTTTTTTTTCACTTATCAATTCAATCATATTTCTCCGTAAATGCAAAATAATATTTCTTTATTTATATAACACAGTATATTAATTAAATTGATGTATGACTCTTGAACTTTTTATAAGGTATGGTTGAAATCTTAGAGAGAGAAAAAGGAAAAAAAAACAATAATATCGCCGACAAGGAGATATGATGAGCGGATTTTCAGGAGGATGAAACAATTAAAGGGTAAAATGATTTTTTTTTTGTCAACTTTTTTCTTTTAACCTTTTCTTTGTGTAAGTAATATGCATTGTCTATGATTCTCTACCACTATACATCCCTTTTCCTTTTTTCCCCCTATTCATTTCCTTTTACTACTCTTTTTTTTTTCTCTCCTTTCATACATTAATCATTCATTCTTATATATTCATCACCACAATTTTTGTCTTTATATATTGCTTCTGTAGAATAATTAATTCATATCCCCATTTAGATATTGCTTAAGTTAAGCTCTTTTTTTAAAAAAAAAAATCAATTATATATTAAAAAATTAATTAGAATTACAAAATTTAAATCATAATAAATATTATTGTGATCATTTGGAACTAGAAATTATCATGGAAATGAAATTCAAGATTTTCGTGATATTTTAGGATGAGATCAAAACTATATGGGGTCACCCTGCACTAAGTAAATGGCAAACATTTTGTCTGAAAAAGCCAGATTAATCATTTTATTAGCTCCAACATTTATTTCACAATATATATATATATATATATATATATGCATAATTTGAAAACATTATTGTGCATTCAGAAATTATTTATTTCGCAAAACAATATAAGGAATTAGTTTTTAGAATTTTGGTTGTGACTTGTGATTATTTTTTTATAAGACCAATAATTAATTATATATGGACTATAAATTTCTGACATGAGCTTACAAGGAAAAAATTATCGCAGAAGATGATATATTGGATCCAAGAACCTTGATAGCATGTTCTACAAATTCAATGGAGCCATAAAATTGGAAATTGTGCCTGCAGCATGCATATCTCTGGTAGATTCAATAGCTAGCTATTTCTTGGATTCACATATATAATTGTTGGATCCATTTGTGATTTCACCCTTATCTTATTTGATTTTTGTTTTAAATTCATTTTGAATAAGTTTATCTAATTAAATCAAAATTTCAAACAAATTTGTATTGGTCAGTTAACAATATATGATTTTAATTTAATCATATACATACATATTGATCCATTTTTAAATTACAAACATTTTAAAAAAAAAAAAACAAAAGATAACCTACCTTATACCTCCTTACATATAATTTTTACTAATTTTTTTAATTTAAAATTTTATTTTCGAATATATATTTCATATTACATGGAAATCATAATTCAACCCTTCTAGAAATAAAAGGTCTTTTAATGTAAAAGGGGTTTATGGGATAGCATGTACTACACCTAATTAGCAATAAGACCCCTAATTTTTTGTTTTTTTTTTTGGGGAAAAAATAGTCAAAAGTAATAACCTGTGTTTAATTATGCCTATATATCTAAATTAGGCTTAACATTATCACATAAATCAATCTTTAATTGCAATTATTGCCTAAACCCACAAAACAAAGGTTTCCGAATTAAAAATTTTATATATCATCTTTTTACCTCTTTAAGGCCATTGCTTTGTTACTTTCTTCTTTCAAAAAACTTTAACGTAAAAATCATCATTTGGGCGAGGTATTCCTTTTGGCATATTAATTAACTCTTATTATTGATACCCATAAAAAATATATAAATATATACAAAAATATTATTTGATTTGAAACTAATATAAAATGATATTTTTCGATAAAATGTTATAGGAAAAGTTGCATTGACTAGTGTTGATACCCATCTAAGGGTTATGGCTTTATTGTAGACAGCTTTTTGTTGAGGGATTTCATTAGCTCAAGCTAGCTTTTGAAGAAATTGGAATTATAACAAAAATCTACTTATTTAAAGCTAATTTATGGTTGTAATTTTAAATATTTGGACAAATTATATTACAATTTTTCGTGATCTGCAATACTTAAATCAAAATTTGATTTTTTATTTTTATTTTTAAGAAATGTTGTCAGATTCCAAGTTGATTAGGTCATAGTTTAGATTATAAGAGTCACCGTGATCATAAAATGGGTGCATAAAAATTTTGCCAACTCGCCGAATTTGTGGAAAATTCTGAAATTGGACGGTTGTCTACTTATATATTGACTTAATAATTCATAATTTCAATTTTGTAATCATTGCCTTTTTTTTTCTTTGGAGATAATGGTCTTTCTGGTTTGGGTCTTGTTCATTATATTTCCAAGAAAATACCGATGAAAAAGGTGTTAGGAGAAATTCATATATATTGGATTATAAATCAATTTAAATATGATTAATTAGATATAATTGGCCTGATTTATAAGGATTTAAGAATTTGAATTTAAAATGAGTTTTCAGATTTATGGAATATTTGTAAAATTATAGAATGGGCATAGAGTTAAAGAGACAAAAGTAATTTTTTTTTTATATATATATTAAAATGGTGTTTGATATGATTCATGATTTGGTAAGTCTAGTTTCAACCAAAAAAACTTAAGACTCTTAGGAGTCCAATATACTTTTGTGGAGGTCTCAATTGAAGAATTGGAAACTTCTATTCATTTCCCATAATAAGAACTTGTCCAATTTGATGGACGACTTCATGTATTTATAAAAATAAACAAATAAAAAAAATAGTTGGCATAATTGTTGAGGCTGAGCAATGAATTTGGGCAAATTTTAACACACCATAATTTCTTTTATCATAATTTATGTCTAATAACTTTTACTAAGAAGTACTAGTTGCATTTTTCAAATTATATTTTCTATTATTTTCTTCATTTTTCAAGAGATGTGTATTCTCTATTTTTTCTCATATCGATCTCATAATATTAAAGCTAAGCATATATGTCACTTAAAAAATAATAAAAAAATAAAAATAAAGTATTTAGCATTTTTCAATTTTATTTTAGGTATGTTTATTTTATTAACCTTATTTTTCTGTCCACGCGAAGATATACTGATAGAAAATTTGACAATTTAAGAGAAATATTCAGTGAGACAAATTGTTTAATTATTACTCCATTCGTTCTGTCTAAAATTTTTTTCACAAAAGTTAAAAATGTTATTTAATATGCATAATTATAGGTATAAAATGATTATATTATTCTATTTTAAAAAGACTAAAAGTATTAATTAGTATAATTCATTCAATAAATATATAAGATTTACTCCAAAATCAAAATAGAAATAAAGTTAAAAATAAATAGTTCATTTTTTATTGGTAATCTAAAATGTGTCGAACAAATTTTATTTTATTACATAACCAATATAATGAAAAAAAGAGCATTACTATTGATTTTAACAAAAAAATTTGCAAAAAAATGTAAATCAGTGTCATTAAAATTAATTTCTGGATCCATTGAGCTAGGTGCAATAAATCAAGGATTTCCAATCCTTGTTTATCCCGAAATGCCCAAAAAAAATTCTGGGAAAATTCATTTAATATAAAAAACTACACAATAATATTTGGAAGTTGGGAATACTAGGGTGACTCAAGATGAATTATAAATCTTATCAGAATATTTGTCATGTGTGTTTATGCGAGTGTCATTCTTCGAATTTCAGATTTAGACCGGATTTTCAAAGTCGTTTTCAAATTTCTCCTGGTTTGAAAAAAAAAATACCGATTTTAATATTAAGTGATTGATTTTTTGCAACAGAAAAGTATTAAAAATAGTAACTTATTATAAAATCTTAGGATCTAATTCTTAATTACATTGAACATTTCATAAAATAAGTTTTAAATATATTGAGTAAACATAAGGTGTGCTCTATATAAACTTCTATATAAATAAATTAAGTGAACAAAAAAAAATAATTAGTCTAAAGGTATAATTAATTAAATGTTAAGAAAAAAATTAATAATTATAAATCTCTAGGACTCAATTATATCACTTCAAAGTAATTGGTTGGATATTATGTTGGATCTGAAAAATATTTTAATATTTCGTCTCCATATTTATTTATATTATTCGAAAAAAAATATTCATTATGAGATCAATAAGGATGTAATGCTGACATCAAAATCAAAATTTTGCATATTGAAATTTATTTCACTTTCACATGTAAATTTGTCATGGGATTTTGTGACACACTAGAAAATGAAATCACATTAGTTTGGTCAAAGCTTGTACGTAGAATTTGGACCAAAATGTTTAAACAAAAATAATAATAATAATAATAATAATAATAATAATAATAATAATAATAATAATAATAATAATAATAATAATAATAATAATAATAATAATAATAATAATAATAATAATAAAATGGGAAATTTAGCTGCCCTAGATGACTTGACTTGGGTATCTTTCACTCTCTCTTCCAAATTAATGCCAGTTTTAAAGGAGTTATAAAGACTTTTGTTCCTAAATTGGATATGTACCAAACTTAGGAAGTATATATTTTCAATGAATTAGATTGTTGAAATGGCTCATGTGCTTTGATTCATACAGTTTGAGCGTTAATTTATTACATTATAATGTTGGATAATTTAATTATATTTTGTTGTCTGTAAAGTTTGTATATATAATAAAATATGATTAATTTGTAATTTGATCAGCTAAAAATTCGATCTAAATAAATAAAAAAATTATTATAAAAAGACCCTCAATATACATAGATATATATATATATATGTATATATATATATGTATGTATGTATATATATATATATATATAAGAGTAATGTTGAGTGAACTAATAGCAACCTAATTATAAGAAAATATATTTAACAGTTGACATCCATCCTTCTTAAAACGTTGGTATTAAAGCTAGTGAAATTAACAAGTTATAAAAATGTTCTCAACTTTAAACGTGGAAAATATAAGATTTATGATGAAAAATAAATAAATGTATTAAAAAAATCTATTTTTAATAAATTTCCATATGGTATAAAAAAATAATTCTTATACGAAAATTCAAATCTTTTAGAAGAACAACCTTTTAATTTCAATATTTATTAGCTCCGAAGCACTTATTATACATGAATCAATAAATCAGGAATTAATTTATGTTAATTAACTCTTTAAATATAAGTCTAAATGAGATATCAAATTGTCAAACTTATTCGAAGTAAATCTTCCATTTCCATTCGTGTTATTTGGTTTGAAAATCCTAATTAAGAAGTCTAATGTCCAAATCGTTTGAAGTTGAGTATGTTAAATGAAATGGAAACATTAGAAAATTTTTGAATGGAAAAAAAATAAAGAATTAATGTCAATTATTCCAAATCTTCATCATTACCTGTTAGATAATGCTTAGCTACCAAGTTAGAAGGAAACTGTAACTGGCTTATTAAAATGGGCACTAGGTCTAAGTTAAATTAATCATTGACTTGACTAAGCATTCTTCCCCTTAATTATTTCTTTTTTCTTTTTTCCAAAAATATAAAAATAAAAATCGATTTTAAAAGCAAAGCTAATTAAATATGATTTGATTTGATTTAGAGCTTTACTTTTAATTGTAAAATGAGGTGCATTATATATAAAATAAAAATTAATACTACACAAAAAGAAATAATAAGGAGAATAAAAAAAACAAATGTATTTTTTTTAAAAAAATAAAATAGAATTATTTATTTGGAAATTAAAAAATTAATTTTAAAATGATGAACCATTAAGACTCTAGGGATAAAAAGAGTCTTCATAATGAGAGCAAACCAAATGAAATGATGTCACTATGATATAATATAAAATATTTATATTTTCATTGTTTTTTGTGTGAATCACAATGCATAAAACCAAAAGTTCAACTGAAAAACCATGAGAAATAAAGCAAAATGTTTTAGAATTCAAAGTATGAATATGACAAAAACAAAGAATGGAAAAAAGTATTTTTAGTTTTTTTATTAAATTTTTATTGTATTTAATTTGTTTTTCTATTGAATATTCAATCTTCAACTGTATTTTGTTGAGCACTTTTTTTTTTTTTGTAGAGCATTATCAATCGTGAAAACACAGTGACAATCTATGTTAAAAACTAAAAAGGATTCAATAGAAAAGAAAAAAGTTATGAAATTTAATAAAATAAAACTAAATCATGAGTAATCAAGAAGAAAGGGCATTCGACCAAAACTAGAAAAGTTCTGGGCCAAAAATGGGTTTATCCAAATATATATCGAATCGCAACTTTTTTTTAATCATGCATTATTCGCGATCCATGTACCAATAGGCCCATTTCTTACAAATCTTTGGGATTTTTGGGCCACTAAAAATATAAAAATAACTCTGTCCATTTCTGAATGGGCCTAGTTTGAACTCTGATTATGATCAGAAGTGTTCCAATAATAATAATCAATAGCCGAAGGTGTAAAATAGCAAATTATATTATGGATCCGTATTTATGGTATATGTTATGTCATTTACTTAAATGATAAAATATTTTATATGTAAAAAAATAAAGGTGCACTTACACTTATGAAAGAAATTGGATCCATAATATAATATGAATATGAGTTCATAATATAAAATTTGGTGTAATACAGTTAATCTCATACACATTTAAAAAGAAGTTAGTTTTTTCATTATTCACTGTCATCGTAGTAAAAATTCATAATGAATTGGGATTTTATGAAAAGAAAAAAAAAAGATAAGAAAATATTTTTAAATAAAATAGACCAAAAATTCTGTAAATTAAAAGTTATATATTAAATTAGCTCAAAAATTAAGTTTAAAATAAATTGATGATATAGTAAAATTATTCAAAATGATAATCAAATTAAGTTATGAAAACTAAGTAAAATGAAGTCCGTAATATTGAGATTGAATAAGGAGATTGGCCCTTTTTGGCAGCAAGCAAGAGAAGAGAGCAGGCTGCATATCCATTAGTTTTAAAGGACAGGCTAAGGGTATCTATTATTAGAACACAACACTGCCCTTCAGCACCTAAACTGTACCAATATATATATATATATATATATATATATATATATATATATATATATATATATATATATATATATATATTAGGATTCACTTTCCTTTGCTACGTTTCGAGTAGGGGGTTATCCCCAATCTTCATGACCCTTTAGGGAATGCCACGTGTACATTAGCAATCTCAAAAATGTTTCAATATATATATATATGATTCTTCCAAATCCAAAGAAAGGCTGACTTTGAATAGAAAGAAATGGTTTAGTTTGGTTTTGTAGAGGCACTTACCAAGAAAGATATTGATGAATTGAATGTATATAATAAATAAATACCCTATTTTACTAATCAAAATAGAAATACTATAACCACCAAACATTGCCATATAATATAATTTGGTTTTGATTTACGATGATAATTATATTTTCATTTTTTTAATATATTGGATAATCAAATTTTAAATATCAAAATCTGATTTATTACAAGTGGATTACCCCATTTTTTGTGGTAGAATTCCTATCATTTTGATATTAAAATAAAGATGATATCTATTTTTTTTTCTTTTTTTTCTTTCTTACCTAAAATTACTGCAAAAAGGCTGGTAAAAGTTTTCATAGAACAATATATGTTGTCCAAATTCAAAGTCAAAGTTAAATAGGGTACCCCACAAATGTTGAAATAATTTTTATGTATCCATATTTATATATATGAAATTAATAATTTATTGTTATATAAATATATAATATGAAAATCACTTGCGGCTTAATTAGTTAAAAATTCTAGAAACGTGTCCATATTTTGAAGTGATTTTTCTATTTAAAAATCGACACATTGCATGTGTCCCACAATTTTCTTTCTCTATTCTTCTTCCTCCTTCCATCCCTCTCTTATTACCATTCTCTCTCTCTCGGCAGCCACCATCAAGATTTTCATTTTTTTCTTCAAAGAAAATCCAATTCAATACCTGTCCATTGGAACACCATTTTCACATGAGAATAGAATTCCACCGACGGGATATTGTTTTGCATATCATGAAAATTTTCAGTTTTTTTTTATTTAAAAAAAAAAGTGTTTATGGTGAAGAGCTTTCCATACTGTTCTTTGGAATTAATGTGTTTGTACCTATGTACTCCATGCATTGCTGCAAAACCCATTACATGCATACTATACCAATAAATTAAAGTAAGGTATATAGCTAGGTTTTTATTATATGACAGCAAAATTCATATAATTATTCATATTTACATAGCTATTATTTTATTATTATTGCTCGAGCGAAATGTCCATCTATATATTCTAACAATTGATTAGAATTAAGTCATTTAAGTGTTCGTTTTATTCCCCCTCCCCCCTCAAACACCTTGTTCTCTTTCTCTTAACTGAATCTCTTAATTTTAACATTTTGGCGTCAAATAGAATTTTAGGATTTATCTTAAATCTAGAAATTCAGAATTTAAATGTGGAAGAAGAGGAGGGGAGTGTAGAGAATTGAAAGAAGAGAAAAAAAGAGTGGAGGCGGAGGAGCAAAGAAAGAGAGAAGGTAGGTGAAATATGTGGTTCCGGAAGTAAAAAATTGGTGATAATTGCATACGTAATTCGTAAACTAATCTAATCATACAGTTAAAAATTGATATTTGCTTCAAATATATCAAGTATATGTTGTAATTTCAGCCAAACTCATTAATTAATTATAACATTAGAGAAATTTTTTTATTACATCTATTTGTTTGACAGTACAACTCAAGTTATAATTAACTTTATTCACAAATTAAAACATATAATATACATCCGATAAGTAGTTTGATGGATGAATTTTAGTCTTGCAGTGCGGGAGATTAATGGTTAAAAAAATATACATGATATTAAGTAAGAATTTTCTCAAATCACAATGGAAATAGGAGCAACATCATCATTGAAGATTATGGAAATTTGTTAATCCATGCAACTTTATTATAAGTGTTAAGCTATGTTCTTCATCAAAACAAATAACATATATATACATAGGATTTTCATTTTTCAAGACAGGGTATTCGTACAGCACAAACCGAAAGTAATTATTCTAGGTAAACCATATATATTAAGTAACTAGTAAGTTTCCCTGTCTGGTTTTATTTATTTATTTATTTCTAATAAAACCCTATGTAGTGAACACAAACACTTGCAGTAGTAAGCTACTAGCATATATCTACAGCAGCAGTAATAAATATATGAAGAGAGTAGTAATTTCAATAATTAATTTTGTTGATGATCAACTAGCGTCTCCTGGCAGCAGTTTCTCTCTGAGCATTAAAGAATACCGCAGCCACAGGGAGACCAAGTTCATTTTCCTCTGCAAATTTTCTTGTATTAAACTTATCCCTTGAGGATGGTGGGCTCACTGTTTCCCTTCTGTTCTGTTTGAACAGCACGAACACATACCTATGGATCCCTATGTTAGGCTTCGGCATCTCATAGCTCAACACTTCTTTTCCTACAATTTTTAAATTTTTATTATTATCTTTTCTGATTATGGTATTAGCAAGTAAAAGCTGGAGCTCCATCATGCAACCAAGCTCAAGTATTGATTAATAACAAGAAAGACGAGAAAATAAAATTACCAAAAGTCGCATCTGTTGTTCCTGGAATGTCTGTCACTATCCTGCAGTAACATAGTCAAATCAATATATATATGAACATTCAATTTTTGTGGGATATGTATACATAGTCAAAAATATTAAATTACCAGTGAATGTGCTCCTTGAGATATGGATCACTGGGATTAGGCACGTCAGGATCTGTCATCACCTGAAATATTGCAAGTGATTTAAAAAAAACAAAATTAAATGAAATCAGAAGGGAAGAAAGTACAAAATATATAATTTACCAGAGTGAAAAAAGATCTCAAATCACCACCATGAACCTCAACCCTAGGTTTGGTAGTAAGAGAAGAAGGGAAGAGTTCATGGCCATTGAAAACCTGTTTGTTGGGAGTGTAAGTGACAATCATTTTCACTGTTGGACTGAAATAATCTATTACCTCTCCAATCACTCCCCCTACCACTAGAGGATCTGATGACATCTTGTTGGCCATCAAATTTTCAACTACAGAGAGAATGAGAGAGAGAGAGCAAAAAAAAAAAAAGAAAGAAAGAAAGAAGAAGCTTGATGTTGCTTAAGGCAATGAGAGCACCCCATATTTATAGTGTTGGCCATTTGGAAGTTATCGCAAGAGATGAGTACTGTGGTAATTAAACTATACACAAAATGCTGGGCCTCTCTAATGACACAGCTTGGATTAATTGGAGCATCATTCAAAAAATTTCCACATCATTTGGAATTAAACCATCCCTAGCCCCTCAACACAGCCTCACTAGGTTGCTAGCTGTTGAATATATTAATTGTTATCGATTCCTTCTCTGTCACTAATCTTAATTATATCCCCTGTTTATGAGATCGATCTATTCATAATTTTAATCTATCTGATTCTTAATTAACACCTGAGTTTTGAGGTTAATTTTGTGTTTTCTTATATGATATCAGAACTTGTTCCTCTTTTTACTTTTTTCGCAAGCTAATATATATATATATATATATATATATATATATATATATATATATATATATATATATATAGAAGTGAGTTGTTAAAATAAATATAGTCTCCAGCCCCTTCTCTGGCAGTAATTCTACATTATATGTTTATAATGTTGAGATTCTATAAACAATTTCTCAATCTTTCTAAACTAAATACCTAAATTTAATTAGACTTTGGATTTGAATTTAAATTATAATTAATTATATTTTTTTCTATTTATTAATTATCATTAATCTTTCGTTGCTTACCTGCTTAATTATAAGGTTTGAGAGATCCTATCAATTGTTCCAATCTCAACACCTGAATTTTAAGAATAAATTTGAGCTTTTTAAGAAATGCTATTGCTGACCCGTTAGCTTTCTACTTTTTTAGTAAATAGTGAAAAATATGCCAGTGAAAAATTTTTCTTTTCTTTCCACATCATTTTTTTTTCTTATCAAGTACATATATATTCAGGGAAGGGAATGATAGAATTTAAACTTTAATTATTCTAGAGACACCTAAAATTTTTAACTAACTAGAACAAAAGTTATTTCGCCAATTGTGAATTTTTCAAGTAGTAGTATTTATGTTGACATTAGAATTAAAAGTTCTCAAATTAAATAAATATACAAAATATATTTTATATTTATAATTTTCTTATATTTTCATAGATGTCTAGATTCCAAAACATTTAATTCACATTTTGTTTGCTAAAAGTTTTTGCAATAAGAATCATTTTCTTACTCCTTTTTGAACTCATAAAAAGGCGTGTGGCTTGAAGTGATTTAGATTCGTGAAGTTAACTTTCTACTTTATTTCATTTTAGATTTCTGTGCAAGTATTTTTATCATATGGACAAGTGTTCTCAATTAATAGCAACTTAGGGAAGAAAAATTATTGAAAAAATATAAGTAAGCGTTGTTATGGTCACAATGCTTAAGCTTATCTCCTCCATTTGCACATCATAGAAATGAAGCAAAATCAATTGATGGGACTTGTGATATGACGTTGATATTGTTAAATAAATGGGTTTTGACATGACTCAAGAAATGAGAGAAATATATCTAAATTATTATAAAAAAAAACACTTAAATTTTAAAAATAGCATTAAGATATTTCAATACATTTTCTTATATTCGAACTGAACAAATATGAAAAATTTAGAGAATGAAGTTTATATAATTGAACATCAAAAGGTGATCTAACATAATAAAACTATAATAATTTTTAGCATCATGTTAAAATAAATAAATTTTAAACTTAATATATTCCAAAAATTAACTCAATAAAAAAAATTGTTTAAGCCATTATAAAAAAATACTTAAATTTTATAATTCATAAAAAAAATACTTAAATTTTATAATTCATAATTTACTGTGATATCTCTACACATCTCTATTTATCTCAATCCATTGGAATGCTCTTGTGGATATATTATATATGCATAACAATTTAATTAATGGCTACGCAATAGAAAAAGGAAAATGCTTTTAAAAAAAATACAGCAGGAAATGCAAGCACTGAAACCAATAGAATTATAAGATATTTAATTATGCGATGCACAAATTCTCTCTAACCAATTACTAGAATATTTTGATAGAAGGGTATTAAAATTGTTTTAAAAAATCATAAAATTATTGAATTTTATTAATAAATAGATAAATAATATTATCTCTCTTACCCATTTCTAACATGGGCAATTCATATATTATTATCTGTTTAACTATATACTTTTGACTTTGCAGAGTTTAATGTGGTGTACATTCAGGGTTTCCACTTAAACTAAATCTCATTTTTCAAGGAAAAAAAACATAAATAATTATTATTAATTAATGGGAAAAAGAAAGACACAAAGAATTTCAGCATATCTGCTACAAAAATCCCAACCTAGGAACTAGTTATGGGCTAGTATGTAGAAATTCATGTGAATGCTATTCACTTAGTAACTTACTAGATTTGGAAATATCATTATTTAAAGTGTTTTGGGGGGTATAATATAAAGCAAACTCCACCATTATCCCACGAAAAAATTAATAAAAAATAAAAGTAAAGACAACTAGTGCTTTGGGGTCATTTCAAGAAAAGAGATTCAGTTTATTTAGGTCACTTTGCTATTCCAAAATTGCTATAAATGGAAAAATAAAAAATTCCTATTCCTGTTCTTCCACATTGGATTGCATTTGATAATGTAATTAAATTACTGATTTCATGGCTTTTCCAATGTGCATTTCTTTTTCTTTTCCAATATTTGGCCATTACCCTCTCATTAACTCCTTTAAACTTTTTAAATTTATATGATCAGCTAGTGGATGTTTGTTTTTATAACCATATTCGGTATGAATGATTCCCCCATTTTCCACATTTTATAATGTTAAAAATGTATTTAACTCGATAGATTTTGAACTACCTTTAGTAGTCATTTTGAAAAATTATTACTTAGATTCTATTCATTTTATTTGTATATATGAACCAATTTAATAATTTTATTATGTACTAAAAAAATCATTTTTATAGTTATTTTTATGTAAGAATAACTTTTTTATATAAAAAATATATTATTAACTTAATACATATATAATTATTGGATATATGAATCCAGTCTATTCAAAAATAATAATAATAACCATTTCCAATTCAATATTGCCCGTAGATTTCATCAATATGTGAAACCTCACACTTCCATTAAAATTTCACTTAATTAAGATCAATTTTATTTAAACTCAATTCATATTTTGTTGTGAAAAATAATTCAATAGCATACACAATTACAAAAAGTAATGAGAATAAAAGAGAAAAATGAAATAATATCTATGTGTTAAATTAATGAAATTTACATTTACGGGCAAGACATAGAATTATTTTCGTTCTGATGAATTAAATCAAGTACAATCATCAAATCCTAAAATTATTATAGTGTTTTTCTAAATCGAGTAGAAATTATATAAATAGCCTAAACTAAATTGGATAACTAAAAAAAAAAAAGGGATTTGTGTATGAAATATATTAGATGAAATTATTGATTATGAATAATTGAGTGAAATTATTATTATTATAATTATTGGAAATGAAAGAGGTGATGGAAATATATATCGTGAGCTTTGATAGGGTTGGGTAAGAGTAAAGTGATAGAAAAAAAAAAAAAAAAAGACTACGTTCTTTACTTCCAACACAAACCTTTAATTTTTTTTTTTAACCTTTTGGATTGCACTCCACCAAAATTCAAATTATATTAACATATTTTTCATTCACAAATTGAGATAATAATTCATTTTCATGTTAAAAAAATTATAATTAACTTTATAATTATGTAGAAAGAATATTTGTTTTTTCAGTAATATATTCTTAACTTGGTTCAAAAATAAATATACATATATCTAACTAAGACAAAAGATTTCCTTTAATTTAATTCTTGACTCATTGTCAATATATGTATATTTCACCCGTTTTATTATTTTTGTAAATGCAAACACTACAAATAATATTTTCAAATACAAATTTCTTTTATAGATTAATTTAATATATCCATTTATATAACGGGCTAATAGTATGCTATTACATTTTTTTTATTAATTTACAAATGTAAAATTTAATATTAATTTCTTATGTGACAATAAGCTATTAACTTGATTTATAAAAAAAATAGCCCGGTCATAGATAAAAAAAAATTTCCGGTTCAAATACTTAAGAAATTATTTAAAGTTAGAGGAAAAGATTTAAGTTAAAATTGAATCTGAATGAAGCAAAATAACATTTTCACGTAAAAACACAAAAACATTGATTAAAGAAAAAAATTCCGTTTTCTCTTGTTTTCTAATATATAATAAATTTTCACAGTTTTCTATAATATTTGTTCATGAAATTATTAATGAAAAAAATGTCAGGTTAAAAATTGAACAATAGTACTTTTAAGCACGAGAGATTCCTCTAAACAAGAAAAGGAAAAGGCAAATTTTTATTCCTTATTGTGTAGCACATGAAGAAAAATAAGAAACTGACAGTTGTTCTCTTCAACTCTATATTTCTACAGATATAATGCAAACTATATCTGTAGAAATTGCAGCAAAAAGTTGTACGTACTTGACAAACATTAAGATTTGAAATTTTAATGCAACTAAACACATGTGGATAACATACATATACTGCACTTCTATTCCTTTTTTTATGCAGTCTTTTTTAATGAAAGGATGCAAATCAATCACATATTTTATTCCCAATAGATGTTGTGATGGAGGAAAATTAATTTGTTTGTCATATCTAAAAAAAATGCAAAATTTATTAATTTGATTACATTATATTTATGTTGTACGTATTATATACATATAATATTTAAGGTAATCAAAATAAATATCATATACTATTCTAGATACTCTTAATACATATTGTTTTATTTTGTGGAATTAATTTATATATAATTAATATCTAGAATTTTCAAGCAATTGTTTTTTTATTTCAGTTACAACACATAGTATACATATAACTAAATAATGTATATATATCATGCATATAATATTGTAACTATGATTCAGTAATTATCTACATAAAATGCAACATAGTAGTTTACATGGATCAAAATAAATAAGCTGAGCATCTATATTATGTGTAAACTATCTGAAATTTTGAAAAAACAATATACATGTGGAAAACACACATATAATGATCATGTAACATTTGTTGCTAAAAACTGAATCACATTATGTATTACTTTTTAGGGTGGAATGCATAATGGTGTTTATGAAGGGTTGCAAATCATTTTTTCCTTTAGGAATTTCAAGTTTAGGGTTGTAAACGTGTTGAGTTAAGCCAAGACGAATATTGATGAGATTGCAATCAACTCATTTAAGTTTATCACAAACTTGAGTTCAGTTCAAGTTTTTATACTTAACCTCAAACTTGACTCTTTTTAAAATTATTAAACTTGCGAATGACTCGAGTTTGGTTCGTAAAAAAATCATTTATTATGTTTAATGAGTTTAGTTTAAATTTGGCTTATTAACTAATAATGATAAAAGCTCGAGATCGAGCTCGATAACAAAATATAATATAAACGAGCCTAAAACGAATATGTTAGCAACATTTTAAACGAACACATTCATGAGCTTTTAAATGAATATATTCGCGAGCTCGTAAATGAATATATTTATAAGCTAAAGTACTAAACAATATTGAGCTCGAGCTTAACTAGTTAACAATAATAATTGATCTTGAACGAGTTTTTTCAGAATCGATATCCATATAGCTCATAAGTGACTTGCTTCATTTACAATCTCATTCAAGTCTAATTATGTCACATCCGTGAGTTAGACCATGACCGTATACGTGTACTGCGGTCGTTTATACTGCAGTATAAAGACATACGATCGGAGTCTAAATACGGATAAATACATAAAAATTTAATTATATTAATATGATAAAATGAATAGGAATTTTATCAAATGAAATAATGCAATTTCGTGTTATGCACGCAAATCGAGACGATAGCTCGGGCCAAAAATTGGATTAAGTTTTTCCTTCACCTTAATTTCACAAGATTACCAATAATCAAGTGTTTGGAGCAAGGAAAAATAATTTGTGGGTGAAGAAAATAAAGAAAATTTGGAAGAAAATTATTTCTTTGGCCAAAAATTTCAAAAAAAATTGGAGGTAAGTTTTTATTCACTTTTCCTTCAAATTTATATGAATTTATGTTGGATTTGATGATTGTTTAAATTAGAAATTGAAGTTGTGGTGTGTTGTTGGTTGAAATTGCTTGATGGAAAAAAATTAGGGTTTATGGAAAAAATCTTGAAAAATTAGAGAAAAATAGGAAATGAAGATAATAAGGTTTGAGGATGATGGATTGAGTGAAGAATTGATGGAAATAAATTTTAGGAATTTTTGTGGAATTTTTAGAGAATTTCCATAATTATGGTTAAATTTTGGAAAAATTATTTTGGAGGAATTTTGCCTTAAATTGAAGATAATGGAGTTAATTGGAGTGTATGGAAGTAGAAAATAAATTTTGGGATGAAAGGAGAATTTAATAGAATTTTTGGTGAATTTTTAGATTTTTGGCCAAATTATGGAAAAATTTATTGGGAGTTGTTGAATATTGTTTTGGTGAAATTGATGATGGAAAATGAAAGAAAATGAGTTAAAGTGATGATAGAAATTTATTTGGAATTTTTAGAGTATTTATTGGATTAATAAAAATTCTTGAATTGGAAATGGACACTAGAAGAATAAAAGAATTAAATGGAGAAAAATAGTTGTGGATGCAGAAAAATAAAAAAAATAAATTATTATAAAATAAAATTAATATTTGAATTTTTGATCGCACCGGGAAGCGTGATAACGACAAAAAACGAAATTTATGCATTAAACATGCATAATAAGAAAATTTTAAATTATAGGATCTTGATATTCGTGAGAACTAAAAATTTAAATTTTGCTAGATTTTATGTCGTAAAGGGTTCAATAGCTAATCGTAAATTTTTTTATCTCTAGGCGCGACGTTGGACTAGGCGCCAATCCGAGATAAAGGGAAAGAGCCGGCCGATACCGGCAGAGCATAAAAAGGTTAGTGCAACTACCTTTATAATAATAGTCAAGTAAATATATTTTATGTGAAAATTGAAATTTTTTTTCAATTATTGTATTGAAAATATATTTTTGTATTCTAGAAAATTTAAATGTTAAAAATTCTCTATAATGATAATTATTTTGGTATTTAAAGAATATTTATTAATTTTATGAAAAATAAAGTGAACTATGAATATGAGAATTTTTCTCACATGTTAGCCTAGACGTGAACTAGAGTATTGTTGGCATGCCAATAGGGTAGAAATTATGGTCCTGTGCATTTCTGTGGACCAATGAAATATTGTGATCCTGTGCATTTCTGTGGATCACCTGATATAATTGTCAGTCCTGTGCATTTTTGTGGGCTGAATCATTTACATTTGGATCCTGTGCATTTCTGTTGATCCTAAGTTGTGATGTAATATGATACCCATTTGATTCTCTAGGAGCAAGTCTAAGATGTTATAATATGTGGGTATATGAAAAATATATTATTAAGAATTCAGCGATATTTGAATTATAAAAATATTGTATTGTGATATTTACAGAAAAAAAATGAAAATTTTGAATTGATTTTATTTTAAATACATGTTTTATTTTAATGATTATTATTATAAGAGTTTTTGCACCACTGAGTTATATACTCAGCGCGGAAGTTTGTTTTCTCTCGAGAGTATGAAGCACAGCAGTAACAGTGGTAGTCACACATAACGAGTTGGTCCCTTTATTCTATTTTTATATGTATATATATAAGTTTTTAAATTTCATTACAGCATGTATATAAATAAAATAAAAAAATGTGTATGTATAATATTTTAGTATATATTTAAAATTTTTTATATTAAATATGTTTAAAATTAAAGAAGTATTTTTGGAGAGTTTTATTTTCTGTAGCACCTCTTATCCGTCCGATATACGGATATGTGTACGGAAGGGTAATGGGTGTTACAATTTTATTGTATTCCAAAAAAATTTAAACAATTGTCACATTCGTGAGTTAGACCCTGACCGTATACGTGTACTGCAAGTCTTTATACTGCAGTATAAACGATCGCAGTACACGTATACGGTCAGGGTCTAACTCACGGATATGACAAATTATTTTTGAATAATTGAATTCTATATTTCGAAATAAACATTATATATATTTTTTCCATGATATGAAAATATTTTAAATTTGATTAAATATATGTTTTGAATATGTTATTGTTGTATTGAACTGTTCATATATAATTGATTTTCTGTCTTTTATTCTTTCTTGTCATCAAAGCATTGTCTCTTGCATTTTTATGTATATATTTAAAAATAAAAAAAATAAACATATACTATATTCATGATATATGAATTATATGTGTACATTCTACATATATTATATTCAGGATATGTGGGTTATATGTTTACCTTTTACATGCTCAATATACATATAAGATATTGTTCTAAATACACTTAACATATATTGTGTTAACTATAGAATTAATTTACACATAACTAAAATTTATATTATGCAGCCAATTTATTTATTTTTACTTCATTTACAACATATGTAACACTTGTAAAATAGCGTTTAAAAGTTATGTTAGTAGTTTGAGAGAGAGTTGGAGTTGAGTAGAGTTAAATAAAGTTGAGAGTTAAAAAGTTAATGGCTTCATGCCCGTAATAAAGGGGTGTCATGGCCTTGAATGTCTGGATTTTCTTTCATAACTTAACACACCACCTTTGGCTTTTTTAATTATGAGATACCCTCTTTCTCTATTTTTGGGATTTAAAGACCTAAGCTTCAACAAGGGAAAGCAAGAGAGAAAAGTGAGAGAATGTGCTCTTGAGTTGTGAATGAGTGAAGTATAGATTGGGTGTTTGATGTTATGTTCATGTTCCAAAAGGCTAAGAAAATACTTTTCTTGTTGCCAGGAGCTGAAAATTCATCTCAAGTGAGAGGACAAAATTGAAGAAATATAATTGTGGTTAGACTTCATCCTATGTGTAAAGTATGCACATAACCATATTCATAGACTTTAGTTACATGAATATGTGTTATTTGTCTTTGATGCATGTTGTGATGGGTATAGGTTGTGTTATATGGTATGAATTCAAGTTAAATTCAGATTGGGGATTTGACGACATTTGTTAATTATAAATGATTTTTTCATATGGTAAGGTATTACTCTATGTTTTTGGAAAAAATTTCCAGATTCATGGCTATGAACTGGTTTTTCATAGGCACAAATGTCGTGATATGGTATTTTTAGTTGAAATATACATGTTCATGGGCAATTTCACTGTTGAATTCACGGTCTGGTTCACGCCCATGAAGGATTGATCACGATCGTGAAAATTGTAGTTGATTCAGATTTTGAATCATGACTAGATTAATGGGCACATTACCTGTGAAAGTGTTTCACAACCATGAAAATGAGTTCATGGACGTGAAGTTGTTAACTTGCATTTTTTTATTTTTTTGGCATGTGGAATAAAATGGTTTCATTTTGAGGTGGTATAGCTCAGTTATTTTGATTATTTTATGGTATAAAGATGGATATGTGGTATGATTATGTATGATATGGAAATTATGGTTAATAAATGTTTCAATATGGTAAGTGTGTGAAACAGTTTATGCCTAATACTCTAACTAAGACTAGAGCTAGGATAGATGACATGTCATTAAAGGGAGATCGGTATCATATGACCTAGGTTGGTCACATTGGAGATTCTCTAAAGGATAAAGGTTTAAGCCAAATGAGATTTCTTTGGTTTTTATATGTGCACACTCATTTTTTCTCAAACAAGTATTATAAGAAGCTCAAACAGGTATCCTAAGGCTTGGATGAGAACCTTATTTTACTCTTGTATCCAATTTTCCTAGTTAAGAGTAAAGTGAACAGCGAAATGGGTTTTAATAATTTCTAAGTGCAATGAACACTTGTATGTTTAATAGTTATTATATTGTTATGCCATGTACTGACTTGAGTATTATGTTGAAAATATTAAAGCATGACATCATTGGTAAATAGTTTATTTTCATATGCGGACTTCAAAGTAGTTCATATTGGTATGAAGGTAAGAATATCATGCATATGTATATTTATGTTATGTTTTGCATGTTGTTATATACCTCAAAGTATTAGTTTATTTAGCATATGAGTGTTCACATACTTAAGTTTGGAGCCTAAAAGTTGATTGACAGAGAATGACGCCCAAGAGCAGAGTCAATGATATTTCTTGAAAGGTGGGTGATACACTTTGTTTCTTTTGGATTTTTATTGTTTTGTTGGATTGGGTAGTTGTAATTGTACATAATTATATTTTTAGAGACATTTAGTTTTGTAAACCTTTGTGCTAGTGATTGCATGTATGATTATTGTACTTAAATCTTTCAAATTCTATTAAGTTATTTTGATAATGAATGATGTTTATGATTTTTAATAAGTCATTATGGTCATAGTGCATCAAAGGTTTTTATTTAATGTGTTTTAATCATGTGTGATGTAATACTCTTTAGTATAATAAAGTTTATTCCTGATTATATCAAAGACGGTTACATTTAGTGGTATTAGAGTTTAGGTTTAGATGATTTTAAACCTAGGTAGAAAAGGTTGTATCGCATGTGTGGATTTTATCCTATATGACTTTAATATGGGTTATTCTCTATCGATATGTAGGTTAGAAAAAGTATATAGAGATCAAAGCTCATGATACAATGAAGAGTAACAGTCATTCGGATGTAGAAACTTAAAATCAGCTAGCCAAGCAAATGTTCAAGGGTCAAATGGCACCTTTCATCTACAACAACCGAATGATGGTTAAAAACTCAGGCTTAGGATCATCTGATTCAAAACTTAACAACTCTTTTGCATTGCTTAGTACAAGCTATGCCACCACCTTTAGTGCCACCACCACCTCCATCTCTTCTTTCTTCACCACTGAGGCCTAGTATACAAATTGACAAGTTGAATACAAACAGGGCTATAGACTTCACAGACAAGATTGATGACCTAACAACCATAGAATTTTGGTTGGAAAAGACCCAAAGGGTCTTTGAAGAGTTTGAATGTGCTGAGGAGCACAGGGCTAGGTATATTGTTTCATTTCTTCATGAGCATTTCTACGATTAGTGGAATTTTATTCTTCAGAAGCCTTAGATTCTAAAACTGTTTACTTGAAATTTTTTCACATATGAGTTTAAGAAATAGTATATACTGATGGTGTATACATATAAGAAGAAATAAGAATTTTTGAACTTACAATGAAGGAACATAACTATGACAGTGTACGAGAAGGAGTTTATCCAATTGAGTAAGTATGCAACTAATATTATTAGGGATGAGGCAGAAAAAATCCGTCTGTTTGAGGACAGTCTGAGATATGAGATTAGGTTCTATGTGATTTCACAGCAGTTTAAGGATTTTGTGAAGCTAGTATCTACTACTATTACTATAGAAAAAAGAACAAAGCTAAAGAGATTAGAAGAGTCATCTGAGAAAGACTTTAGGAGACCATTTTACAGTGTTACTTAGACATCAAGTAAGAAGGCTCGCACCAGTACTGGGTACTTCTAGTCGAGAGGTCAGGGTGAGAGTCTTAGTCAATTGATGATTACCATACATGCACCATCATCTAGAGTCATCTTCACTACTGCCAATTGTCAGACTCAAACACAAAGAGAGTAGCACCAAAGTGTGCATCATATGGTAGAAACCATTTATGGAAGTGCTAGAGACCATCAATGGCTTGCTACAGATATGAGTCTCAAGATCACTATAGGAGAGACTATTCTTTACATATGGTTAAGACTCTCATTTGGACTCCGGATTCAGTACAGACTTAGATCAGGGGACAAAGGTAGACCAATTTTACCAGGTTGGATTTAGACCCACCATTTCAGAGATAGTGAATAGGTCATGATCTAAGAGAGCACCAGCTAGGGCCTATGCCATGAAGACCATAGAGGATCTAAATGCTTCAGATGTGGTTGTTGGTACTTTTCTTCTCTTTGACCTAAATTTAATTGCTTTAATTGATATAGGATTTACATACTTTTACATATATACCAACATAGCTTAATGGTATTACATGTTAGCTGAGAGATTAGATAATGAGATAGAGGTTACAAGCCCTTTAAGATATAGTACATTGGTGAATCAGGTGTACAAAAATTATCCCATCATAGTCTAAGAGGAATAGTTTCCAACGAACTTCATTGAATTGTCCTTCTATGAGCATGATGTTATTCTTGGTATGAATTAGCTTTCTCAGCAAAGTGCATGGTAAACTGCAGAAGGAAAACAATAGAGTTGAAATCTTCAATGGGAAAAACAATGGTTGTTTAGGGTGAGAGATCTTCACAAAAAATGAGGGTAATCTTTATGATGAAGTCTTAAAAGATGATCAAGAAAGAGTGTGAGATATGTTTAGCTCACATGGTTGATAATAATAAGGGAAGTCTTAAACTTCAGGATATTCTGATAGTGGAAGAGTTTTTAGATGTATTTATAGACAATATACTAGGGCTACCTCTAAACATAGATATAAAGTTCTTGATTGAGTTTATTTCGGGTATAACTCTTATATCAACAACACTGTATAAAATGGCTCCATCAAATGTGAAAGAATTAAAGGTTTAGTTACATGAACTATTAGATAAAGGCTTCATCAAACCGAATGTATCTTCATAGGGGGCACCAATGTTGTTCGTCAAGATAAAAAAAATAGGTCTATATGGTTGAACAAGGCAACCATTAAGAATAAGTATTTGTTCCCACGGTTAATGATTTGTTCAATCAATTGAAGGGGTCAAGGGTATTCTCTAAGATTAATTTTGAGATCAGGGTACCATCAATTGAGGATCAAGACAGATGACATAATGAAGACAACTTTCAGAATCAAATATGATAATTACAAGTTTTTGGTTATGTCTTTTGAGTTGACCAATGCTCTGACAGCATGTATGGATCTATTGAATCAGATCTTCAAGCAATTTTTGGATCAGTTTATGGTGGTTTTCATAGTTGATATCTTGATGTACTCTAGGAGTAAAGAGAAACATGAACAACATTTGTGGACAATGATACAGACGTTTAGGGAATATATACTTTATGTTACGCTTTCAAAGTGTGAGTTTTAACTTGATGAGGTTATTTTTCTCGGGTATATGGTATTAGCAGATGAGATTAGGGTGGATCTAGACAAGATTGAGGCTATTTTAAATTGAAAACCTCATCGAAATGTGACTGAGATTAGAGTTGTTTCTCCATTGACCAGGTTATTGTGGAAAGATGTCAAGTTTATATGGACTATTAAATGCCAACACAGTTTAGATCAACTTAAGAGTCTATTGATAGAAGATTTAGTTTTGACATAGCCAGTCTCGGACAAAGATTATATTGTTTATAGTGACATTTTGCCCAATGGTTTGGATTGTGTTCTAATGCAAGAGGGGAAGGTTGTTGCTTATGCATATAGGCTGTTGAAGCCTCATAAGAAGAATTATCTGACACACAACTTAGAGTTGGAAACCATTATTTTCGCTTTGAAGATTTGACACCATTATTTATACAGGGAAAGGTATTATATCTACAATGAAAAGTTTGAAATATCTTTCTACTCAAAAAAGTTGAATTTAAGGTAGACAAGATGGTTAGAACTAATAAAGAATTATAATTAGGTGATCGACTATCATCCAAAAAAGACTAATGTTGCAGTCGATGCACTTAGTAGAAAGAATTTGATAAAGTTGCACCTTCAACCTACATTAGACCAAAAGATTAAATATGCTCAAAAGCAGGATGCCAAAATGGTGGAGTTAGTGGAGTTGGTCTCCAAGTGAGAGAGACCAAGATTCACAATTGGGCTAGATGACAATTTATGCTATGAGGATAAGCTATGTGCGCCATTCGTTTTAGATATGAGACAAAAGATTATAAAAGAGTCTCATAAGACGAGATATGCGGTGCACTCGGAAAGAAATAAGATGTGTCAAGATTTAAAAGGAAAGCATTGGTAGTCAGGGATAAAATTGATATCATGGAATTCATTGCAAAATGCCTTACTTATCAGCAGATGAAGGCAAAACACCAAGTACCTTCAAGGTTCTTATAGCCAATCACTATTTCAGAATAGAAATTGAAAAATGACCATAAATTTTATGATTGGGTTGCCTTTCACACTGAGAAAGTACAATGCCATTTGGGTAATTGGGGACATGTTAATGAATGCAGGTCATTTCTTACATATTTGAAGAGACTATCCATTAAGCAGGTTAGTAGAATTGTATGTGAATGAGATAGTGTGGTTTCATAGAGCTTCAGTCTCTATCATTTCATATCGGGATCTGCGACTCACATTTCAATTTTGGAATAATTTATAGTGAGCATCGGGTACCAATCTCAATTTTAGCATGACTTTCCATCCTCAAATAGATGGAAAATTTATGCTACGAGGACAAGCTATGTGTGCCAGTCGTTTCAGATATGAGACAAAAGATTATAAAAAAGGCCCATAAGACGAGATATGTGGTGCACTCGAAAAGAAACAAGATGTATCAAGATTTAAAAGGAAAGCATTAGTAGTCAGGGATAAAATTGACATCATGGAATTCATTGAAAAATGCCTTACTTATCAGCAGATGAAGGCAAAACACCAAATACCTTCAAGGTTCTTATAGCCAATCACTATTTCAGAATAGAAATTGAAAAATGACCATAAATTTTATGATTGGGTTGCCTTTGACACTGAGAAAGTACAATGCCATTTGGATAATTGGGGACATGTTAATGAATGCAGCTCATTTCTTACATATTTGAAGAGACAATTCTATTAAGCAGGTTAGTAGAATTGTATGTGAATGAGATAGTATGGTTTCATAGAGTTTCAGTCTTTATCATTTCATATCGGGATCTGCGGTTCACATTTCAATTTTGGAATAATTTATAGTGAGCATTGGGTACTAATCTCAATTTTAGCATGACTTTCCATCCTTAGATAGATGGATAGTTAGAGAGGGTTATACAGATCTTGGAGGATATTATGAGATATTGTATGATTGAGTTTGAAGGAAATTATGATAAATATCTACTGCTGATGGAGTTTGTCTACAATAATAGTTATCACTTTAGTATCGAGATGACTCCCTATGAGACACTTTATGGTGTAAAGTATCAGATACCGTTGTGTTGAACTGAGCTCAATAAGAGAAAGTTAGTGGGAATAAAATTGGTATAAAAGATGGAAGAGAAAGTGAAGATCATTTAGGATCGATTAAAGGCAACTTCTAATAGAAAAAAGTCCTATACATATCTAAAAAGCAGGGATATTGAGTATCTAGTGGGATACAAGGTGTTTCTCAAAGTGTCTCTATAGAAGAAAGTTCTCATATTCGAAAAGAATGACAAGTAAAGTTTTACATTCGTTGGACCTTTCAAGATCTTGGAAATGGTCAGACCGGTTGTATATAGACTTGACTTGGCATTATAGTTGAGTAGGATATACAATATCTTTCATATATCCATGTTGAAAAGGTACATGTTGGACCTTTCTTGCATTATATTTGTAGAAAGTATAGAGATGAGACTGCACTTGTCTTATAAAAAGAAACTAGTAGAGATCATAGCTTGGGAGGTTAAAGAGCACAAAAATAAGTGAATACCTTTAGTAAAGGTCTTATAAAGGAACCATACTACTAAAGAAGTGATATGGGAAAATAAGAAAGTGATGATGCCCAATACCCCCCCAATTGTTCTAAGTTGGCATATCAGATAATTTCAAGGATAAAATTTCTTAAGGGAAGAGAAATATAAACTCGTAAAATATGATCTAAAAGTTTTGTTAGTGGTTTGAGAGAGAGTTAGAGTGTAGTAGAGTTAAATAAAGTTAAGAGTTGAAAATTTAATAGTTTCACTACTGTGACAAGGGGTGTCACGACTATGAATGTCAGGATTTTCTTTCACAAACAGTGTAAGTTTGTCATGCCCATGAAAAGTGAGTCACGACCGTGAATACGATCAAGAGTAGGTGAGATAGACACAATTTTCTTTTTGCCATCCCTTAAGATCTGTCTCATACTCTTTAAAACCTAACCTACAAGCCATCTTTGGCTTCTTCTATCATTAGGGACTATCCTTCTCTATTTTTGGGATTTAAAGACCTAAGCTTCAATAAGGAAAATTTAGAGGGAAGAGTGAGAGAGAGTGTTTTTGAGTTGTGAATGAGTGAAGCACGAGTTAGGGTGTTTGATGTTCTGTTCATGTTCCAGAATGCTAAAGGAAACATTTTTCTTATTACTAGGAGCTGTAAGTCCATCTTAACTTAAGGGATAAGATAAGCTTGAAGAACTAGAGATGTGGTTATACTTCATCTTAGGTGTAATACATGTACGTAACCATATTCGAAGGCTCAAGTTGCATTAATATGTGTTGTTTTTTTTATGCATGTTGTGATGGGTTTAGATTGTGTTATATGACATGAATTTAGGTTAAATGCATATTAGGGGTTTGACATGCTAGTTTGGTGATTTTGTGTTGGAAATAACAAGTGTGAATGTTTTATAAGTGTTGATTTTGTTTACTGACATGTTAATAGTTGAGATGCCATGCTAGAGTATTGGCAGAGTCATTAATATTGGTCAATCATAAAGAATTTTTGCATGTGGAAATGTAATATTTTTTGAAGGGTGGGTAATGCACCTTGTTGTTGTTTCTTTTGGATTTTTATTGTTTTGTTGGGTTGGGTAGTTATAGATATACGTTCTTGTATTTTCAGAGATATGTAGTTTTGTAACTATTAAGCTTTGAAAACCTTTATTCTAATGATTGTTTGTGTGATTATTGTATTTAAATCTTTCAAATTCTATTAAGTTGTTTTGATGATGAATGATGTTTTAATGATTTTTAATAAGTCCTTATAACTATGGTGCATCAAAAGTTTTAATTTAATGTGTTTTAATCATGTGCACTATAATACTATTCAGCATAATTAGGTTTATTACTAATTATATCGAAGGGTGTTACAACATATAGCATACATATAATTGACCAATAAGATTCATATAATAATAATATTTTAATGTATAATGCGATAGTTATTTGAAAAAAATACAGCAGAAGGTTATTACACACATCGGGTTGTTTAGTAAGTGGTACATGCACGTTCGATGTGTTGTCTTATGATATACATTTTAGATTTAAAATAATATAGTTCAAGATGCCAATATTAAATCCTTCATATTCAATTTATACAATAATATGTCATGAATAATTATTTTTTTTACTTCATTTATAACATATAGTATGCATATAACCGTTCGATAAGATTTATATAATCAACATATAATATTTCATGTATAATACGGTAGTTATTTGTAAAAAAAATGCAGTAGAGGTTATTACACACGAATAATTTAGATATAACTTTCATATAATTGTCATATATGAAAACAAAAATTGTAGCAAATATTAGTTTTTATATCTTTTAATTGTGATGGTAATATAATATACATATAACTCAATGCACATATCAGACATTGTTCTAAATACACTTAATATATATTATTATATTGTATCAAATATGAAACCTATAAATGTGCTTCACGATCATGAAAATGAGTTCACATGCGTTAAACTGTTAACTTGTATTTTTTTTTGGCATGTGAAATAAAGTGGTTTCATTTTGAGGTGGTATAATTCGATTATTCTCATTATTTTATGGTATAAAGATGGATATGTAATATGAATATATATAAAATGGAAATTATGGTTAATAAATATTTCAATATGGTAAGTGTGTGAAACAATTTATGTCCAATACTCTAATCAATACTAAAGTTAGGATAGATAATATGTCATTAAAGAGATATCGGTACCGTATGACCTAGGTTGGTTATGTTGGAGATTCTCTGAAGGACAATGGTTTAAGCCAAGTGAGTTTTTCTTGTTTTTTATATGTATCTCGAGGGCTTGGATGAGAACATTATTTTATTTTCATATCTAATTTAATCTAATTAAGAATAAAATCAAATAATGAAATGACTTTTAATAATTTTTTAAATGTAGTGAATACTTGTATGTTTAATGGTGATTATATTGTTATGTCATGTACTAATTTGAGTATTATGTTGAAAATATTAAAGCATGACATCATTGGTAAATAGTTTATTTTCATGTATGGACTTCGAGGTAGATGGTACTGGTATGACGATAAGAATGTCATGCATGTGTATATGTATGTTGTGTTTTGTATGTTGTTATATATCACAAAATATTAGTTTGTTTAGTGTATGAATATTCTCATACGCAAATTCGAAATTTAAGAGTTGATCAACAGAGGAGGACGCCCAAAAGCAAAGTCAAGAATATTTCTTGAAGGGTGGGTGATACACCTTGTTGTTTTTTTTTCTTTTGGATTTTTGTTGTTTTGTTGGGATGATTAGTTATAGATATATATGCTTGTATTTTTGAAGATACGTAGTTTTATAATTATCCAGTTTTGAAAACCGTTAGACTAGTGATTGTTTGTACTTAAATCTTTCAAATTCTATTAAGTTGTTTTGATGATGAATGATATTTTATAATTTTTAATAAGTTATTATAACTATCGTATATCAAAAATTATATTGAACAATTATTTGACTGAAAATTTAAGAGTGATTGTATTGCATTGTGAGTGACATGAAAAATCTTAAATGTCACTGCAAAAAGAATAAAGAAATATTGAAAAATTGTTAAATTAAAAAGTTGAAGACCTAAAATATGAATTTTTCTTAATTCTTTAATTTCTAGTATTTTTCAAAAAAAAATTATATTTATAGTATGAAATATGCATTTAGAAAATTAAAAACAATATTCTTTTTTTTTGGTCAAAAAATAACTAAAAATTTAATAAGGAAAAAAGTAGTGCAAAAATGATTTTGTTTGGCAAGATTGGAATTTTGCATAATCATTGGTAATTACTACACGTTTCTGTTTCTCTAAAATATCTGATGGGCTGTGTGGATCACATTGTTCACATGGTCATTTCATTTGTCTTGTTCCATAAAAGATGAACCATGATTATGCTTTTGTGCTAACTTTCTTAAGTAGTTGAATGGCAGAGGAGATCAAGCAAGAAGATGTGAGCTTCATCAGCTAGAGCTCATACTGGTAAAACCCAAGCCAAACCCTTTTCTTTTCTACTTCATCCCGTAAGTTGCCGTGTTATTTTATTAGAATCGATTTCTCGCTAATGGGTTCTGTTTTAGTTCATGGTCTTCATTCGGTGACACTAATTAAAACATTATTACATGAATCAGAGTAATTGAAGCCGACACTTGATAAAGGCGCATCAGAGTTTGGGTTGCATTTGTAGTCTTGTAAAACCAATATGCCATTGCATATGCATTACTTAAGAGTATTTGATGGTTTTGCGTTCATACGGAAACCAATCCAATGTGTTTGTAAAAAAGCCTTACTGAAATGCTACTAGGTGCATGGAAACTTCTTTCTTTTTCTTTTTTTTTTTTTCCAGATATTTATTCAAACTCGATTTCCGGTTTTTAAATGTTACTGGGCTTCAAGTATCTAGCAGTAGTATCTACTGAGTACTGATCAACTCGGAGCTTGATAGCTTTTCTAACTGACCGACTCGCTTGTAGCTTGAATTTAGCTTTATCATATGCTTTAAAAGAGGTTTTAGAACATCAGAGTTACCTTAATTGGCAACGGCAGTTGCGTTTGTTCCCCACATTGTTGATCAGGTTCTTTCTTGGCTAGATGAGAAAGTATGGTTTGCTTTAGATCTGTCCGTAGTGGTGGAGGAAAACCAAAATTGGTGATTGAAATAGAATTCAACAATTATATTTTGTGTTAATTTCTTGAAGTTTGAAATTACATCTAATTTCTTGAAGCTTGAAATTACATCAGCATAGATCACAATTGCTTTTGGTGATTAATTGTGGTGATCATATATTTTTCAATTCATGAGTTCTTATATCATGCTGGGATTACCTAGCAAAAATTAAAAATGCTTCATTCAGTTTTGCACGTTATACATATACGCACATCCATTATAAAATTACTAAAAGAATAGCTTTCATTATCTATTTAGATATTACATCAAGAATTTTCTGAGATAACAGAAGTTTTGTAGCTTCAGTTAATCATGTGTTGATGACTCGGTTGATTACATTGTCTTTGTGATCGTTTTATATTGGAATCAATCTCTTCTGATGGGTTCTGCCCATGGTGCCCTACAATTAGGCCTTCTATGCAGTCTTGTGTCTTTAACTGCATGAGATGTACAAAATTTTAACATCACTTAATCTGTTATTATTCATTCATTCGTTGCTTCAGATTTGTTGGTAATACATTTTCATTACTTTACAGCAATGTTTGCACCAATTGCAGCAGCTGTAGTTGTTGGTCTTCTGGGTTGGGCTTATCAGGCATTGAAACCTCCCCCTCCGAAGATATGTGGCACACCAGGCGGTCCTCCTATCACGTCATCTAGAATCAAACTCAGTGATGGAAGGCATGTGGCCTACAGGGAGACAGGAGTTCCTAAGGAAGAGGCTAAGTACAAAGTCATTGTATTTCATGGCTTTGACAGCTCAAAGGATCTGAATTTACCTGTTCCTCAGGTACAGACTGAATTGACTTCTTAAATCCTTGCCTTTCTAGTTACGACATGCTATAAAATTGCAGTAGAATTTTGTCATCTTGGACTTACTCATACTGGAACTTTCACATTTTCTGCTCAAGGACATGTAGCAAAATGAATACAAGTCAAGTTTTTTCTTTTTATATTATCCAAACAGTAGATTTGATTGATGTGATATGCTACAATAAAGAGGCCAGGATATACCAACAGAGGGTAGAGGGAGAGAGAGAAAGAAAGATGCTTTTAGGTATAATATGTAGCAAATAGAAACAATATTAGCAGTTTAAAATGCAAGATGCCTTGACTGTGCTTTCGTCTTCAGGAACTTATAGAAGAGCTAAGGATATATTTCCTTAGCTTTGATAGAGCAGGTTATGGAGAGAGCGATCCATATCCATTGCGCTCAGTGAAGAGTGAAGCATATGATATTCAAGAACTAGCAGACAAATTGTAGATTGGGCCGAAATTTTATGTAATCGGATTCTCATTGGGAGCATTAGCCGTTTATGGTTGCCTAAAATACATACCACATAGGCATGATACATAGACCATGATTCATTTTCTTTCTTCCGGAATTCTTGAATGCATATGTTTCAGTGATAATCTTGTTGCACAGGTTGGCTGGAGCGTCCCTTGTGGTCCCATTTGTACACTACTGGTGGCCTTGTCTTCCAGCTAATATTTCGAGAAAGTGCTTTCAAAGTCTTCTGAAATGCGATCAATGGACATTTCAAGTTGCCCATTGGGCACCCTGGTTAATGTATTGGTGGATGACCCAGAAATGGTTCCCTGCTTTAAGTGTGTTGGCAGGAAATACAGCAATCCTTAGCCCACTAGATGTGGAGATTCTTAAAAAGTTGTCAGAAACTCCTAGTGTTGGTCAGGTAATTACATTTGCAACAAGATGTTAGTTTATCACCAATCATTTGTTCTTGCATTAGAGGTTAATGATATCCATTATGTTTCTGAATAAAGGAAAAGGTTCGACAACAAGGTGTTCACGAATCTTTGCATCGAGACATAATAGCAGGTTATTGCAAATGGGAATTCGATCCCCTGGATTTATGTAATCCGTTTCCTAACAATGAAGGTTCAGTTCACATTTGGCAAGGTTATGAAGACAGAATCATTCCTCGTCAAATAAACCGATATATTTCAGAGAAGCTTCCATGGATTCGCTATCATGAGGTTCCTGATGCCGGACATTTTCTGTTCTTCAGGATGGATTTATGTGATAAAATTTTCAGGTCACTTTTGCTTGAATGAACCACTAGTCCTACTCTACACTGTTACTTGTTTGAAAAACTGCTCAATGCTATATGATGCGAGTATAATATCTCGTGTTGTTTCAGTTTATGGTGTGTGTGTATAATAGATAGATTGGTTTGCTTGCATAAGATTATTATGACAATACAATGAAGTTTTAAAGTTGGTGTGGTTGCATAGAATTTTATTTTGGGTAAGGTTGGGTTGATCGACTTGAAGATTGGCTTGCTTCTTTTTTTTTTTTTAAATCGGTTAGTTTCTACCAAAATAAAATAATTGTGTCAAAAATTAAGACAAAAAAAATTTACAGGTAGTTGGTATAGTTATAAATAGTTTTCTTTAAAAATCAATTTCTTTAAATTCTTAAAGTCTTTATAACATAATTTTTTTTAGATAATTTAAGGTATAATATATCACCAAAATAAATAACCTGACAATAATTATTAAATAGACAATAAAAAGAATGTCAAATTTTAACGAGATTTGATCAATTATACTTACATTCATGGACACTATTAAAATAATATTCTACTATTTCAATGAAATATTACAAAGTGAAATATTATAAGAGAGAAAATATAAATATTCTTAGAAGTAAGAGATTGATGTTTTAGGATAATTTGTTAAGAGATGATGAAACATTTTTTATAAACTAATATTTTTTTCTTCCCTCTCCCACTTCTTATGTGAGATTGGGAGATTGCCAAAATTCAACAAATCTCCACTTTGGCAATCTCACAATCCCAAACAAATATTTTCTAAATTCTTATTTTACAAATTTCAGTAATGTCTTTAAATGAGTTTTGAAGCGTTCAATTTCAAATTCTAAGAACATGTTTCAACTTTTATTGCCATATTTACAGAATTTTTAGCAGTCAAAATCTTCTAAAGTAGTATCTCACCATTTTCAAGAATTTTTCATACAAAGTAATATCGAACATCGATGTATTTCGTTTTTATATGATAAATTTGATTTTTTGCTAAACAAATAACATTTTGACTGTTACGGTGTATTTCAAAAATCTTCTAAACTAGTATCTCACCATCTTTAAGAATTTTCCATATAAAGTGATATCGAACATCGATGTATTTCGTTTTTGTATGATAAATTTGATTTTTTGCTAAACAAATAGCATTTTGACTGGTTACAGTGCACTTTGACACTTTCTAACTAATTTCCAAGTCATTCAGCAATCCCTGAAGCCAAATTCCCTCCTAAACAGTTTCTGAAACTATCATGTACTCTGCTTTTGTTGTAGACAAAACAATTGTTGACTGTAAGGTAAACTTCCAACTAATCAGTGCTTTTGCAAGTGTGAATATATAACCAGTAGTAGATCGACATTTGTCTAAATCACCTGTATAGTGTTCAACTATATACTAACAAATTTTCTCATCCCGTTCAAACATTATATCAACATATACAGTGTTCTGAATATATCGTAGAATCCATTTCACAGCTTGTCAATGTCCTTTACCAGGATCATACATATACCTTCTCACAACTTCAACTACTTATGAAATGTTAGACCTCGTACACACAATTGCATACATCAAACTACTGACATTTGCATATGGAACATTGACATATATTCTCTTTATTCATCACTTTTCGGAGATAAAGATGCACTGAACTTAAAATGAAGAGCAAGTGGAGTACTAACTGGTTTTGTCTTCTCATTGATCCCAAAACGCTTTAGTATCTTTCTCAAATATTGGTTTTAAGTCAAACAAAGTCTTTCCAATTTTCTATTTCTGCATATCTTCATACTGAGAATTTTCTTAGCTTCTTTTAAATCATTCATTTCAAATTCCTGATTTAGTTGATCTTTCAACTTTTGAATCTCTCATTCATCATTCTAAACTATCAGCATACCATCAACATAAAGGAAAAGATAGATAAATGATTCATCTCACAGCTTGCGCAAATATATACAATGATCATATTTACTTCTTCTGTATTTTTGTTTTATTATAAACTTATCAAATTGTTTGTACCATTGTCTTGAAGATTGTTTCAATCCATACAACGACTTTTTCAATTTGCACACCAAATTTTCTTTTCCAGCAATTTTAACTCCTGACTGAGTTATATAGATTTATTTTTTTAAGTCTCCATGTAAAAATGCAGTTTTTATATTTAGTTGAATTAGTTCCAGATTCAATTATGCTACCAAGACCAACAGTAATCTAATAGAGAAATGTTTTACAATTGGGGAAAATACTTCATTATAATCAATTCTTTCCTTCTGAGCATAACCTTTAGCTACCAATCTTGCCTTGTAGTGGATATCATTCTTGTCAGAAAATCTTTCTTTCTTTGCATAAACCCATTTACAGTCAATTGCTTTTTTTTTTTCCTTTGGCAAACTTGCTAGCTTCCATGTCTGATTCTTTTCAAGGGACTGCATCTTTTTTTTTTCATAGCCTTTCTCCATTTTTCCTTTTTTGAGTTTTGAATAGCTTTACAATAAATGGAAGGAATCTCATCATTTACTGAAAATGTATAATTAGACATATCTTTAAGTCGAACAGGTTTCTTAATATTCCTTTTCGGCTTTCGTAGTGCAATTGGCTCAAGTTGATGATGAGGTTCTTATGCTGAAACCTCTGCTTCCTCATCTGATCCATTTTCTTCCATTAACTTATCTTTTGTCATAAAAGTAATTTTATCAGACTTTATAATTGTTGGATCAACAATTCTTCTTCTACCAAACTCTTTATGTTTGAGAGTTCCTTCCACCTATTATGAAGAACCATATGTATGTTCCTCTGTTACCTTTTTTAACATGGTAGACTCATCAAATGTAACATCTCTACTAAATATTATTTTCTTCATTTTTGGGCACTATAAATGATATCATTTGATACTAGAGGATATCCCCATAAAAATAGTTTTCTTTGCCCTTGGATCTAACTTCGATTCCTTGATATGATAGTATGGAATGCAACCAAACACATGTAAGAAATTATAATTTTTAGTAGGTTTTCCATACCACACCTCCAAAGGTGTTTTTCCATCGATAACAGTTAATGGAAAATGATTAATGAGATAATATGAGTATGTTATAGTCTCAGCCCAAAACTGTCTGCCTAACCCAGTATTAGACAACATACACCGAACTTTCTCCAGTAGAGTTTAGTTCATGCTTTCAGTCACTCCATTCTGTTGTGGTGTATTTTTGATAGTGAAATTTTGAACAATTCCTTCATTTCTGTAAACTTTCATGAATGAATTACTTGTGTACTCTTAGTCATTGTCTGTTCGAAGACACTTGATCTTTTTGCCCGTCTGAATTTCTACCATCTTCTTCCAGATGAGAAAAACTCCTAACACTTCATCATTTGTCTTCATTGTATACACGCATACTCTTCTTGAACAATCATCAACCAAGGTAACATTGTAGTGTTTACCTCCCATTAAAGCAGTTTTGGAAGGACCTCATACATTTGAGTGAACATAATTTAGAATACCCTTAGTATCATGGATTGTAGTGCCAAACTTCACTTTCGTCTATTTTCCTTTGATGCAATGCTCACAAAAGTCTAATTTGCAGGTTTGTATTCCTTGCAATAATCATTGATTTGCCAGAAGTTTCAAAAAAATTTTACCTGCATACCCCAAGCCCATATGCTACAAATCTGGTTGTTTTTAACTCCAGGTCATCACTAAGAATTGTTGTTGTTGTTCCAATGACTATATTACCTTCATAGTAATACAAGTTGTTGCTCATTTGAACTCATTTCATCATTACAACTGCTCTAGATATAATCTTAATTACTATAGTGAAACCCTTTCTCCCAAGGACTCCCATAGAAATGCAGCTTTTCGTTAAACTGGGCAACTATTTTACGTCTGTCAGAGTTCTGATTGATCCATCACGATTCCTCAACTGGACTGAACCAATTCCAGTGATTTTGCAAGGGCTGTTATTTACTGTATAGACAACTCCACTTTCAATTTCTTTAAAATCGGAAAACTATTCCTGATTGGGACACATATGGTGGCTACAACCTGAATTCAAGATCCAAGCAGTCGAACTTCTTATTGATGACATCAATGCTAATGAAAAATCTGAATCATCACATTCAGCTATATTTGAATCTGCAACAATCTTGCTTTTGCCAGATTTACTTATCAACTTAGAACAATCTTTCTTCCAGTGCCCATTTTTTCGATAAAAGACACATTCTTCTTTGTCCATTCTAGACTTTGATTTGTCTTTATTTCCCCTGTTCTTATTTTTCGAACGACCTTTTACTATCAAAGTTTTTGCTGCTCCACTGGTGTTATCTTTCTTGTCTTTTCTTATCAATTCATAGTTATATAGTGTAACACATAGTTCACTAAGAGACACCTCAACTTTCCCATAGAGTAGAGTAAACTCAAAGTCATCAGGAAGGATCCCAATAACATTAGAGCCAGATCTTCATCTTTAAAAGTCACATCCAAATTCATCATATCTGCTACAAGTTGATTGAAATTGGTGATGTAATCATTCATCATGGTACTAGGAACATATGTGAATCTGAATAACTTTTCTTTATATAGAGCTTATTTTGACTACTCATTTTCAAGAATTTTTCCTCCAGTGTCTTCCACAATTTACTTGCAGAGTTTCTTTACAAAAGACATACTTCTACTCTCTTGACAGACATGATCGAATTGTACCCATATCAAACGATTGATTGTCTTTCATTCCTTCTTATCTACACATTATGGCTTATCTCTCTCAATGACAATATCTAAACCTTGTTGAAATAAGACATTTAGAATTTCACCTTGCCACATACCAAAATAACATGTATCATCAAAAATCTCTACTGCAATTTTCGTATTTATCACATCAATTCTCTTCAAAATTGATGAAGTAGAAGTTACTATGTCCATCGTGAATTTTTGTCCGTTTCTTGCCATTTCTTCTTCAAGAATATTTAATAGCTTTCAAATGCAGAATATCAAAGGAAACTTTTATGATGTGAAAGATCAGCTTACGCCGTAACCACATAACATACTCAATAATCGTGGCTTTGATGTCAATTGTTATGAAAATTGGGTTATTTTCCACCAAAATGAATAATTGTGCCAAAAAATAAAGATTCAGAAAAATTTTCAAGTAGTTGGTGGAATCACAAATAGTCTCTTTTAAAAACCAAATTCCTTAGACTTTTAGAGTGTTTGTGACAGAATTTTTCTCAGATAATTTAAAGCATAATATATCACCAAAATAAATTATCCAACAATAAGTATTAAATAGATAATAAAGATAACACCAAAATTTAATGAGGTTCGGTCAATTATGCATATGTCATTGGACACTACTAAAATAATATTCTACTATTTCAAAGAAATATTACAAGAGAGAAAAAAAATACAATCAATCTTAGAAGTAAATGATTGATGTTTTGAGATGATTTGTTAAGAGATGATGAAATTTTTTTTATAAGCTAATATTTTTCTTCCTTCTTCTCTCACTTTCGATGTGAGATTGAGAAATTGCTAAAATTCAACAAGTTTTATTACTTGAATATATTGCTACTCACCTTCTCCCATTTCTGATCTAAAACCTTTTCTTCTCATTACTCCAAAATATACTTGTCCCACAGCCGCCCGTTGTTTTTTACTTTCAATGTTTCCTTTTTATTTAGGTATGAATTATGTTTTCAGAGGTTGTTAATTCGTTAATTTCAATAACTTAATTTATATGTTGTTTTGTGATTTAGTTTCTATTATAATAGGATTTACTTTATATATATATATATATATATGAGTGATATTCCTTTTCACAGCTACTTAATTAACGAAAACAAAATCATAAGTTTTATTTGTAAATTATTTGAAAAAAAAACTCATTAATAGATGACAATTTTAATTACTTTGAGACAAAAGATATAACATAAATTTTTGATTAAGTACATATTAGGGATAGAGATTTTGAAATTCAAACCTAAATTGTTTGGAAGATTTCTAAAGTTTTCAAATGATTGAACTACAAATGAATTTTGAATAAATAATTAGCTTTTTAAAAAAATTAGAAAAAGTCTTAGATTTTTCCTTGAAAGATTAAAATTTTTTTTGCAATTGATCCAAACCTTTTTATTTGACAGTAAAATTCTCACTGCTACGAAATAACGGGAAAAAAAAAAAACAAACAAACAGAGAGACAAGAATATACTTGACTAGCTGTACTGGCTGGAAGATGATAATTACAGGCACTCCAATAAGCCTCAAATTAATGAACTATTAAACTTTGAAGTTTAGTTTTTTTCAGAAAAAAAGTTGGAAATTTAGTTGAGACCTGAAAAATTAATGAGTAAAAAATAGATAAACATATATTTTTGTTTAAACTGCACTTATCTTTTTGTTACTTTGTTAGTTACAAATTTTAATCTTGTAAGTTGTTAGCTATTCTTATCTATTTTGTAAACTCACCACTATAAAATGTTCTCTGTAATCATTGCCATATACATTTCAATAAAAAAAAAAAATTTATTCACTTCCTCATTTCAATTTTCATGGAGTATCAGAGATGATATTTTTCTTTTTCTCATCATGACTTCTTCTGCCAATAACACTGCCATTATTATTGCTATATATATATATATAAAGAAAAAAAAGGATAAATTGATAGAAAATTGAAAATTACATACTAATCAGATTCAAAAGTTAATTTTAAAATGAACTGATCAGAAGAAAAATAATAATAATCAAGAAACACATTACCATTCTTAGCATGATTATGAATTCAACACCCCTGTCGAAAAGGAAACCAATTTTCCTTCTTTTACATTTAATTATCTTTTGGTCAAATCTTGAAAAAGTTGGTAGACGTCCCTAAGAAGAGTAGTTTTACCTAATAGATCAACTAAAAGTCAAATATAAGAAATTTTGATATATAAGGGAAGTCTGCAAGAGACTAAGTAATTTATAATTAGCACCAATAACTCTCGAAATATCCGTCGAAATTGATTTTTTTTTCCTTTGGTTTTTTTTTTTTGGAGGGTTGCAGCTAGCATTTGATCGAGAAAGAATGTTGGCAGTGGCAGTGGCAGCAACAGTGGTGGTGGTGGGAATTGCAGTTTTAGGGTACAAAAGAATAAAGCCACCGCCGCCAAAGATATGTGGATCACCAAATGGACCACCAATTACGTCACCAAGAATTAAACTTAGTGATGGAAGGCATTTGTCTTATAAAGAGAGGGGTGTTCCCAAACATATTGCCAAGTTTAGAGTCATTCTTGTTCATGGTTTCGATAGCTCCAAGGACATCTATTTGCCTCTATCTCAAGTATGTCCCTGCTCACTCTTCTTCTTCTTCTTATATATATATATGAAGTGGTGGTTTGTTCAAGTTCAAGTTATTGTCAAATAACTTATCCTTTTTTTAATTGGTTGCTTTTCCAATTAATATTTTCAACTTTTCCTTTAATTGGTTGAATTCTAATTAATGAAGTCAATATATATATATATATATATATATATATATAATTGTTGTGGAACATAGACATTATGAGAAACTGTGTGAAATTAAAATTTTTTGTATAGGTAAAAGTTATATATTTATTTATAAAATAAAATGAGTTAATAATATATTATTAATTATGTAAAAAATAATTAGATACATGATTGAAAATATGGTTTGGATATGTGTATGAAATATATTGAGAAACATGAGAATGAAATTATTGGATATGAATTCATGATTTGAATAATTGAGTGAAATTATCATTATGATTTATTGGAAATGAAGGAGGTGATGGAAGAGATGGGAGTATATATAGTGAGCTTTGACAGGGCAGGGTATGGGGAAAGCGACCCAAATCCAAAAAGGACAGTGAAGAGTGAAGCATTTGATATTCAAGAACTTGCTGACCAATTGAATTTGGGTCCCAAATTTCATGTGATTGGAATTTCCATCGGCACTTACGCCATTTGGGCTTGCCTCAAGTACATACCACATAGGTATTATTTCACTCTTTTTTTCCATTTTATATGATTGAAAAGAATTTACGTAAAGAAATTCTGTTTTTGGCACTATTTATGTGATTTGCGACCAAGATTGAACTTGTTTGAAAATGGGTGCAGGCTAGCTGGTGCGACTCTTGTAGTTCCTGTCATTAATTTTTGGTGGCCTTCTTTCCCACCCCAATTGGCAAAGGAAATCTTCAGGAAGCAATTGAAGAGGGATCAAGTTAAGCTGACCATTGCACATAGATTCCCCTTTTTAGTGTATTGGTGGATGACCCAAAAGTTGTTCCCTTACTCTTCTATCATGCAGAGACACCCAATTCTTCTAAATAAAAGAGATCTTGAAACTATAAAGCAAATGTCTCAAGTTCCAAATCCTGATGAGGTATAACCATTACCAATTTCTCTTTCCCTAATTTATCTCAATACATAATTAAGTTTATCTTCTTCAAGATGATTGATTTTTATTTCCATCTTAAATTTATTTTCTAGATCAGATTCATGAATTGATTTATAAATCAAGCTAATAATATATATATAAAAAAAATCAATTTTAACTTTGAATACATAATTCAATTGATTATGAAAATTACTTTTATATGACAGTCTATTGCTGACTCAATCAATTAATAAAAGTATACATGAAGTGGATTTAGCAAGTAAAATCTCTTGTATTAAGGGATAATACATTTTTTAATTCCTTGAAAATTATTTTTTCTATATTGAGTTTTTGGCTTTGGATATATAGTGCTTTATTGAGTTTTTAAACTGATAATATATTACCTTGTAAACGAAGTATTTTGTATGACATTGTAACATTTACTTGATCTATCATGAATTGGATCTACATAATATGTTTTTTGTAATTGAAATTGAAATGGTTGAATAGAAGCTAATGAGATGTTATGTTTGTAAAAACAGCATAAGATAAGACAGCAAGGGATGCATGAATCACTGCACAGAGACATGATAGTGCATTTTGGGAAATGGGAATTTGATCCAATGGAGCTAAACAATCCATTTCCTAACAAAGGGGCAAGTGTTTACCTATGGGAAGGGCATGAAGACAAACTTGTTCCCTATGAATTGCAAAGATATGTTGCCAAGAAGCTGCCATGGATCAACTATCATGAAGTTCCTGATGGTGGTCATCTGATGATTCATGAGAAAGGTCTGTGCGAAGCTATTTTTAGGGAACTTTTACTTGGAGAAGAACCCCCTTTTTAATCATCATCATCATCATCATCAACTAAGAATACTTGGACGAGAATCCTTGATTACCAAGTTTGACTTTGAAATCTAATCATTTCATGTTTTGATTAATCTAATAAAGCTTCCATAATTAGTTAATTATAGGAACAATTTTTTTTCTTTTTTCATTCTGTTGAAACCAATGTGGTTTTGATTAGGAATGACCCTTGTGATTGGTTAATCGAATTGTGAGAAAGGTTTTTAAACCGGATGGATAGTTGGAAATTTTTTTTGTTGATGGACAACTACAAATTATTTTATTTATTTATACATCAAAATATATTATTTTAAAATTAAATAAATTATATTCTATCATATTAATAATTTTACATTCTATCACCATCATAAATTATAAATTTAACAAATACTTATAAATTATTAATTGTATTAGGCTAATATATTGTATATAGGAATACTACTAGTTTAGTACGTATTGTTGAATAATATTATTTAGATTTTCCTGCAAAATACATTATTCTTATATAGTATTAAGTTTTACTATTAACAATATATAACTAGCTTGTTGTTTATGCGAATATATGTGATTGATATTAATTATATTTAAACCTTTGAATGCCATCAAAATTCATTAAAAAAATAAAAAATTAACTCGAAACAACAAATTAATTAACCTTCCACACTACATTCCAGAGGAAACTCAAGCTATTAACAAGATCCTCTATAAGCTGAGTTAATAATAATAGAGAATTTAACCCATGACGAAGGGGCCCAAAAAGGAGTATCCTCACCCAAGGACTGTTGCAATAAGAAGTAAAATTGTCAGAGGTAAGTGACTCGAGAAAAGCTCCCATTTCCAATTACCATTAGTGTTTACAAGAATTCTTGTGCTCCATTTGGGATATCTGTTTGAGCATAATTCATAAGACTAGAGCTCAACCCAGGTATCCAATTATCCTTCCACAACTTAGTTTTGTTAGTTTTGTTCTCATCACCCAAAGCCCAGATCATATTATATCTATCTCTGACCTGCCCCCAATTAGCACAAACAAATCTACATAAATGTGTACAATTGCTAGGCACAACCAGCTTACCCGGATGGGCTTCATCGATTTTTACTTTGCCTGTGTAAACCCGAACCCAGAGACTTAGTTGATCAACAAACGAGTTCCAACCAATCTTCAGCCTAGATTTAAATCTTCGCAGGCCCAAGCCTCCTTCCATGTTAGATCTCTGCATATTATTCCAAGCAACAAGAGGAAGCTTCTTTGTCTCCTCTGAGCCACGCCCAAACAAATTAATTGACTCGCAGTCTTTTCAAGCTCAGGGCAAATAGAATTGGAATTTTGGTTGTTTACATGGGATACGAAGGAATAGCGAGCAAAACGGATTGAGCTAAAGTTACACGACCAACAATTAATGGAGATATGCCCCGCCTCCCAATTTGCAATTTTGGCTTTCATTCTATCAAGAATATAACCATAAGTCCACTTTGTTATTCTGGAATGGAGAAATTTATTTTAATATTAATGACACAAATTTGGTTGAATTTTTGTGCAACTAGTCAATTAATTGTAATATCTGTATATATATATATATATTAGAATTTTTTTTTAAAAAAAAACAATGTTATAAATATTATTGTTTGGTGGATATACATAACCCTTAATAGCATAAATTTTATAACTTTCTTATTCATGTTGTTATAAATTATAATTTATTTGTATTTCTAATTAAAAAAACCTATAAATAAAATTCTTACAAGGGTATAAGATGGCAGAGTAAAAAAATTATTAGAAAAGAAAGATAAATAAAAGTTTTCTTTTTATTATTATCTTTTTTCTTGCTTCATTTTCTTTATTTTTATAACACACAAAAGGCGTTTTAAATTAGGACAAAATTTTGATTTATTTATGCCATTATAACAAAAATTCAACCATAAATTTCTAGATTTAGAAAAATGTTTCATTTGTTTTACTGTTATATTAACTCGAGATATATACACAAAACTATTCTAGACTATCAATTATTATATTTATCTTTTAATTTTTAAATCTGATCCAGTGGAGCCCATGTGCAAATAATATTATAATTCACTAGAAAATACACCAAACTGTTTTAAAATAAATAAATTTCACTTGTCTTGGTATGCACTAATTCATAAAACCAATGAATAATATACCATTATATATATATAAATAAAAGTAATTCCATCTCATAAAATATGTATTTTTTTACACTTATTAAAAACCTTAATAATAAAATTAGAATCTAAACTTTATATTTTTTTAATATATTTCTACATTAAGTAAAGACAGATTCAAAAATTAAAAAATAATATTTTTATTTTTATTAATAATAAATTAGTTTATATCAGAATATAAAATTAAGTGTAATGTTTAAAAGAAAATAAACTATAATTTAAAACAAATATAATATAGACATATTTTTGTAAAATTTATAAAATATTGATTGATTCAATTTTTAAAAGACTATATCAACCTATTTACTCAAATTTCCTTAAAAAAAAATTATCTAAAATGAACAATTTTTTTTGCTTTCCATTCATAAGGAGATTTTGGAGCAATAAATTTCATACCTCGAATAATGTGGCAGAAAATAATAAGTACTATTAACATAATGAAATCCTCTCAATACTTTAATAGGATATGTTTGCCTAAGCAGACCAACCAGCAAAACTTTCAGTAACTTTTCATGTTATATAAACGGTTTCTATCTGTCGGCGAAACCCACTTGCCAAACATGGTCCATCATGTTTTATTATTATTATTTTTTAACTATGATTTAAAATTTTTAAAAATGTAAATAAATTGGGGGATGAAGAATCACCAATCATTGACCAGCGTCTGTAGATCTGATTCAATGGTTGTCATTTCATTTGACAGATACTCCTTTTTTAAATAATATCGTTTAAGATTTTTGCACTATATTATTTTAGATAATTAATTATTTTTTATAAACTTTAAATAGATAGTTACATATTAAATATGAAACTTTATTTAATATATATATATATATATAATTTTGAAATATTAAATATTTTAGAATAGAAATAAAAATTTTGAATGATATCTATTTAAAAACAGAAGAAATAATATAATATTAGTCAGTTTTCTAGTTTTTAATTTTTATGTTAAGTCTATATTTGGAAGAAGGAAAAGTGGAAAAATATGGGAGGAAGAAAAATAATGAGAGATTTTCATTTTATTTTATTTAGAAAAAATAAAATAAAAATTATTTTTCACCAGTTTTTTGATAGTAGAAAAATATATGGAAAAAAAAAGAAAAAAGAAAAAAGAAAAAATATTTTTATTTTATCTTAGTTGGAAATGGAAGAAAAATAAGAAAGAGATAAAATAATTTTTATTTTTTATTTCTCATTTTCTCTCCATTTTAGAGAGAAAATATGAGAAATTAAATAAAAAATATTACTGTTATTAATAAAATTATTTTTATTATTAATTATTATAGTAAAATATTTATTATTTTATAAAATAATATATAAAATAGTAAATATGTAATATTTTAACTTTTTTCTTTTCATAATAAAATTATCTAAACAAAGAAAATGAAGTCTTTTTTTTATCTCACTTATTATTTTACTTATATTACTCCAATTTATTTTATCGAAAATTGCTTCAATTTATTTTATCGAAAATTGTGAGAAAGATAAGGAGTGAAAATAACCTAAAAGACAGCAAAATGACACATAAAGGTCCACATGGCAAAGCATTTTCTTTTCTTTTTCATGTGAACTTTTTTTGAGTTTCATCGAGAAATTAAAATTTCGAAGATATTTAGAAAAGAAAAAAAAACTATTAAAATTTTGAATTTCTATAATTTCAAAATCTGAAAATTCGTAGGCTGTCCAATTTATTTAGTGGAAAATTAATATTAATTAAGTCTTTGTCCTTCACTTTTTTTTTTTTTTTGCATTATACTGCTATACTTTCATTTTATTACGTACTTTAATTTTTGTCCCTCATTCAACTTCGTTTAATTCAACTTATTTTTATTTTCTTAGGATTTTGTTGCGCGAAAAAAAATTATAAATGCCGAAATCAAAGTATATAAATTTTATAAAATAAAGTAACAAAATCTAAAAATTCAAAAGAAAAAATAAAAGTATAAGAATTCAATAATAATAAAAAAAACCGCAAAAAATAGATGCTAAATATTTACTTTTGCCTATTTATTATTCAGTTAAAACAACAAGACAGCCCCCATATAATTTCTTATTACAATCTCATTATATAAACAATTTTAGTATCACTAAAGTCAAAATTGGGACATAGGTGTTTTATCACAGTAATTCACTGTACTCAAATTTTTAGCTGCGAACAAACTCACTGTCCTTTCATAATTGAATAACAGAATTCCCAAAATTTTTAATCAAATTAGGATTTGAATTATGGTTCAAATTCTCCAATTCTAAAAGTAATAAAATTCCTTTTCTAGTCTTAATAAGACTTGGAATATAGTATCCTAATACAATCAAGTGGGAGTTTTAAAGAGTGTTTAATAACCTTTAAAAACATTTCAAACTATGGATAAAAAAAGAGTTATTCTACACTATATATTTATAGATAATTTTTAAAATTTAAAGCCGTTAGATTACTTATTTTTAATTCCGACAATAAAATCAAGCTATGGATAATCTAGTAAATAGATTAGTAATTCTAAAAAAGTTAAAGCTGCAAAATGATTTATCCATTAAACTTGTATTGCCCCCTTCCTCTTTTAAAGTGGATCTAATAATTCCCTGCAACCTAAAAGAGACTATTTATAAAATGACATGTTTTTAACTAAAACATCAAATGAATCGTGGAAGAAATGCTTTATTATTATTATTATTATTATTATTATTATTATTATTATTATTATTATTATTATTATTATTATTATTATTATTCAAATCTAATTTTTTATGAGTTAGGTGACTTTCATTGTATTATATATTATCTAGTATTGATTTAGATAGCAAATTAACAAATTACTTATTATAATAGATAAAAATTCATGTTCATTAATGCACTATGTGCCTTATAGCAAAAGCCGATAAAAAATGGAGTGAATTAGAATAAACTCTCAAAATTGGCTTGTGGATAGGGTACATAGATGGAACCACATAAATTTCTTGTGTTCTTGTTTATTCAAAATTTACTGTACTGTGTTTGTCCAGCGTTTAATTTTTCTTGGATTGAAGGAAGCTACGTGGTGGGAGAGTATTTTGGTTTTTGCATTGAGGGAATAGTCATATACTTGGGCATATGAAGGAATATCCAAGTCAAGCATAAGGCATACCTCTCACCCAAGATGGAGACGTCATCACAACTGTAAACAACGGCAGCTGCAAGAGAGAGCCAACACCAAAGTGAGAAAGTTAAAAGCTAAAAAAATAGTTAATAATAAAAAAAGAAGTTCCATGAGTCCATTCCCATAAATATCATATGGGATTTCTAAGCAAGTTAAATTTTTTAAATAAACAGCAATTATATAGGAACACGGTGGCCAGAGGTCACAACTGCTGTTGTCGCAGGCTACTTTCTGTTGATTCCTTAGCCAGGCAGAGAACCTCAAAGAGTCAAAACAAATCAGAGGAAATCAGACATCATCTCAACCATTGGGTTCCTAAAACCCACCACAGCATTTCTAAGTATCACCCAGGTAAAAATCAAAGATTCCATTTTTCTGTGTCTTTCGGGGTTATTGATATTACCTACTGATAGCCAGATCTGTCTTTATATCCATTTTCAGGTATGGTTTCAAGAACAGCAATTGTCTTGATGATTGGTCTTCTGGGAATGGTTTATCAGGCTACACAACTTCCTCCGCCGCAGCAAGAAGAGTCACTGGATGATGCTCCTAGTAATTCACCGAGAATCGGGCTCAAAGATGGAAGATATCTGGCTTACAGGGAGAAAGGAGTCCCCAAGAACAAATCCAACTACAAGATCATAATTGTTCATGGATTTGGAAGCTCAAAAGAAATGAACTTTCTGGCATCTCAAGTACAAACTTAAAACTTTCTTCTCTATTTTTTCTCGTATCGAATTTAAATTTTGAACATTTTTATACAAATAGGATCAAAATAGAGTATAGCAGACAAATAGGACGCAATATGGGAAGAAACTTGACCTAGCAAGTGATATTGGACAAAACAATCTAGAGTTAATTGATAGAATTTGACTGCATGGAGAAGCTTTCTAGTCAAATAGATGTGTAGAAAAGATAGGTAAGAAAGAATATGTTGGGTGGTTTAATATCAATTCCGCTTCTAAAGATCCTGTGGTTTTGTTTATTTAGGAATAATCACACTGCAGTATGAATGATTTACAACAAATTTCCGGTACTCTTTCAGTCAACAAAGAATTAACTCTGGAAAATGTATAAATAAAGTGAATTTCACATGCTTTAGTTTTCAGGAACTGATTGAGGAGTTGGGGATATATTTTCTGTTGTTTGATCGAGCTGGATATGGAGAAAGTGCTCCCAACCCAAGGCAAACAGTGAAGAGTGAAGCACTTGACATTGAAGAAATTGCTGATCAATTACAGTTAGGGTCCAAGTTTTATGTGATAGGAGTCTCAATGGGATCATACCCCATCTGGAGTTGCCTCAAATATATACCAAACAGGCAAGATCAGTCAAATGATTCTAGCTGCAAAAGCTTTTGCACTTAAACTTTGTCATATAATAAGATTTTGATAATTACCTCAAAACCATTTGTGCAGGCTAGCAGGTGCAGCGCTAATAGTCCCAGTAGTCAATTACAGATGGCCTTCTCTTCCTCAAAATCTGATAAGAGAGGACTATAGGAGAAAACTCGTCCAGTGGGCACTCTGGTTTTCAAAATATGCCCCCAGACTATTACACTGGTGGGTTAGCCAGCAATGGATTCCTTCAACTTCTGTCCTGGAAAAGAACCCGTTCTTTTTTAGCCCTCCAGATATTGAAATCTTGAAGAAGATACCAGGATTCCCTATGCTAAGCAAGGTAACTGCATGTTCCATATGCATAAAAATATAGTTGTGTGTGTGTCTTGTGACAAGATTTATCTGAAGTAATATTTACAAGTAGAAAACATTCGAAGAAGTAGCAAATAAGCATAATAATACCGACAGTTTGTGTTTCCAATGACAGGATAGATTACAAGACCAAGATGTTTTCGATACCCTCCGTCGTGACTTTATGGTTGGATTTGGAGATTGGGACTTTGATCCTATTCAGCTAAAAAATCCATTCCCTCAAAATAAAAGCAATGTTCACATCTGGCAAGGATATGAAGATAAGGTTGTGCCATTTCAACTTCAAAGATTTATATCGGCGAATCTACCTTGGATTCAATATCATGAAGTTCCTCAAGGTGGACATCTAATTGTGCATTATAATGGTTTGTGTGAGGCAGTTTTGAGGTCACTTTTACTTGGAGAAGAACCTCTTAAATTAGAACATATCCATCCATAATTGCTTCTTAATTTGTCACATGATCAATTTCATCATTCAAAATGTTTTTTGTTTCTTTGTTGTGTAAGTAGATTGCCTTTAGAGATTGAAACTAGTGAGACATTACATTTGTTATTTGAAAGGTTGAAGTGTATATAATTCTTTCTTCTGTGTGCGCCTATGTGAAGGGTGCATCCGTGTATACAGAAAATTTGCAAACTAGTCTATCAAATGATTTATTTCCCAATGTGTTTATATATATAGATGATACTCCTATCACGTCTTAGAATTATACATTAGGAATCAAGTGGATGTCTAATCTTTAATTTTCATTTTTTATACCATAAAAAAGAAAGAAATATAGATAAAATGAATATATCGCGCTTAAAAATGATTAAATAAATGAAAGAAATAGATAAAATAAGAAAAGAAATAACCAACATAAAATTTCTTCTTCTATTATTCTCAAGCATAATTTGGACTTGAATTATTCTACGAGATGCGTTAGTAACAAACTGAATTCAAAAAATGTAAAGCCGAAGAAAAAATAAATGAAGATAAAAATACAGATTTCAATTTATCAAAATTATTTGCAATTTCCCATTATTTTTTCATTAAGAAACTCTTATTATGCAATCATTTCCTACATTCATGTGATTATAAGATGATAATGATAGTAGAACATAATAATAATAGTATAAGAGTCACTACATGAAAGTTAGTATATAATTCCACGGGAATTTGTAGGAAGAAACATCTTGTACCTTGTTGGTTGAATTGCAGTAATGAAAAAATTGGCATGATAAAAGGCTTTGCTTCTCTGCTACATCTGAAGTTGAATTGCCATTCAAGTAAGGACCAATCAATATATCAAGGAAACATGAAAAGATTTGCGTTACATTCTGCAAAATAATGGTAAAATAAAAGAGGCAATTGTCAGAAAAGGACACTGCACTCCATTAATTTACAGCACAGGAAGACAAGAGACAGCAGCACTAACTCAATTACTACTAATATGTATCAACTATTCAACTCCTCATGTATTGTTGAAATGGACCCAAAGTGTGAAGTTTGCAGGATTAGACATTCTCAAGGTCTAACATTGGAAATGGGTCTAGCTCTGGTACCGTGTTAAATTGTACATGACCTAACTCAATCCAAAAGCTCGCTTAGAGAGAATTATCCTAGTCATTACACGGAGCATTTTACTCATTTAACAAGCTTATATGGGATCTTAACAATTATTATATGTTTCATTCCTAATCAGCACCAAGTTCTCCATTTTAACAACTGAAAAGTCTGATGCTGGGCTTGGATATAAGATTCATTATGTTGATTAAAGGGTCTTTAGTAGTGATAGCAGCAATGACAGTTGCCACTAAAAGCATAGGCACTTCAGCATAATGGAATGAAGAAACTTTCACTAGGAGATAACCTTTCAATATCATGATACACAATGATCTTCGCAGAAATTAATTAGAAGCAGAAAATAAAAATGACTAAATGTTGCAGAGACAATTTAAAAAACTGGTCTCATGGAAAAGATTTGAGAAGCAAAAATCAATGACAATTTCAAATATTATGCTTCTGGCTTCAATTCATTGATTGAGGAAAGGTAGAACTCAGTGTGTAATATGATTCTATAGGAGTCGTATACTAGTGCCAATGAAGTGAAATTGCCTATTCATCTGGTTGCAGGGCAACGGACCATTTTTGTGATGCAACTAAATTGATGCATCTGATTGGCAACCCAAAAAGTGAAGGAAAATCATATTGAAATTTGGAGAGAGAAAAGACAGAGAAGATGCTGATGGTCACTAAGATTTCACAAATAAAATCGTTATACTGTCCCACATAATACATCCTGGCTAACTTATATGCTTTTATAGTTGTTGCTCCTCAATCTGTTAGAAGTCAGTTCACAAGGGGGCCTAAAAGAAGCTAGGATGCCTAACAGATGAACACCTCACTAACTGATCTACCTAACAATCAGTGAACCAGCTAACTGACATAACTGCCAAATTATCCACATATCATTTTCTTCCTTAAATTAGTACTGCAAGCACAAATATTATGTCAAGCAAAACAAGCATCTCAGACAGACATTCTTCAATATATAGCATAAATGATCCATATGAAATTGGGAAAAAACCCTTTAAAGCAAGAATGAATCTGGTTAAGTTGGTTCAATATGGTGGATTCAAAATAAAGAGAAGGTGATTTCAATATCTAAGTACACAGCACTCAAATCCCACAATCCATTTTCTTAAAGTTAAGTTGCGTGCTCAATCTGGTCATGTTAAGTTAGCCGGTTGAGTTATGCTAGGTACCAGGACACCTGTCCTAGCTAGAACATTCATATCAATTTCATCAAGCAAAAATTTTTGCAAGTTTAATTAACAAGACCTCCATGGTAGGTTTCCTTGATTAGTTGATGTTGAAGACAAATGGCAAATACTGTGAAGAAAACCCACAAGCTTAATTTGTCCAGGCATTTTGTCAACTACCTTCCAGACCAAACAATATGCACAGCATTGAATGATAAAATCATCACATGGTAACATAAAATACTTGCAATTTCGGACACTTTTTATGAGGAAATTCAGGAAAATATCTCAAACCTTGATTGTAAATTAAACAGATTCTCCCTTACACTTCCAGCTTATCAGTTTCTTGTACCAAATCTCTCTCACATCGATTTTGTCAACCATATATGTTTTCCAGGTATATCTTTGGTTTATGCGGGTCAGGATGATTTCATTTCATTCAGCAGTGTCAAATTCTAGAGATATCAGCAGAACTATTTTCTCCACTTATGAATGAAGCAGAGTCAGTTGGAATATTTAATTTCAATCAATTTAAACAAAATTTAAGACATTTTAATTTAAACATAAATTATCATGATATGAATTGAATTTTCTAATAAAATTTAATTTCCAATAAAATTTCAACTAAGCTCAAACTGATTAATAATGGAATCGAGTATCATACACCGAGATAAAGTTGCGATTCAAGCTAAGCTCAAGTTGATTAGTTACTGATCCAATTAATAACGAAGCATCAAACACCAAACTACAATGAGCACCGTGCTATCCAACGGATTAGACATTGAGCCAAGCTAACTGGTACTGTTAATTAACTTATTTAGAGCATGCAGTTATAATTTGTTTTTTTATTAGTTGTAATAAACTCTTGTTAAATCAGAGAAGTATTGATTTCGAACTTGCTTGGTTTATGGATGATAATCAGATGTGAGCGATTAGTGGTGGCTATCAATAATGAAACAGGAAGCTGTAAAAAGACTTAATGATCAGATCAGGTTAGAACATTTTAATTTTAAATTAATTTTGGGTCAGTCTCAGATTGAGTTATTCATATAAACAATCAATCCAAATTGCAGAATTGAATTAGAAAATTATCAATCAGCCGTTAGTAATTAATTTTAAAAGTATTCAGTAAACATTAGTACATTACTCATTACTTAAGTTTATTAATTTTTATTTCTCTATCTCCAAAAGTATTGTGGAATGGCTCACTCTTGCCACCTAGTAAAGCAGTGTTCAAGGCTGTAACCTTCTTTTATTGACGGGCTAAATGCTAAAAAAGGATGGGAGTCGGCTATCTACTTCAGTTGATTCCCAGATTATCCAATGGATGAAGAGACCTCCAAATCAGTTTTTGAAATTTAATATTGACGCTGCTGTTTTTGCAGCTGAGCATCGAGTAGGTCTGGGCCTGGTTTTAAGGAGTTCTACTGGAAATTTTATTTGCTGTGCGGTTAAATTTATGGAGGGACCTTTCCGAGCATCTGAGGCAGAAGCTTGGGCTCTAAGGGAGGCTGTTTTCTGGGCACATCAAGCGGCTATGGAAAATGTTATTTTTGAAATGGATTGCATGCAATTCAACAGAAAAGAATTGGCATTGATGAGTTTGGAGCTTTAATTCAGGACTGTCTTCAGCTCTCGTCATCTTTTTCTGTTGTTTTTACTAAACGCCATAGGTCATTCCTTAGCAAAAATTTCCAAATTGTATTCTCTCTTTTATGGTTGGGAATAATCCACCAGACTGTATCCGAGCCTTGTTATGTAATGATCTTATGGAGAATTAATATTATGACTCTTTTCTTTCAAAAATAAAAAAGTTTTTTGATTTTTATTAATTACCAACTAATAACATAATATTTGCATATAATTAATAAATAATCTTTCTTTGAGAAAGAAAAAGAAGAACAAGAGTGCGGTGCTGATTCGGGGTGGATTTTAACATTTCTATCTCTGTCCAAAAAATTTTTACCCCATTTCCGATCCCTTTTTATTTTTTAATGGAGAAAAATTATTAGTATCAATTTTCGCACTACATGGAATGAGAATTTCTAATCCGATCTAGTCTCTGATTTTATTAAAAAAAATTATTTTATTTTAATATTAATTATTTTATTTTAGTTAATTACGTAAATTTTTTTAAATAAAAAAAATATATTTTTATTTTTAAATAAATATTATATTTTTATTTTATTATTTTCAAAAAATTAATTATAAATAACTTGCGGATACGAGACGACTGTTCTCGCCGTAAAAGACTTCGGATTCGGGATCAGATCGTATAAATTGTAAAAAAATTGCTCCGTAAATTCGGATCAGACCTCCTCAGTGGGTCTAATGAAGAACTTGTTCTTAAAAAAAAAAAAAAAAAAAGGTGGCTGTATATTACTGGAATAAGTGCATGTTTGCAAGGTGTCAAATCAATGCATTACCTCTCTGCACGAGTAAAGCAAGCTTACGTAATAATACCACATAATAAATTTCCTTCTAAAATAAATTAGGTTGTTCTTTTCAGAAATTATTATGTTCATTTTTATATTAAAAAGCACTTTTAAATCCAGTCAATAATTTTGTTTCTTTTAAATAAATTCATTTTACTCTATAAAATATAAAAATTAATAAAAAAATTTTATTAAATTATCTTATAAATAAACATATGAAAAATAAGAATATATTTTCCTAGAAATTCTTATAATTTTTTATTTAAAAATAATTTTAATGTATTTTACTTTCAAAAAGTACTTTTTTCAACATCATTTCTTTTTTTTTTTTAAATATTTGTTTTCTTATTTTAATTATAAAATTTGATACATAACAAAATTGTAATGAAAATTCATGACATGTAATTAGAATTTTAGGAAAAAACTATGAAAAATAAATGTTTTGAAAATGATGAAATGGAGACAAAAAATGATAGAATATTGAAAATCTTATAATAATTAGATTTAAAAGTTAATTTATATATGTCAGTAAAGTAAATGGTGTTTTCCGACTGTGCCTATATATGACTTATAACACATATAATATATATTGATCCAATTAACATATATAAATTAGGTTTTTTCAAACTATAAATTATTATATGACTTTTTTACCAAATTGTAAATTAATACATGATTTTATTTATAAACATGTATTTACTTTCATTATACATAATGAATAAAAAAAATTCATTTATGAATATAACATAACTATTGTGGAATTACTGCATTTGTAATTTTCTCTCAACTTATGCATTAGTATATGTTTTCAATTTACTATATGTACGAAAGAAAGACAAATATCACAAAATTTTAGCTCATGCAAAATCTTATCATAATAGTTATATATATAAAATAATAATATTTACCGTTCATACCAAAATATATAATTTATATCAAACATATTTTCACTAATTATTTTATAACTGTCTAAAATCTGCATAGTATTTTTAAATATTTGCATAAAAAATTTTATTATCAGAATATATATATATATATATATATATTATAAACCATCATCAAATCATAAATTTTATAAATAAAAATAAAAGTCATTTCCAAAAAAAAAAAAGTATTCAATTGCACATATGGCACAATTATTTTTTTGGTTGCAAAACATCGTGATAAAAGTGTACATAAATATTATATCGGAAATATCGGAGTCCACAATCCACTTTCGGTCTTGCATATTCAACTCACGGTTACTTAATAAATTGGTCCTCTTTTTTTTTTTTTTTGATCATCCTAACTAATACCAAATTTTTAATTATTTCAAATATTACTTTGGTTTCAAAATTCAGTTCCCAGTTGGTATGTATCTCTCGGCCAACTCCACTTACTATCTCAAATTTAGGCCTTTCTTATTTCTAATTATAAATTAGAATTAGACTTAATGTTAACTGAATTATTTTACCTCTTAGCTTAATTAATTTTTTTTTTCCTTAGGTCCAATTCCCACTTTTAGCTCTCGGTTTATCATCTCAATTTAGTTCATCATTCCATCCATTCCGAAAAAGCCCCACAACTCCAAGTCTCGGCCAATATGTCTCCTACTCATGCCATCTTAAATTCAATCAACAAAGAAGAGGAAAAAGGACAAAAATGAAGATTAGAACTCAGTTACACAACCCCTTTTAGTCAAAAAGATGAGAAAATAAAAAGATTTAAGATAAGAATAAAATTTTGCCTTACTTTTATAGCTTTAGCCGAAACCAAATTTCCCTTTTTCTTCCTTCAATCTTTCATACTTAATTTAGATGTCACCCTTTCTTTACTTGTCCCTTACATGCAATTTTTTTTTTTCTCTTTTGATTCAAAGTTTTTCAATCTCAATAGTGACCAAGATCTCTTTCTCTTCACTCTTCATGCCTCTAACTTTACATGCAAGGCCATTTACTTCTCCTTCTAGCCTTGAACCTAACATGCAATACCTCCTAGCACAAGATCAAGCTTTGGCCGAACCCAAGAAATGTCTTCTTCTCACTAAATAGGTCACGGTCAAGATGAGTGTAGTGGGAATAACATCTCTTTCTTCAAATTTGTCTTTGTCCTAAGTCTAAGTAATGTTTGGATGAAAGGAAAAATAAAAGAAAATAAAGAGAAAAGAATCTAGAGTGGCTCGGTTTGGGAGGAGACATGGAAGGGCGGGAGATAGAAAATGGAAGAAAGCTAATTTTTACAAATGAAGAAATGGGTCCAAAATTGAATAATGTGCAAAATCCTTTTTATGCCAAATATAAATGCCTCGCCATTTCATTAAATGCATGTGTGCAACTTGTGATACATGCAAGTAATCATTAAACTTTAATAAATCCTTGATTAACTTAATCAATATTACTTAATGTTAATTGTATTTAAAGTTTCAATTTAACCCTCAAGATTTACTTTTTCAGATTAATCCGCACTCAATTTTTAATTGTTCAATTTCAACCCTTAAACAACTTAATTCTCTACAATTAAATACACTAATATTTATGTTATAATTTACTCCTGATATTCTCAATTTTGTGATTCATGCATTGGCATAAAAATTGCATTTTTCATTATTTACACCAAATTGGATCCGAATTTTATTTTTTCAATTTCATACCCTAAATGCTAGAGTTTTAACAAATAATGATATTGTCAGACTCATTTTAATATTCTCTACGTTTTGGTATTTTCAGTCTGCGACTTGTTGATAAAGCAAAAATCGTATATTTTACTATCGAGCCTCTTTTTTCTTGGTTATTATGCAAAATTTAATTGTATATTTGTGATTAATTTTCTCATTTGTATACAATTTAAGTTTAAATACCAAACGTATTGATTCTTTCATTTTAGTCATGAATGTGTTCAATTTTCGGTGTGTTCAGCCAATTCGGTCACCAAACATGCATATTGGTTAAAACTTAAACTAGCAAACGTGACATAATTAGGAAAATTAATACTCCATAATGTGCAATATAATTAATTAATTGAACATTCTTTTTAATTTATGAGATAACTTGCAAGTCATAACTAAATTTCTTTTTCAGCAAAATTATTGATTTAAAATAATTGACTAAACTAATAATATTATTGAAAGCTGGACTGAAAAAATAAAAAGTGCACCAATAACAGTCAATCATAATAACCAATAATCAAATAGTAAGTATTTTTTCATGATTATAATATAATTTAATTATACAATGATTAAAAATTTTGTTAAGATGTATTTATTTTTCTCATAAATACCAAATTATCATTAGAAAAAAAAATTCTATATACTTTTTTTTGAATATCATTGACTGAATGCAAATTAGTAAACGGAAATCTAATTTTTCTTTGTGCTTAGAAAATAATTATTATGGAGAAAAGTAACTTGAATCTAACACAATTGGGTTTAACTAAAATTAGGAATTAATTGAGATTTTTTTTTCAAAATCTTTAATATATCGGATCTATAAATTTATAAGAAGATCTGATCATTCCAATTTAAAATTTTTATTATTAAAAATATGAATTTTTTTTTCTAATTTTGGATTTGAAATTCAAGTAATTACATAAGAAGCTTTTTTTTTTTGTTCTTTTTATAATATTTTAGATTAACAAAATCCAACATATTTGTTCTCCTAATTAATCTACCAACCAAAAAAGCATGTGCTACATATACATCACCTAATAATATTTATTTTGATTAATTAATAAAATTTTAATTTAATATTAATCTTATTTTTTTTAAATCATGAAAAAAATATATTTAAATTGATATTTTTTTTTACATATTTTCACTGAAATTAATTGAGAAAAGACAATCAAGAGATGGAAAATGTGGAAAATAGAGGGAGAAAAATTAGAGGCAAGTGGCAAATACATGTCAAGGAAACTGAACATAATGTGGGGTCCATAAGTGCCACGTATTCTGGGGTCTGGCCATGGCAATTACCTTACCGACTTCCTCTTTTCCCTTGTCTGCTATAATCTTTTTTTTATAATAAGAATCTAAATAAAATAATTTATTTTATATTTCTTATAATTAGAATAAATTTTATATTATAATATTATTATAGAGATTTATAAACAAATTGAAAAGTAAAACAAATTTCCTCCATAAATTATATAATATTCATAAAAAAATTCCAATTCTTTATATATCAATCGATTAATAATAAAATTTTATAAAATATCATATTTATTTATTTAACAAAAAATTTCACTACAATCCAACAAAAACCCACTGTTTTTAAGTCATATTTCTCTTTTTTTCTTTCATTTTTTATATATTTATTAATTTTTCAACTTTGTTTCTATCGATTGCTTCTTCTCCCTACAAAACCCAACTTTCAACGCCCGCACATGCATTCACTAAAGAATCAGAGAACTTTTCACTCTGCAGATCTTTCTTCTTCTTCTTCTCCTTGTTCCTGTGATATTTCTCCTTTCAAGCTTCATCATTCTGCAGTTTTAGGTGCCCATTTCTTCTTGAGATTCTATGATTTCTTTAAATCTTGATTTTGAGAAGAATCAATTATCAAATGTTATATGTTCAGAACATTAATTGTGATCTTTGCACTACATATATATTTAATCTCATCATGGGTAGATTGCTTTTCTTTTGCTTCTTATGAATGTTAATTATATATGTAAACGATTATATTAGAGATTGATGCATGCAAGTTCCTCATCAGCTAATTAAATCCTTCTTTGTTTTGTTTCTTTATTAAATTTGTAATTAATAATTTAATTGCTCTAAACCTCTTCTTTAATTAGCTTTAATTTTCTCTCTTGTTTAGAATGTTATTCCTATTATTATTATTATTTTTGCTGAAGTTTCTGAGAATTTCTTTATAACTTTTTTAAAGTGGGGGCTTCATTAGCATTTATATATATATATATATATATATATATATATATATATATATATATATATATATATATATATATATATATATTATATGGGATCCTTTGACCAAATAATTTATTTATGTTTTAAATATAAAAACACAAAAATTAATATTTAATTATAGGCATTTCTAATAAATCTTTTGAATTTTTTTGGCAAGAAATTTCCATAAAAAACAATTGTTTTTTTAAAATTTTTTAGAAATAGTTAAAAAAATTGGCTATTATAATTTATGTTTTCTCAGCAGAATTGTCTTTTGGGAGGAAACAAAAACAATGCTTAGGCAATTTTTCTTTGGACCGGTTAGAATTAATTTCTATATTTTTCAGGTAATGTAGCTGAAGCTGAAATATCTTCAACCATTTTTTATCACACAAGAATATGGTACTTTCTGAATCGGACAATATTGCGTATGGCAGCATTGACAAGCCTAATTCACCATCACTACAACCTCAATTACAAGAAGATCAAGAAACAATGTTCAAGGAAGCTGCATTTGGTAATTCTTTGAGCAGACAAAATTCTCTTTTGTCACTTACTCTCAATGAAATTCAACATAAGAGTGGCAAGAGTTTTGGTTCTATGAACATGGATGAATTTCTTGCTAATTTATGGAGCGTAGACGAAAATCAAGATCAAGTTCAAGTCGATATGAGTCAACATCAACAACAACAGCAACAGCAACAACAACAAATTAAAAAAGATGATAATAATAATAATAATAATAATAATAATAATAATAATAATAATAATAATAATAATAATAAGGTGGCGGGGCGACAGGGATCTTTTTCTATTCCTTCTCCTCTATGCAAGAAAACAGTTGATGAAGTATGGTTCGAGATTCAAAAAGATGAACCCGATGATCACCACCAAAAACCCAACCCTATTGATGCTCATGAGCCTCCTCTTCCGCTGCACCCACAACGCCAACAAACTCTAGGAGAGATGACACTAGAGGATTTCTTGGTGAAAGCAGGAATAGTTCAAGAAGCACCCCCAGTGATGGCGGGAATGGTGCAGAAATTGGTAACTCCTATGCAAAACATCAATGTTTGTTTGGATGCAAGTTTTGGAATGGAGCAAGTGATGGGAATGGGATTCTCTCCACATCAAAATATTGGCAATGGTGGTGGTTTTGGAGTACCATACCAAATGTTCCCTCCCAGCAAAGGGTATATAGGTGAAGCAGTATCAAATGATGCTAAAAATGAGCAAGGTCCTCTTGATTTGGCTGCCCAACAAGGCAAGAAGAGGATCATAGATGGTCCACTGGAGGTGGTAGTGGAGCGGAGACAGCGGAGGATGATCAAGAATAGAGAGTCAGCTGCTCGATCTCGTGCTAGGAAACAGGTCTTAATTCTTCTCATACGCATATCTTATGATCATTTATTTAATTTTATGATTGTGAGCTTGCAATGCAGGCATATACAGTGGAGTTGGAGTTAGAGCTGAATCAACTTAAGGAAGAAAATGCTAAGCTAAAGCAACTTGTGGTAAATGTTACATATTTCCTTCATGAAACATTATATTAAATTAATATTTTTTTCCCCTCTCAAACTATATATATTTGTTGGCAACTCATGAGATTTTATTCTTTATTTTGTCTATAATATATAAAACAGGAAGAAATAGAGCTGAATCGCAAAGAAGAGGTAACTAATTATATTCTATGTTTTTTTTTGGGGGATGTTTTTACTTTTCTAAATCTATTTTATTACTTTTATTTATGTACCGAATTAATAATAAATTGTCATATTAAAAATATCTTTTATTCATGAATGAATGATTTTATTCAGATGATATTTTGCAATTTATTTGTATCCATAGTAGAATAATTTGGATGGGTTGATGATGGAACTGATTTAGGTGAGTATTATGCATGCGAAGGAAATTATGAATTTAATTTAGAAAATAAATTTCAATTTTTGAATTATTAATTGTAGAGTTTGTCTAAGTTGATTGGTTTTACTTTCATGCATGGAATAATTAATAGGCAATGAAGAGGAAGCCATCAAAAAAGGAGCAAAAGAAGGCAGACAAATTGAGGAGCATAAGGAGGACAGTGAGTCTGGCTTGGTGAATTATAATGAGAGAATTGCAAAGATATTAAAAAAAAATGATAAAAAGGCATCATGTGAATATTTTACATTAGAGATATTATGTGTCTCAACTCAATTATATAATATTATATTAATTAGTTTTTTTTTTAAATTTTAATATAATAAGAGTGGATCGATACAATAATTGAATTGAGTGTAATGTGTAAACTTTCTATTTGCTTTCTTTCTGAAAAAAATAATAATAATGTACTACCGTAATGGGTGCATGTCCTATTTTACTTAAATTACCATGCTTGCTTAGCCAGAAATTGAGTTCATCATAAACTAATTAAATTAGTAATTATTATTTTATAAATATAATAGGATATGATTGAATTAGTTTATGAAAGCTCAATTTAGAATTATTTTTTTTAAAAATTATTTTTGAATATGTTTTTTAATAAAATGAGAAAATTTTGTTACAATTTTACAGTGAATAGTAAAAACAGTATTATATATTTATTAAAAAAAGAAATGGAGTATATTATAAATGTAAATTGAAATAAGTCCAAAGTTGATTTTAAGTTAAATTGATGAGTGCAACAAGTTTAAAATGTGAATAATTACATTTGCATCTTTTGACTCATGAAAAATTTTACTTGTATGGATATTTTTAATTTAAATTGTAATATATATTTTTTTTCTTTTTAATTATAAGAACTTTAACTTTTTCAGGAACTTAATTTCAATATGAACCTCCATCAAATTTATATTCATTAGTGTTTAAATTTAAATTTTAATAATTTTTGTTCTATCAATTCGAAATCTTAACATTTATTAAAGTTTGCAATTTCAATCTCTAATCATAATTCCATTCATAAATTGAATAGAAGAAGGATGGAGAATTCAAATTAAAAGTAATTGAAAATGCTAAAGTTTGAATTGATTTAAAAAAAGGATTAGCATTTAAATTGAAAATACCCATGCGGTGTTCTTTTTTTTTTTTGTAATTTTTTCTTAGTTTGATTACATGTAACATGGCAAATGTGTTACTGTGTCGATCAATACATGTTTTAGGGGAGAAATTTCCGGCAATCTCCACTAAAACGCAAAAGACGATGACGTTTTGAGAATATACGTAGAGAATCTAATCCACAACGTAAAGATACAGGTAACATATAGCAGACACATCACCCAATTCCTCTCCTCTCTCTCTCTCTCTCTCTCTCTCTCTCCCGCCCGCTTTTTTACATTAATCCATAATTTACTGTTATTATTTTCTTCTCGTTTTCCCTTTGCGTAATCAAATTTGCAGGCCAGTTTGATCTGCGATTGACCTTGTTGAATCTCAGGTAATTTTCATTTCCTCACTCTTGGTTTCGTCTCTTCTTGCTTCATTTTCGCTTTAATTTCGTTTTTAAAATAGCTAAGCTTCATGATTCCCTTTAGGGTTTTCTAGTTCCTGCTCAGGTTATTTTATTTCATTGAACTGTTTTCCCTGATTTCCTTCTTTTGCTCTCTGCTTGGCTCGGATTATGTGGAAGTTTTGAGTTCTTTTAATTTTTTTCCAATCGAAAAACTTGAAATGATGTGTGGAGAAATGGTTTTAGAGTTAATTATATTTGGGCAATCAGAATTTACATTTTTTTTACTGGGTTTATTGTTATTGAGAAAACATCAAAGTGATGCGTATTACCACAATAACTTGGGAAAACAGCAAATTGAAAAATTTGTGGAATTTTGTGAATTTTAAGAATTTATTGGTCAAGCGATGTAAATTAGCTAAGTAATTTGAATATGGCTCTTTTGGGTTATTAATTTTGCTAAAGAAAACAGCTAATTGTACTAAATCAAGTCATTGCTTCTTAGGCCCCATTGGTATATAGGAAAATAATTCCTGTGTCGTTCATCATAAATAATGGGACAATGAGAGAAAAATTGAAGTTGTTAATGGTTCTTGAGTGTTTGGAACAAGTGAACCAACTCAATTTTTTCTTTTGATTCATCCTTTGATCTCTTTGTTTTAGGCACTGAAGTTGTCAAGAGTAATAATGCTTCCAGATCTTTACAAACGGTTTGTATAATGGAATCATTATTATTAATGTAAATGGAGGTGATAGTTTTAATTTTCTCTAGAAATTTTAATATTTTTTTAAATTAAGTTTGAAAGATGCATCCTTCAGAGGGCATTGTCTTTTTGGGTTGATGGTTCTTGGGCTTACTTTTAGCAGGTTTTGGCTTCTTGTAATAGGAGATTGAGAGCATAATGTTAAGTTCAGGGAATAATTTAACTCGAGCAACTGCCACAATGTCATCAGATATTCCACCCTTGATACAATGCTTACCTTTGGAGCAAATTACATTAGGCAATCGGAAATGTACTCGTTCTAGAGAGTTAAGGAGGGTTTTGGGCGTTCCTGTTGGAAGTGCATCAGAGGACCATTCTTTTGGAGTTGCCCATCCCAAGCCTCCTCCTCCAGTGGCAACAGAGGAGCTAAAACACTTTAAAGAAAGTTTGCAAGATTCTTTGAGAAGGGCCAGGTATTTGTCATTATGTTACAACCTTGCATCTGAATTATGGTTGTCCTTGTCTGTAGTTGTGCTATTTTCAATGTGCTGCTTTTTATGGTTGAAGCGATCCATATAAACCTTCTATTAGAAGGTCTCAAGTTTGAATCCCATTAGGGTGATAGAGGGTGGGGGACATGGCTGGTTGACCAAAACAAGGTGTAATGGCTGTGCATAACATGGTCCAGACCAAAAATGTGGTAATGTCTTTGCATCACATTCACATTTGAGGTGCAACTCATGGGATATTATTTATTACTTTGAAATCCATAGCCTTTGTTTCATGTACATATGAAACAATGAAGTCATATTTTCTCATGCTTATATAGATGTATGTCCTCTGAAATTTCTGCATTTCTATTTTAGAAAGCCTTCATAGAACCTGCAGACCATTCCCTATTGCTGCCTTGGTATAGATGTTTTTCTATTTATTGTTGGATCTCTCACAAAAATGCTGCCTGGTTGTGAGCTGATGAAAATATGTATTGTATTTGTATCAGGGATAGGGCAAAGATGATGCATGATTCTTTATTCAAATTAGAGAAGTATAGGGAAGTCATAAGCTCAAAGAAGCGACAGAGGAGTGAACTTTTATTAAATGAGAGGTCAACTGGAGCAAACATGATGAAGATGGGGAATCAGATTCACAAAAATCCTCATGATATCATTGGTCAAAGATTGGAGGACAGGGCCAAGAGTGTTGGGCTGAATAAGCGTGTTCGTACATCAGTGGCTGATGTGCGGGTTTGTATTTTAAGTATTGATGTTGATAACTGATCTAAGTAGTCATTTTATTGTTTTATCTTTCGTTTTCATAAATAATCTATGGGCTGAAGTAACATGCTGAGGGGAATGATTATTTTATTTTATTTTATTTTTGTGGACAGGGAACAAAATTTCTTATAATACCTTTTCATTCCCTGCTTGTATGTTGAGGAGCTGCATTTTCTTTTTTCACAATTGATTTCAAATGAGCTGTTTCTTTTTTATTATAAATGCTTATTTTTGTAATCTCCACTAGCACGGAACTATTACGGTTTATCTTTTTGTATCTTGTTGGTTTTGGACTGGGTTCCTGATTATAGATGAAATATTATCTTCATATTGAGGATGCTTTATGTATTGGCCTCTTGACAATCTCAATTTGAGTGAGTCTGGGTAGTATATATGGTCTTGATTCCGTTTTCTACACTTAGTTCCGCTTAGTTCTGCTTCCTTTTTGCATGTCTCCTTTCATTCCTTGAGGAGGAAGCCATGATTCTGAGCCCTGATTGCATATGCTGCCGAACAGCTACAAATGACTGGACCTACTGGTCATGTGGCTAGTTTCTACCTTATTGAGAAGGCCCCTATTTCTTCATGTTTTTATTTTATTTTTTTCCCTTTGATGGAACCAGGCTGATGGTCAGTCCAACACTGCCTCAAGGCAGCAGATAGTCCTGGAAAAGGGTGGAGATATGCTACAGGATGCCAGTGGGGATGCTGTTAGGTTTGGAGAAAAGATATGTAGACTGCCTGCTGGAGGTGAAGGATGGGATACAAAAAATAAAAAGAAGCGTTCTGTTGGGGTGGTGAGTGGTAGAGTTATAAATGGTGACCGAGATCTAAAACGAGTGATTCAACCAAAAATCAGTGTGGACTCTAAGTTGCGATCTTGTGATACTCAGGGTTTCAGGTAATGTAGTACATATATGAACTTGATTAGTGATTTTGAGATTTTGTTTAGTGATGTATTTCTTACAGTCTAATATAGCTGAGAGCTGTTTATGGGTGCCAGCACTTAGAAATTTTATTTTAACAATATTCTTTTCTGTGCGATGAGTATATATTGTCTGTGAGTTTTTCTGTTTCATCCCTCCAAGGCTCTGATTGTTAATTGAAATACTATCACACTGCTGTTCATTTTTTGTTCTTGTTAATTAAATTAAAATATGTGATAATTGTCTAAGAATCATTTTACTTTGTGAATACTGCGGACTGGACTCTTATTCAAAGCTGTTTCTTTTGGTATGGAACACTCAACATGTTTCACATTTACAGAAAATTTCTTGGAATTTTTTTAAATGCAATAATTTTACTTTTGAGAAAATTGATGTCTTTTGTATCTTCTGAATTATGCATTGGCCAATTCATTATATGGCCATATTTAAGCATTTTAGCCACTTTCACATTTTTCTGTAAAGTATTGGCTTGTAAAAACCACATATACCTCCATAACAGATTTTATGAACGTACAATGGATATGAAACTGACATCAGCTGTGAAAGTACAATGTTTTTGAGTATGGTGAAGCCTTTTTTAGCATCATTTTTTCAAAAGCTGAGGCTGACATGTTTTATGCTGTGGTGAAAGTGTTCATAGACTCTTAAACACTTCCTTTTGAGTTCTTTTTATTTTATTATTTTGGGTTTTGGTGTGGGTGGGTTGGTAGAGGGTGCAGAAGTATAAAAAATCAGTGAGAATTAGTGTTTTTAATAGTTGAGAAAATCTTAGGAACAATTCCCTTTTTAGTTTAAACTTGTCAGACATTCCAGTTTTCCATTATTGATCTTTAAGTAATCTTGAGAGAGCGTGGTTGTTTCATTATGAATCATTTAGTCTGTCTTAATTGACTGTTGATTACCTGAGAGGAAATCTCCCTTTTCTCTTTTTCTATCCTCAGCTGTGCATCACCAGCTTTCAATTGCCATCAATTTTCTTATTCTTGATTATATTTGGTCCTGTATCCTGCTTATACAGTCATTGTTTCACTCCTGATTGAAATTGTTCTATGATTTTTCTGTAATTACAGAAACAGTTGAAGAAGAATTTGTTTTTGATATGTTAATGGATTCTTATGTATTTCAGATCAAAATCTTCGCTGGTTGCTGGTGGAATCAACAAGTTGGATGGTTCTTTAGAGCCTAGTGGTTCAGACAGCAGTACAATGCTCAAGAATGATATGGATACTGGAAATCCTCCAAGAGGCAGATTGGCCCTTTTAGAGCAGAAGGTTGTGACAAAAGGAGGCAATAAGTATGTATTTTTATCTTGAAACTATCATTTTTCCATTTTTGTCAAAATGCAGATATATGAGATGATGGAAAAACTTTCTAGTTTCACTTGTTGTATAGGTGTGTAAGTATGCTGTTTTGGATGGTTATAATCAGGCTATTGATTTGATTGTGGTGCTACATATCAGGTCAAATAATCATGAGGATAGTTTAGCCAGCAGCCCTAATACAGTGATAAAAGCTAAGGTTTCTCGACCACCACGAACTGGCTCCATCATGATGCTAGACTCGTCACTCAAAGTTCAGTCCTCATCTACATCCCTTCAAGGTGTGGAAAAGCCTACAAGTTCAAATAGAGTTGCAGTACCTGGTGTGGTAAGTAATCATAAGCGTCAAATATCTGCAGGTTCATCTTCCATGGCTCAGTGGGTTGGTCAGAGGCCACATAAAAATTCACGTACAAGGAGAGCGAATGTTGTTGCTCCTGTTTCAAATCCTGTAGATTCTCATACTTCATCTCCAGGATTTCAAACCAATGATTTTAGTCCTAGAACTTCCCTTGGAACCAATGGAACACTAGTAGCCAACAGTGTAGACAATAATACTCCCAAGTTTAAGAGAGAACTTGAAAGTGTTCCATCTCCATTTGGATTATCCGAAAGTGAAGAATCAGGTGCTGGGGAAAATAAACCAAAAGATAAAGCAGATAGTGGTGAGTTTGCTTTGACAGCAACTCAAAAAGTTGGGGCTTTTCTTTTGCCTTCTAGGAAGAATAAATTACCTGCTAATGATATTGGAGATGGTGTACGGAGACAAGGAAGGACTGGAAGGGGTTTGTCCTTAACAAGGCCAGGAATTCATACAGTGAGAGAGAAGCTAGAGGATCTACCAGCAGTTAAGCCACTTCAGAATGTCATGCCTTCTGATAAGAATAAAAGGTGTTTACTATTTTACTTGCCCTTTTGTGACCTAGCTGATGATTAGCTTTTAGCTTCTTGTTCTTCTGATAGTATTATGATCATTGAAGCGTGTTTTTTCCCCTTTTGAAACAGCAAAACTGGTCGTCCACCTTCCAAAAAGTTGAAAGATCGGAAGTCATTAGGTCGTGTTGGGCCAATAGTCAATAGTGGATCTTTAGATTTCACAGGTGGTATCATCAATGAAACAACATTTGATTTCATTGTTTTATGTAAAACCCTTGCAGAATTTGTCTTTTTTTTTTTTTTTGCATGAGCAGTATAAATCTGAATGCCATGCTGCAAGGACTAGACAGTATCAACAAAAGTTTGCCTTCTTGATCAAATGTTATCTTGTTGGCATGCTTGGCTATTGTTATTGTATTTCAGAGGTGCTCAGAGTTAGAGTTTGAAAAATGTTATAAAAAGCACTTGAATACATATTAATAGCTCTCAGTGCCTGAATTTCTCTGTCTTTTCTTTTATTTTTTTCTTTTTTTGTCTTTCTTTCCGGCAGGTTTTGTTATTTATAATTCTACATACGTTCATCTTAAATTAAGCTGAAATGTAGTAATAAGCTTCTATGAAATACTCCTTGACCTCAATCTTGGTTGCAAGTTTTCCTGATCAGCATATCTTTTATAGGAGAATCTGATGATGATCGTGAGGAACTATTTGTGGCTGCTAATTCTGCTCGGAGTGCTAGCAGTAACCATCTTGATTCTTAACCTTTTTTACTTTCTTCTCCATATAAGCTATCATTTGTTCTATTACATAAATGAAATACTTGCTTTTGTAGACCGTGCCTGTTCTGGTCCATTTTGGAAGAAAATGGAATCTATTTTTGCTTCTGTCAGCTCAAAGGACATTTCGTACTTGAAACAACAGGTACTGGGTTGGATAGACTGATGGATTGGAGATTTTCATGACTCTCGTTGGGTAAGACACTTACAATTTCTTTCATTGCTGTTGAATCAGCTAAGTTTTGCAGAGGAACTTGATGAGAGTTTGTCTCAGATGCTTGGTGGCGAATGTAATTTTTTGGTAAATTAATACTCATTCATCTTTTATTTTATTTTAATTTTTATTTGATTTCCATATTATGGGGGGAATAGCTTGGACTCCTATTTCAAGTCTTCACAGACTTTCAACCATGAAAATCTCTCTCTTTAAATATCAAGTAAACTCAAATGAAATAAAGGTTGTTTGGCATTGAAGTTTACATTTTGAGAGGAGATTGGTTAATTGTGAACTTCATTCTCTTAGGGTGTTATTGTGCATAAAGAGATACCTGATTATGCTGATGAAAGGCAAGGAGATGACTATAGCAAGGAATCCAGTGAGAAAGCTTCTTTATGCAGAAAGGTTGACATGGGAAGGTTGGAAAAGGGTGCTCCACTCTACCAAAGGGTTCTTTCTGCTTTAATTGAAGAGGATGAAAGTGAAGAATTTTACCTCCATGGTGAAGGGAAGAATATGCCACTTCACTATGCCAGTGATGATTCTTATTGTGGGTCATGTAACCTGATTGATTTTGAACCCAAGGATAGGGACAGGATGGAATCTGAAGTTGAGTCAAAAGTGAATTTTCAGATTCAGAAGAACTCTTTATTGGACAGAATTTCTTGTGACAAGAGTGTTGCATCTAGTACAATTAGAAACCCAAGCATGTCCAGTTCTTTACATAGCAATGAAAGGTGGCCGGGGGATGATGAATTTTCACATTCCGATTTTGGGCATGTCAGTGAAATAAGTTCTAATGATCTGGGACAGCCTCAGACAAGGGAAATTAATGTTTCTAGTTTTTCTTACTGTGATAACAAGTATCAGCTGATGTGTCTTGATGATAGGGTTCTTCTAGAGCTACAGAGTATTGGTCTGTGTCCAGAGACATTGGTATGCTTCTATTTTGGACATTGTATATTTTACTAAGTCATATAAATGCTTTCATTCTTAACTTTTATCTCATTTACATTAGTTTGTTTTGCCTTTTTGCAGCCTGATCTAGCAGAGGGAGAGGACATGATCAATCAAGATATAATGGAACACAAGGAAGGGCTGTACAAGCAGGTTGTGGGCCACGAAGACTTTCTTTTTTCGATTTACCTATGAAAGCTCAAGTTAGAAATTTTTTTGAATAATTTCTCTCTCTTGAGCTTTTGAATTTTTTTTCCTTAATCTTGATTTTTTTTCCTTTCAAATATTTTGAATCATTGGCATTACTTCTGTTTTCTCACCTTTATTAATTAACAGATTGGAAGGAAAAAAAGGAAGTTGGGGAAAATTGATAAGGCTGTTCAAAAAGGGATAGAAGTGGAAAGAAGGTTAGTTTCATTATGATTGAAATGTGTTGGTGCTGAAATTATTTGAAGTTTGTTTCATAATGGTTGAAATTTACAAGATGTCATTTGGATCGAAATAATGTGATTGAACTTGCAGGAGCATTGAGCAGGTTGCGATGGATCAACTTATCGAGATGGCGTATAAGAAAAGACTGGTACTTGCTGTGCTCTCTGATTCAGTCAACTGTTTGTTTGACTCAACCCTTAGGCAATTCCATTCCTGAACATATTAGAGAGCGTTTGCTTGGCATAGACATTAATAATTTTTGGCTGGAAGAAACCTATGCAAATTAACAACCTAAATGGTCTCTAGACAAACTGTTTTGCATACACAGTTTCAAATGACTGATATTGAGAATGTAGCCATGCCTGTAGTAAATTTTGTTGTAGGTCCTGGATGAAATAATTGTCTAATCCACCTGTACATTCTGTCATTCTTGTATATGTTCAGCATAATAAGTAGAGGTTCTTTCAACCGAACAAAGAGAAACATTGTGATATATTTGTGGCATAAATCAGTATTACAAGAGTTCTTTAGATATTAGAAAAGATGTCGATGTTTTGGTTTTTTCATCTTTTCTGTTGGTAGGTAGTTTGTGTTTTATGGAGATTGGTCAAAAGGGGTGTAAAATGTGTGTGCGGACATGCATTTTATAGAGAGAGAGATTAGTATAAAGTACACCTCGATAGTAAAAGAGAAGAGTCTCCAATAGTTACTTTTGGAGGGACGAGAGGTAAGATTGTTTTATTACTTTTGTATCATAAGTTGTTTGAACAGGTGCCACAATAGTTTATCCCTAACAAATATGAGCGAGATTGCCATATGGTGAACAAGCCTAATAATTGATGATAGTCGCTGATTTTCCTACTTTACAATTTATACAGGCTTGTCGTGGGAATAATTCCTCAAAAAGTGCAGTCCGCAAGGTTTCAAGACAAGTTTCACTTGCTTTCGTCAAGCGCACTCTTGCCAGATGTAGAAAGTTTGAAGATACTGGTAGCAGTTGCTTTAGTGAGCCTGCATTGCAGGGGGTCATCTTCTCAACACCTCCATGCAATAACGATACCAAATCTGTTGATTGTGTTGGCTCAGGAACTGCAAGTAATACATGTAATGAAGTTTCTAATCATCATGCAGAAGCCAGAGGATCTGGTATGCTAAATTATCTCTGCTCTCTCTCTCTCTCTCTCTCTCTCTCTCTCTTTTATGCTAATCGCTAATCTGTGTTCTATAATATGTTGTTAACAACAAAATATGATTATTGGGATTCTCCTTTGTTGCTACAGTTGCCGTTTCTAGCTCATTTGAGAGACACGATTCACATGGTGATTACTTCGATAGAGGTAAGAAGAGGGAGATGCTTATTGATGATGTTATCGGCAGTGCTTCCTCAAGGGTCACATCGACTCTTGACAGTGTAGTGCGTGGTGGAGTAAAAGGTCAGAGAAGTGACAGAGATAAGGATCAACATAAGGATAGTGTGGGAGGTAATTCTGTTTCTGGAAACAACTGCTCATCATTGGATGGCTTCAAAAATGACCGCAAAACAAAACCAAAACCCAAGCAAAAGATTAATCATTTATTGACGTCAGGGACTGGACCTCATGGGTCTAGTCATGCAGTGGTTAATCCTAGCAATTCAATAGACAGAAAAGTTGGGCCTATGTCTCATGGTAACGCTCGTCGAGATGCTTCTAAAGAAGCAGACGAACCCATTGATTTTGCCAACTTGCAGCTGCATGAATTAGATTCAGTTGAAGTATCTAACGACCTTGGTGGACCACAAGATCTTGGTTCTTGGTTGAATTTTGATGATGAGGGGTTGCAAGACCATGATTCTATAGGTCTTGCAATACCAATGGATGATCTCACAGAATTGAATATGCTTATGTAGAGAAGTTTCGACTCTTCCAGTGAAGCGAGAATTCAAGAACCAGCTTTGAGATCATAACTAACTAGTGTAGCCGAGACGAGCAAGTCAAAATAGTAACAGTAATCGATTTTTCTGTATATAATTGTAGGTAATTGAGTTTATTTTTATCAGTTAAAGAACTATACTTCCAATATTTAAGTATTCCTTGTCATTTGAGAAACGAAGGAAGTGTGGTTCCATGTACACTTCTCTTTATCTCACTGTAGTCGCCTAATAATCTTATCAGGTTTGTGCATCTGTTGAGTCTATTATTGGACAGTTTTGGGAGGATTGAACTAGCTCTTCGGTTGTCGAAACGCTAAACCGGGAGCCCATGTATTTACTGTTTGAGTTGCAACTAGAGGTGGGCTATGGTGGCATCTGTTTCCAGCTGATTATTGGAGGGTCATTTTTGTTGTGTTAGTTCATATCACCATTTTTCATTGGAGAAAGGCTTCATGAAATATATTGAAAGGTAATGGAAGAAAGGGAGAAGAAAATAAGAGTGTTGTGTTTCCTTGATTAGAAGATATCAGACGGTATGCAGGAACAATTTTGCTAAATGTCATAGGATCTACTAGAGCGATTTGATTAAACGGCAGTCTTATCTATTATATCGTATTTAAAAATATTTAAAATATCAAATAATTAAAATATTCAATTATATATTAATATTTTAAATGTATGAAATAAATTTACATTATATTCTATTATAATTAATTATATTAATATATGTGAATAAAAATTAGTAAATTAGTGATATAATCTATGTTAGTAATAATTGTATAGATAATTAAATATTTAAATTTTATTATATTGTGCGATATATATATATACGCATTTATATGACATAAAACAATATATTTATATTTAAATGAATAGCGGTACGATATATTTATGCATGGAAGACACGAATCACTATGTATATGATCCACTAGTCTCGTATTGCTAGGTATATGATGCACTACTATTGAATCAAAGCTTACTAATTAAGAATAATAATTAATGTTTCTTAATTAAAAAGGTTTCAAAGACTTCAAATGCTAATTAGTGGTACTCTCTAACATCTTGCGCAAGTTTGCATTGGATAAAATATACTGCATGCGGCTCAAGACTCTTGGAGTTCCGTAGGCCTTTATTTATGGACTGAGCTGATATATGCTATGGTGTAACTTTAAAATTAGTTTTATCTTTTTAAAATAAAAAAAAATGATTTTTTTACACAGCAGTATTTAATGGCTTAATCTGATTAAAGTAATAAATTTTTGGAATTGTTATGCGATTTAATGATAATTATATTTTTTTTCACTCTTACCTTTTTGGTCCATAAATAGTTTCTTCCATATCATTCAATTTTCTCTCATTCATCATGGATCTTCTAGAACACAATAATTATGACTTTTTTTTTTTGTAGGAATAGATGGGATAAACCCACAACAAACAAAAATACTCCCTAAAATAATAAACACCTATAATATCATGCAAGAGCCAACTTCCAAGTTGAGAAGGAGGTGAAGACATAAGATGAAAACCAGGATGAAAACCAGGAGGAAAACCATACGCAAAGTGAAACAGATAATCAACAGCTGAATTAGCCTCTCGATGCACATGCCGAAAGCTTATAATTATGACTTTGTCAACTTTAGAAATCTATCAACTTCCAAAATAAGGAAAAGGATATATTGTTTTATGGAGTCACAAGTTAAATAAGTAGAAGTAGGAAAAGAACAAAACTTGATGCCTCAATTGGTATTTTAGTGGGTCGCAACCCAAACCCAATTCAGAATGATTTTGTGTTGTTTCTGGTCTTTGCCCATATTGCTTATTTAGGCATTACCAGAATTATTTTTGCTGAGAAATTCTTCTCTATCTCTCATTTAGAACTTAATATTTGCTCATAGTACCATTATCAGTCACTACCCATCATCCATTATTGTAGATTTTGAGTACTACTTCATGTCTAATAAGATCTTCAAATCATGAGTGTTTGTTTTAGATGAGATTTGAATCTATTGATATTAAAAATCATCTTTACAACTCTCTAATTATTCTTCCAAATTTTAATTGGAGTCTTATAAATAAATAAATAAATAATTTGTTCTTCTTAAATTTTTCTTACCTGATTAATTTTAAACTCTCATTGTTTCATATTTATTGTTGTTTTATTATATTTATATTTGTTTGATTAAATATTTTATTTATACAAAATAATAGTTATTTAGACTCATTTACGATCAATAAAATTACTAGATAAGTTATTAATTAAATAAAATTAGACAATGGCTAGGGTTTTTTTTTTCTCTGCCAATATATTGATGGTTTGTGGATGGTCGGTGTAAAATTTATAATTCTACACCTTTCATCTGGAAAACACTTACGTATTTTTTGGAAATAAAAAAATAGTTGACCATAATATTCTAATATTAGGAAAATAAAAATAAAAATAAAAATAAATAGAACAAATTAATTTCTGATTAAAAATCAATCACAAGAATCAGATTTGGTTAGCTGTCATTAGCCATTCAATATTTTCTTTTTATGAGTGGTCGGATAAGCAAAAGCAATCATCCTAGTCAATGCCAAAATAATAATAATAAATTTCATAAAAAAATGATAATGGTTAATTAATTATTTAACATTAGTATAAATGATTGTCAAACAGAATAATTTTATCTATTAGTTTTCTTTTCTTTTTATCGAAATTAAAATATTTGACAAAATCATGGTCAACTATTCACCGGATTTAGCTCACTATAAAATTATATATAAAACAAATTCTTATAATATATAGTCAATTTTCGAAGGAATTATAGATATAAAAGCATGGTCCCTTGCTCTAATATATATATATATATATATATATATATATATATATATATATTTGATTTATTAGGAGTTCCAGTAAGCTATAGGATACCTATATTTTCGTGCACTTATCATAAAAAATAATAGAAACTTTCACCAATATTGATTGATGGTGTCAAATAAATTTAAATACGAGATATTTTTCAATTCTGACAAATAAAAATATCAATTCTTAGAGGATTGTTCTAAATTATATATATATATATATATATATATATATATATATATATATATATATATATATATATATATATATATATCAAAAAGCAAGGAAGAAAACAACATTAATGATATTAATTTAAATTGAAAACCTAATCTAGGAAGAAGACGTATGAATTAAAGTAAAGTAAAGGGGGATAAGTTCATGCTTTAGCTATTAATATATTAGGGCTATAAAGCCACGCTGATAATGACCCTTTTTTCAAATTGCTACCCTCAATTCATTAAGTTCATATATATATATATATATATATATATATATTAATTGTTAAATAAATTTAGATAATTAATTTTTTTCTGTACGTAATCCAAAAGCTGATAAGGCCAAAAAGCAACATTAATTTTGAACTAACTTAAGCAATTCATCAACAAATCCAACACTGAAACCTTTTTTTATTAATTTAGATACAGAAATATGATGATGCATACTCCCACGTTCTCATTAGTCTTTCTATATATATATATATTCAGCACAAAACATAGATAGAAAAAAAAGGATAGTATTAGTATTATTATTATTATTATTATTATTATTATTATTATTATTATTATTATTATTATTATTATTATTATTATTATTATTATTATTATTATTATTATTATTATTATCTCTGCTTCGCTAAGTATGATTAACTATAATAACATTAACTAACATCCTTTATTTGTAATTGGTGACCTAATTTATCCAACGAGTCCAATGTCTAATTATAAATAAGGGTACCGTCTTTCTTTATTGAGATTTGGAGGCTGTCGTCTCTAAAATATTTTACTTGAAAATAAATTATTATAATTAGTTATTGTAATTAAGTTTTTCTATTAGAAAATTCTTTTAACTTCTTATAATTAATTATGATTATAATTATAAACTTCCAAGAGTTATGTTTCAAATTTTAATTATAAATAATAGATGTAATTTTTTATGAATTTCAAAATTTATTATAGTTAATCATTATAGAAAATTATCATTTATTAAATGAATCTAGTTAAGATTTAACTAATTAGCTGACTCTATTTGTGGGAAATGTAATTGTCTGGACTTCATTATGTTATTATTTAATATTTATAACGAAAATAGTAAGTTAATATATTAAAACAATTAATTTTAATTCATTATTAATTATATATATATTAAAATAAATATTATTTTTTTGTAGTAAGATATATATTATTGACTCAGATCATAGATATGATGTAAGCAAAAATTTCATATCCACAGCTCTAATCGTTATGTTCTCAGTATAATATATAACAAATATGCTCTTAATTTGCACTAATTTGCATTGTTATAATAACTTATATAAATTATAATTTTAATAACTAAGATAGATAAAGAAGACAATGTATATTTATTTTAGATATGATTTTTAATAGATCAAATTAAATATAAATTGATATATAATTAAAATTATTATATAAATTATTTGAGTGGTTAATATAATTAAATTAGAAGTTGAAAAAAATATCTTTTTTTTCTCTATATATATGTGGAATAAATACGTAATATATATATATATATATATATATATATATATATATATATATATATATATATATATATATATATATATATATATATATATATATATATATATATAGAAGCAAAACACAACAACATGCAAGCTCTCGACACATGGAACACAAATCCCTACGGTCAAGACAACACATATTGCATCACCCTTTCTCTCCTTAATTAAATTTTGCCTCTTGAACGCCACCAACTCCATTTGCATATCTTTGTCTTCTCCCTACTTCTTATCTAGGTTTTTCTTAGGTTGAGTTACATCCGATTTATTTCAATATTATCCGATCAAAATAAAATTTACTTTCATTGTCTGTTAAGATATCGATTTAATTTACATCGACTAATTATAAGATTTAAGTACTCTTTATAATAATTAATATCATAATTCATATTTCTATACTTAGTTTGTAAAAATGAATTAGGTTCAAAATTTTGGGATTGATAAATTTCTCCCATTGTAAATTAAGTTTTTAGGGATTGAGTTACATCCACTTTAACTATACTCACCAAAACCATAATTAGTAATATCGAGCCTGTATGTACTTGTACCATAAATAAGAAATATGTCCCTTATTATTATTATTATTATTTTTAAAAAAATTAGCAATCACATGCTCATAATTCTAAAGTCTTTAACAAAAGGAACACAATGGATTAAAAAAAGAAAAAAATAAATAAATAAAACACATTGATTAATTGGTTAATGTGTTTATAATGTATAGTTATCTATCACTAACCACAACAATTTGTTCATTCGAGTGCTAAACCGATATTATCCACCATTAATGCAAGTTGCTGCTTCCTTTGCTTCCTTTTATATTGCCGTTTAATTAATTAAGTAAAAAGAAAATATTTCCATTTTCTTCGTCTCTTTCGGCATTATTATAATATTAATTTGTACATCACAATGAATAAATGCAGAGCTACAAACAACTTTTCTCTCTCATTCACAACATATTAATATATAATTTTTATATTAATATATAATTTTTGGTATACCCTTCGATCAATGGACATTAATGGACCCGTTTTATCCCTCATCTTCTCCTCTCTTTATATATAATATAGTATAAAGCTTCTTGTAAAACCTAAATTTAAATGTATTTTCTAGAATGTATCTTTCACTTGCGTGAGGAGGAAAAATTTTAGATAATAAATACAATAAATAATATGAAATTAAAATAGAAGTAGTTATAAAAATATAGATTGATCATTTTGCTATCGAAAAAAAACTGATAATATAACTTTTAGTTAATAGTTTAAATAGTTATTAAATAATGATAAGTGTAAGAGTCATTAAAATAAATATATACCATAAAAATGTTCCTTTACACCATCATAAAAAAGTTTTACATAACATATATAAGTATTGATAGAGTTTTGCAAAAATAGTAGAAATAAAAACTTCGATTGCAAAGATTATAAGCAGTAATAAGTATTAACAAAATATGAAACATCATATTTAAATAATTAATTAAAATGGGTATATGAATTATTTAAATAACATAAAAAAATGTGTAATTAAAACCTTTAAGGTATTGACGTACAATTAATCATTCTTCTCTTTTTCTGATGAAGAATACTCCTAACTTGAAACACAAAAATACACATTGGCTTTTCTCTTTAATGTATGTTTGTTAATGCATATCAAATATAATATGCGATATTAAAAGCAAAACATATTTTAGGGCATTTAAATAATTAATCTCAAGCAAATAAACATACCTATAGAATGGTCATGAGTGGATTCTTAGAATTTACAATTAAATGTAGAACCACAATAAGCATATTATGTACAATGATATACCAATAGGAGTTAAATAATTCTAAATTCGCACTATGAATTCTTGCCATGTCTATTGTTCCTGCAGCTACTACTTGCTCATCTTCTTTTACTCCATCACCTTCCTATTCTTTTTGTCAAGCTTACATCTAAGAACTATCTTGTATGGAAAATCCAGTTTGTTCCTCTCTTTAATTATCAAAACCTTCAAAGTTTTATTAATGGAACCTCCTCTATATCACCAAAAACTAAATCATCTAAAACTAATTCACATACCCAAATTGATAATCCAGATTATGAATTATGGTACAAAAAGGATCAAATACTAATGTTTTGGCTTATTGCCTCTCTTACTGAGGAAATTTTTTCATATATCATTGGTCTTACCTCTTCATTTCAGGTTTGGAAGGCATTAGAATATGCCTTTGGTTTAGTCTCTCAAAACAGACAACTCCAGCTTCATATTGAACTACAAGAGTTGAAGAAAACTGACTTGGATAGGGAAATATCAAATTATGATTTGGAGCTCAGATCAAAGCATTTCACTCTGATTAGGGAGGGAAATATCAATCATTAAACAAATATTTTCAACATCATGACATAATTTATCGAATTGCTTGTCCCTACACCCACGAGCAAAATGATATGACTGAATGAAAAATTAGACACTTAGTTGATACTTGCCTCACACTTTTAGCTCATGCTCAATTGTCATACAAGTACTATAATTTTTCGTTAGAATATAGTGTCATGGTTATCAATGTTCTTCTTTCACAAGTTATTTCTAAGCGATCTCCATATCAAATTTCGTATAAAAAATCACCAAATTATCTAGCTTTTAAAGTCATTTGGATGTGCTATATTTCCTTGCCTTCGTCCCTATAATAAACACAAATTTCTATTTTGCACAGCTCCTTTTATCTATTTGGGTCAAAGTCCTACTCATAATGCTTTTCGTTGTCTAGATATATCCAGGTGTATAATATATCTTGCTCGGCATACTCGCTTTCATGAATCTGTTTTTCCCTCTTATCTTGCAGGCTCACCTCTACTACATTAGTCCTCGTCTGCTTCATGGCTCACGTTTCACTCTCACTTAGACTCTTTTGATAATTCTTTTACTCAATCTTTACTTTCTTCTCCTAATTCTCCCACTTCTACATCTTACCCCACACATCAATCCTCACTAGCATTAAATACACACTAAACTCTTTCTCCTCCACTTTTCTCACCCAACGTTAGTCCCATTCTCCAACAAACTCTCTCCAAAATCAGTCTTTCTCCTCCTATCCTCTCTCAGTTTTATCACCAACCCACCACCCTCTCCCTATGACCACATACCTTGACTCTATGGACATATACCATGACCAAACGCCATGCATTTACTGCCCTCTCCAAGCTCAACTACCTTCTCATTGAAGCTAAGACTGTCACCTAAGCTAAACACTATCAAGAATGGAGGGACGCAATGTCCAATGAACTTGATGCTATTTTGAAAAATTGTATATGGACCTTTGTTCTATGACTGGCAAACAAAAATATAATTGGCTACAAGTGGATATTTCAAATCAAACGTCGTGCTAATGGTTCAATAAAGTGCTACGAGGCGCAGTTAGTATCAAAAGGTACGACCAACAATCAGGCATTGATTATCAGGATACATTTCCCCAGTGGCAAAATTCACAACTATTTGAATTGTCTTTTCCATCGTTACGATCAAAATTGGCCTATCCGACAATTGGATCGAATGCATTTTTACATGGCATTTTGAATGCTGAAGTTTACATGGAGCAACCACATTCTCAATCAATAATATCCTTCTCATGTCCGTCGGCTAAATAAGTCGTTATACAACCCTAAATAGACCCTTGGAGCCTGGTTTTATCGATTATCTCAATTCTTGAAAGGCATTAGTTTCACTTCATCTAAAACTGATTACTCTGTATTTATCATCAACAAGGGTACATTTTATTTTTATGTCTTAATTTATGTTGATGATATTATCATCACTTGTTCAGAAGCTTCCACAATGGATTGGTTCTTATCTCAACTCAAGTCTGCCTTTCTTGTTCGCGATCTTGGTGATTTTCATCTTTTTCTTAGAATTGAGGTCAAACAACGTCCCATTGGAATTCTTCTCACTCAGCAAAAATATATTGAGGACCTGCTACAAGAGGCTCGAATGCACGAGTCCAAACCTTGCCAAACTTTGATGGTCGTGTCTCCTAATAATTTAAGCAAGATAATGGGCACTCTTCTTTCTAATGGTGATTAGTATCGCCAAGTCAGTGGTGCTCTTCAGTATGTCACTCTTACATGTCCAAACATATCTTTCTCAATCAACAAGTTGGCCTAATTCATGCATTATGCCACTGATATTCATTGGTAAGCTATGAAGACCTTGTTTCGCTATCTTCGCACAACCACTAGCCATGGCCTTTTTATCTCTAAAGCTTCTGATCTTCAACTTCAGTGTTTCTCTGATAGTGACTGGGTGGATATAATATGCAGCCCTCCTAAATATTTTAGTCAAGCTCCAGTACTGGATGTAAATGGACTTGTTTTTAACTTTTGGCTTTTAAAAAAAATATATTATTTTTTTAAATTAAATTGAGAGTTTAATCCATAACCTCACATGTTCTTGAATTTTATTTGTCTAATTAATATCTCAATCTATTTTTAATTTTATTTATGGATCAAATTATATAATATTATTTATGTACTAAAAAAATATTTGATTTAATTTTATAAATTAAATTAGTAAAAAAATATCATATAAAAAATAGCGTTAATTTTTTTTATATAAAAAATTATAAATCAACTCTAGACATCATTTATCATGTTTTTTTTAATATTTATATTAAATTACTAATCCCAAGTCGTATCTCCCCTTTCTCCCCAAACCTTTTGCATCGTTCAAGAGTCATGCGTAAAAGATAATAGTGTTTTTAATAAGGAATATATATATATGGTGAGTGTATATAGAAGACACTATCGCGATTAGTATATTCTGTATAAGAATATTGATTTCTTGTACACTATTAACAAATTTTATATTGATTTATTATTTTTTTATAGAATTGATTTTTTTATATAAAAAACTGATTTATTGGGTATATAAATATATAATTTATATTAATAATATTTGAGCAAGTTTTTGAATTCCATTATTATTGCTATATATATCTCACTTTCTAGCTATTGTCCAATTGCTTTTATTTAAGCAAGTGGAAGTTTCCTCATGGACATAAAAATTGATTTACATTTACCATATAACATAGTGATAGTGTAATGATATATATAAATATATTAAAGGGAAATAAAGAAACAAAAAATCCTATCACCTCTAAAAGTAGATCTGAATTTAATTAAGAAATTAACCAGCTGTAACGGCACACACCATTTGATCTCAATACAAGAATTTAAGCACTAAGGTAATTTGCTGTCTGGCTTTGGTATCTTCTTCTTCGTTAAAAGTTGGAGAAATGATTTTGTGATTGTTGCACCATGTGTAAATCAGTCGTGGTTTGGCATGAATTGTCATCTCCAATCATACCCCTAAAACAAATAAATAAGAAATATAATTAGACACACACTTATATGTTAATTAATGGAAATTTTCTTACCTAAAACCAATCCACTTATAATTATTATGTGAAAAAATTAATACTTATTTTTTAATATAAAAAATAAATTATTATAACATGGACTGAATCTGAATAAAATATTTTTTTACTCTAATTTTAAGTAAAGGATTACATCTTTTTTTTTAAAAAAAAAAAAAAAAAAAACCTACTCTTGAGGACGAGATGCCCATAGGGAGCTAAGTGCCCGTAGTCGACCATAGTACTCTCCGATTACCAGAAAACACCGTGCCGCCTGTCTTACAGTCAAGATCCGCCGCAATTGGTGAAGAGTTTGCTGCCTCAAATTGTCAGCCTACACTTAATGCAAATACATAGAAAAAAATACATAATTAAGTTTAATCACAAAGTACATTAATACGTAATTTTTTTTAAAAAATAGTATTAAATTATAACTATAACTTAATATATTCATAAAATATGGAAAAAAAAGGAGTAAAACTAAGTGGGTCCCATGGTGGGAGACACATGGGCAGAAAAACCAAACATTTCAAAGATGTTGAAACTCACGAACTTGTCTTATATATACATAGATATGGACCATTAGCAATCATACATCAACAGAAATAAAAAAAAATTAAATTAAAATAGCAGGGTTATATAATTATTAAATTTTTATGATATATAAATTAATCATATTATTTTGGGGTTTTATTTTTATTTTTATTTTTTCAACAAACGTCACTATCTAACCACCTTTTGATAGAAACCCTTTTAGATGAAAAAACTACATCAAAAACCCTAGCCATCAACGTATAAATATGGACTTTTCATCAGCAAATTAATCCATAATATTAAATTACCCGCTAAATTAATCATTGGCTATCAAAATAAATATGAAATATATACCATATTTTAATTCACCATATATATATATATATATAAAAGATTGTGGGTCCATGTCAAATATAATGTTATAAATAAATAAAAACTTATATAATATGGTTATTAGTTTATCTAAAAGGTCAATAAAATTGTTAAATCTAAGTTGATGTCAAGTGTAAGCAATGAGACACTTACCCTTGAGGTGCAAGGTAAAATTGGCGGCGCAATATGTGAGACTCATAGAATGTAATGAAATAGACTAGAAAGAAACATTTATCTACCATTTAACTATTCAGCTTTTCTTTCTTATTGTCAGGATACTTCAATGGTTTTCTCTTTGAATTTTTTCCAACTCCAAGATTTTTTTGGGGTAAAAAACTAAATATTTAAGAATCAATCTAATTATGCTCGTTATAATTTTTTTTTTCAAAAAAAGTTGTAAAATGATAATTATTTTATGTACTCAATAAAATATTTATATATAATATCGATTTAAATAAATATTATCAATAAATCTTGCTTGCGATTTTATTACAAGATAATGAAAACATATTGTGGGTTAATTTAAAATTTTCGATAGAATAATTATTTGAGAAAATGAAAAAAAAAAAGAAGATATTACCTTGTCAACAAACTTATTTGTCTAATAACAATACTATAACCCTAACTCATTAATTTAGTCTATAAATAAAAGTATGAATCAAATGGAAAATATATATATTTCATTAGGATTGAGTGTAGGAAGTGGATCAGTCAAAATAGCAATCAAGAATTTGTTGATATAATCTTGAAAAGGGCATAATTATAATGTAGATACCACCTAGCTTAAAGCATGAAATTTAGGATTCAAGAAGTTAAGGTTCTTTTATATATTAAGTCACAAGTAGCGTGAGGTATAGACTTACTAATTAAGACCTTGTTTCCAACTTAAATTAAAGAGCAAGTTACAAGTTTTCAATATCACTTTCATGGAGCACTGTCTATGCTTAACGAGGTTAACAAGTAGTACTATAATTTACCTAATTAATTAAGGTTCTAAACAAGTAATTAACAGATTTAGATATTCCCATTTTTTTTATCTAGATTAGATCATAAATTTACTAGTAAACCAAGTTAAATAATTCATGGTCATTAAAAAAAAGTAATTTTTTAATTTGTAAATATAAAATTGATTATAAAAACTATTTTTATTACATATCAATCTTTTTTTTTTTACTCTGTTTATAAATAAAACATAATTTGACCTGGTTTAAGAAAGAAAAATTTTTAAAAAAGGGAGGAAAAAAAAAAGAAAGAGGCTTGCGTACATATTTGTAATTAATAAATGTTGAGCTACTTAATGCATGTAATTATGTGATAATGTGTAATTTATACTAATTAATGCATGTAATTAGTAGGTTATGATGAAGTAATTTATTTACCTGGCGAACAAAGCCTTCAAGATTGGCAAGTTTGCCTAGTGCTACTGCCATTTGCTGCATACCATCAATGACTGACCCACTGGCAATGGTGTCAATAAGAGACTGTTGGAGCTGTTCTAGGCCTTGAGAGAGAGCCTCTTCTGCCTGCTGTGAGGAATGTTGGAGGCTGTAAATCCCCATTATTTGCTGTTCTGTCAATGGGTCTAGCTGAGATGTTAACATCTGCTTACCAAAAAAAAAAAAAAAAGAATTGAGAGAGAAAAATGAAGTTAATTAAAAGTAGTTAGTAGAGGTATTTTAGTCATTTTGACATAAGCGGCATGAATGTTACTCCTTTTGGCTAAAAGTTTTTTCCGGAATGCTTTCAAGATTGAATCATTTTACATGATAAGAAAGATACCTTTAAGTGGTTAATGCCATCAACTTCTTTTTTTTTAAAGGAAAGGTTTCTCCTTTAGGGCACTTTCACTTGTCTAATCACTTTTAAATGGATAATGTGCCCTTTATAAGGGAATATTTCATCTCCTAAGATATTCCATCCCTTTCCCTAAATTGCCCATCCCACCATTAATTGCTTATAAGCTTAATCAAAACTAATTGTAATTCCAGTTACCCTTATATATATATATATATATATTGTCAAAGGTAGGATTCAATCCAACCTCTGCAAATTGTATTAAAAAAAAAATCTTAAATATGCACTATGTAAATGAGCAGAAATACGTCAGGAAATGCAGACCTTGATGAGTTCTGAAGGCCTAAAACCGCCCATCCAGAGGAAGCACCTCTCTGCCGGAGTTGACCACATTCCGGTAATAAGGTGAAACACATCAGATTTAGCAGCCACCCCCTTCAGCCGGAAAATTTCATCATAATGTGAAATGTACCTATCTACTATAACCCTTAGGTCACTATCTGATAAATGAGCTTGTAATCCTGTCCTTAGCTCAGACATATGTCTGTGATCATCCTCTAACCATCTTGCATACTCCATATCAAATATTGCAGCTCCTAGAATAAATATTATAATTATGTTTTTTTTTTTGAAAAAAAAAATTACCCATGTTGGACCAATGTGTGATACGATATAGAACATAATTAAAGTTTGGATCTTTATGATTTTTTTACATACCCAACTGGATTACAAGATAGAACATAATATAAACATAATTAAAGTTTAAGTCTTTAAGATTATTTTACAAACCCAACTGGAATTTTTTAACTAAAAGAATTTGATATGTTCGATAAAAGTAGAAAAGTTGATAACAAAGATCAACAATTGACTGAATTTAAAAATTAAAACCAAAGAGAACACTCCCATGCTTGGAAAAGGCCAAGCAACATTTCTTGGGATAAATATCATATACATTCTTAAAATTCTTTAAAACACTGTTTGGATTTAAAAAATTCCATAAAGATTTTGGTCAAATTAAGAAAACTCTGCCAAATAAATCATGAGATTGTAATATATTTTCAAATTTTGACTGGAACAAAAACCATCCAATTTGAAAACAAATTTAAATAATGGGTCAATACACAACTACCAATCAACCAATTGAAAGTTAGAAGCAAGTTTTAAGCAAACTTAATAAGATATAACAATATTTTTTATCATCACTTTAAGGAAGACTAAACTATCGAAGAATATTTTGCTTTTGGTCTTATATGATTGTTTTAATATAAAATTATAAATCAGGGAAAATAATTAATAGTTAGATTAAATTAATAGTCACTTAATTATGTCCCACAAACTCAATTAGTATACCGAAACAGTCATAGTAAAATGTGAAAGGTCATAAATTTAATACTTAATCACTACAAAATGTATATAAAAAGAATGTCCCATATCTTCCAAGACAAATCGCAAGCTGCCATTTCAAGAATTTATAAAAATATATCCACGACAAGGATGGAAATTTTCCCCCATTTTATTTTTTCTCCAAAATTTTTTTTATTGTTTCACAGTCAAATTTCAAGGGACTCACCAGAGCTTATATTGCCAGCAGCACCACCACAGCCACCTACGAACAACCCCTAAAAAGCAATCCAGGAAAAGGAGAAAATAAAATAAAAATGGAATTGGTTACAAAAAGAAGCAATTATCAAAATTTTGGATTTTTTTTGGGAATTTCTGAAATATAAAATGTTTACATATATAAATTAAAAACCTGCTGGCGGGCTCTGTGGAGATCTTGCTCTAATTGAGTGAGCTTTATTCTACTAGATTCTAGCTGCTGCACATAGGCCTGTTTGACGATAAATAAAAAGACACGTAAATGATGGGTTATTGCATTAATTTCAAGCACCTATAAATATACATATAATTACATGCACATGTTTTTTTTTACTAACCGAGTTATTTATCGATCCAATCAATACTAATAAGATATGACATTTTATCATTAATTAAATAAAAACCGAATCTAATAAACAAAATTTCTACATTTGTATGCATATTAAATGAGACCTCCAAGTTTGAGGAAAAATACACATACCTTCTTCCTTAGGCGGCTCTTTCTTGCAGCTTCTCTGTTTTGAGCTAAACGTCTTAATGTCTGAAACCAACATGAAAAATAAGGAACTTTCATCTACAAACAATTTCCTTTTTTTTTTTTTTAAAGAAGAGGAGATATTAAAATAAAAAGAATCCGAAAAAAGAAATTGTTAAATTTATCCAAGGAAAAAAGAGCAAAAAGGGTAGATTTTTTTTAATAATAATAATAATAATACCTTAGCATCAAGCTGTTTCTCAGATGTTGAACCTTTCCTCTGCAACATTAGAGAATCCAAATGTAAAATATTGAATTTTAGAAAGATAAATGAAGAAAATGGCAGTGCCAGAAAATTTGAAGAGAACAATGACAGAAATTGTGAAGTTGGTCGGAAAAATGTGAGCTTTCTCAATTTCTTGGCAGAATTTTTTTTTAAAAATAAACTAAAAAACTCAAATTTGGTGGATTTTACTCAGTCAAGAAAGTGTAAAAAATGAAGAGAAATAGAAAATATTTAATTTTTTTAGCTGCAGTGTTTTTGTGGAGATTGCTGGACAAACAAAGAAAATACAATTATTTAAGAAATCTCACAGAATTTTTGAGGAGCAATTCTGGAAAGTGGAGCTGATGTGAGTGCTGTTCTTGGAAATGATAATCAGGAACATCAAATGGGTAAACAAAATCATTATGGTCTGCCATTTCCTAGTTTCTAAAAACTGATTTTGAAGAAGAAGAAGAAGAAGAAGAAGAACAGGATTAAACTGGGAGTTACAGATATAGGGATGGGGTAAAATTGGTCATTATTATTGTATACCAACACTGTGTTTACACTGTGAAGATTCCCATTTTGGCCTTTTATATGTACTTCTACTACTCACCCGTCTCCCTCCCTCCCTCACTTTCTCTCTTTATCTGTTTCTCTCTGATTTCATGTCAGACATTGAACAGAAAATCCTCCAGAAATCAGAGAAACTCTGTCACCTTTGATTTTCTGAGGTTAATTTGTTGGGATCTGTGCTTTCGTATTTTGAACATAAACTGAGAGAAAAGGGGGGGGGGTGGAGAGAGAGAGAGAGAGAAGAAAACAGTAATAGTAACAATATAAAGATACCAACTTTTTCCTGAGTTTTGGGATTTGAAAAGAGGAGACTAATTATTAGAAGAAACTGTAGTTAAGGACCTTTTCTTGTGGTGGTTTTGCAGGTGAAGGATTGAGTTCTGATGGTGCTCCTGTTCTTGAGGTATCATTTGCCATCTCAAATTGTTGATTATGGTGCTGTTGAAGCAGTAGATGCTTCTGATCAAAAGTCTGAAGATGATCTGAAGAAGATGCCTTTTTACTTATCGGAGATTCTGGGTCCAGCTGGGCCTCAGCTTTACTTGACAGAGTGTTTACTGCTGATCCCGAGTCTGTACTCTCCCCTCCTGACTTTGAACTTCCCTGAATTTTAATTAAACAAATTTTTTGAAAAAAAAAAACATTAAGGAAAAAAGCAGCAAACCCCACCAGAAATTTTCAAATGGGTATTCAAGAACTGTCCCAAAAAATAACTAAAAGCAACTTAAATAAGCCAAAGTTTTCAAAAATGGGCAATCAAGAACCACAGGAAAAGCCACTTTCCAATCAAGGCAATAAAGAAAATTTCTCATGAAATTTTTTGGAAATGGAGAAGAAGCTCATTTATTATTAATTAAGTTTCAAGTTTATTTCTTTATCTAGTATCCATATCAAAAGACAAAAGACATTAGTCAAAGATGGAGAAAGCAAGTTAAGAAACTACTACTCTTGGAGTCTGCTGGAATCTCATTGGCCATGAAGGGAACATTTCCAGAGTAGCTGCAGGTCTGCCTGTTACTGTAAATAAAGCTGCAAAGGATCAACAAAATCAAAGGAGAAAAGAAATATCTCAGAGGATCATCATCATCACCATAAAATGAAAATTTTATTAGACATTTTCAAAAAATTTCCACCTAATTCCCTTTTCTTTCTATGAAGTTTCATGCTAAAGAGGTGAGATTACTATGTTTGTATTTTCACACCATTCTAGTCTCTTACCCAAGAATGATTACTGTATTGGAATGGCAACCCCATCTACTGTACCCCTCAATAGACATATTCAAACCTCTCTTTTCTCTCTCTCTCTCTCTCTGCTTTTTTCTTTTGAAGAGTTTGTTATACTTATCAAACGTCACAAAAAGGAGGAAATGAAAGAGTTAGAAAGAGAAGAAGCATACGTGCTTTAGCTTCATCATTCCTAATCTTAACTCCTTGAAGAACGATTGCTTCTTCAAGCTCTCCAAAATCAAAAGCAGATCTTTCTTGATTACTAAATTGGAAAAAATTGAACAAACACATATAAGAAATCAACAAAAGCAATCAACTTTATTGCACATACATATTAAATTTTGCATTTGTAAGCAAAATTAAGAAGTTATACATGAAACTGGTTGATGGGGTACTGATTCCATGGAGAGCTGCATAAGAATGATGATAATTAGAAGGACCTGATGATTCTGATAAACCAGTCTTTCCAACCCCGTGACTAGCCATGCAAGAGACTCTTTCTTAGACCATTATCATCTTTTCTTCAACAAAGGAAAATGAAACCAAAAAGGAGAGCCGAGAAACAATCACATAAAGTGCAGTCATATATTTATATTTATATATATGCAAGTCTACAAAGAAACAGAGGAATTAAGCAATATAACTATATATTAAAATACTTCCAAGAATTCATGTTATGTTTACCTCAGCTTGGCTTTGAATTCTAAAGAAAGGTATACTAGGAGCAAAACCCTGAGAGATAGATGGATAGAGAGGGAAACAGAGAGAAAGATCAAAGCTTTCTTGTCAAAGTATATAAGTTGCCACAAGAGGGACAAGTCTTTTTCTCAGATATATCTCTTCTTACTTTGTAACTTTTGATCTTTCATCATGGTGTCTCGATCTCTTGCTTTCCTTTCTTTTCCGTTCCTTTGGCCTTCTCTCCTTCAATGTGAAGAAAACAAACCTGATTTGATATTAGTCTATATTTTTTTCCTTTTTCTTTTTTTATTAACCTTTCTCTCTCTCTCTCTCTCTCTCTCTATTATACGGTGAAGTAAATATTTATCAGTTTTTGAAGCTCATCATCCCCCACGGTACACAACCAAAATCTTGTTTTTGCAGGGCCTGTCTCATGCTCTCTGGGTTGTGTGGGGTTTTTACCAAAAATAAGTACATAACAAATTTTTTTTAGGCTAAATGCAAAAAAATAAAATGAAATGAAAGAAAAATTTCGTAAAAAAAAAAATATAGAAGTGGGGTATTTGCAAGGAACCCACTAGAATCACTGACTCCTACTCCACTCTTCTCTCTCCTCTAACCGCCTGTTCATTCCTATTGGTTCTTGTAAGGAGGCTCATCAGGATTCAAGTACTTGCAGAAGGAAAAAGATAAAAAAAATTATTAAATACCAAATAAATTTAACATTGAAAACTATTAGATGAGACAAGGTTTTCTTTCACAAAAAAAAAAATGGTAATTAATGGAGGAAAAAAAGGAAAAGCTCCAAAGGGTGTTTTCTTCACCATTTTTTATTTTTTTTAGTTTTTGAAATGTGTTTATTTGACAACTCAAGGGCCAAAACGAGAGAGAGTTGTTTATTATTTATGATCTAAATTATTTTAAAGTTGCAGCTATACAGTTCCAACCAAAACATTAGAATAATTATCCCCAAGCAAAATCCACTTGTATATTTATATTCATTTTAGTGCAAGTTCAAAAACAAAAATGAAAATTATATATTAATCCAAATTCTTTAGATGGATTTGTTTGGTATTATCCCCTTTGTTGATGGGTCAACATCCATTCCCTGTCATCACCTAAAACCATGCCACATTGAGATTCCATTCCTTTAATAGTAATAGAAATTTCGTCCTCTAAGTCTATAGGCTCATTACATATTTACTTAGATGAATTCTTAATAAACAAATTCAATCATTTTATGTAAAATATATAAAATAATAATTATTTCATATGATTATGTTGCTTTTTATAAAAATTATGTTGCTTTTTATAAAAATTTGATCCAAGTAATCCCATTACCGAAGGATTTATATTATTATGGTGTTACTGTCTATATTAGGTTCAATGCCCTTAATTAACCTTCATCTTTTACGGCATACATAAACCATCTAATTAGAAACTGCCCCATGTAAAAAAAAAGTCTAATGTAAAAAGTCTAATCCAAAATGCAAAAACAATCTTAAAAAATCAAAGAGTCAGACATTTAAAATACTCTGGGTTTAGATATTAGATAGCCATGAGCAGCATTATTGATGTTAATATAATATGTTTGTAGAGACTAGCTAGAGAGAGAGAGAGATGGACCCATGATCTCCTTCTTTCATTAAAAAAAAAAGATGGAAGCAAATATTTTATGTTGTGCTCATCTACTACCTTTGTAGGTAATATGCCCCTCTACCCATTATTCCTCTATGACACCAATGATTGGTCTAAAAAACGGGTATTTTAGCCCAAAAAGAGAGAGAGAAGTAGCATCCATGGATGAGGTAACTATGCACTTAAAATTTAAACCATATTATACCTTTGTTCCCAATAAACCTTACATGTTCTTCATTAGTAAGATTATGAGACTCTTCTAGAGCTTATTGTTATATAAGAAATTTTAAACAATAAATGTTGTAACTTTGTTCCCAATGAACCTTATAACATCTTCATAGGGAAGATTATGAGAGTCTTTTAGAGCATAGACTCCATGAATTTTTCAATCTATATAGCTATAAAGTTTCTTGACTTCTATGCTTTGTAGAGAGGTGATTGGTCTAGATCAAATCCATATATTATTATACCCTTTTGAAGAATTCATTCAACTAGATTAAGGCGTTGCTTATCACTTAAGTATAAATATGGAAAATAAACCTAAAAATTCTTATTGCTTGTTCTAATAAGGTAATGAATTGAACTATTCCAACTTGCTTAAATTATTCTATTTTATATCATTACTGCAGTTGCGTGATCTAACTTTGCAAGATTGTCCCCACTACACAGTTTTCTAATTATTGACTTAATCCAAAAATTTATCAGGAATTTTTTTTCTTATAGAAAAAATTGTCATGAAGAAACATGCCCTAATTACACACTGTTTTGACCTTCCACTGACCCCCAAAAAAAAATTCACTCCTGCCAATGATTAGCATCAAGATTCACATTCCACGCCACATGCACAATAGGAAAATCAGGATTAATTATAGTTTTGTTTAAAACTCATGGTCATATATATATAAATATAGTTTTTGTTTAAAAGATGGTGGTGCTATATGTCGGACCGTGGTCTGGACATGAAATTCAGCCTGTGTAATGTCTAGTTGGCCTACAAGTCACTATTAATCCCATAACACCATACATTCATGTAGCAATAATACCTGCATAATTTTTTCTATCATAAGGAATAATTATAGCAAAGGTGGAATATCATTTACAATATATAAAATTTTAAAAAAAAATCACAACAGAAATATTATTGAAGTACCCTAGATGAAAAGGATTGCATTTGCTTATATATGGTCTTTGATACAACTTGTTGGGCATTAAATTACATTCAAATTTAAGCACCATTGAAAAACAAGCAAAATAACTTGTAATGGTCCCCTCAAAATTGCATAATGTATGGAAATTATGGCTAAATCATAAGGAATAAAAGAAATTCCAATTCAAATCAAAATAACCCACTGAAGCATCTCAGCCTAAATAATTCAAATCAACAACCAATAATAAACAAATGAAGCAGAATAAGTCCCAAATTTTGAATTTCTCTATGGTTTGAAGTAGAGTATATAAATTGAAACTTGGCGTACATTTGGTAGTTAGAATTGGTATAATATTTCTCAAAGGCCAGCTATACAAGAGATGTTCTTCATGGTTTCCACAACATATTCATGCACACAGTTTTATTTCTTTCTTGGGTCAGATTTAAATATATTGACTCTGTTCATTTACATATGAAAAGTTGGGAGTCACAAATTTGATCATCTTCAATGTCCAAAACTAGTCCAATCCAACAACTTTCATAGGTCAACTTTTTTTTGGGACAAAACATGAAGAGAGAGATTTTTTTACTCAAGGGTTCTTCTCTTCCAGCATCACAGACTAAGAAAATAATCCAAAAAAGAACAATAATTTTAACAAAAGTTATCACAAAAATAGAAGCCTCCGGACAAATGGAAACAACTACTAATCAAAAATCCGCATAGTAAAGAGATATCAAACGCACATCTTTCTGCTGCCACATAATTAATGTTATATTAATTATGTTCAAGAGATATATAAACTTTTTTTTTAAGAAGAAAAAATGGAGAGAGATTTCATTATTTGATGCAGCGAGAAATTATTAAAATTAAAATAACTTACATTAAGATTGTGAACATTGTATTTAATAAACTGGGACATATATATATTTCAATGTTATTATGTTAATGAACTTGATTAATTTTTTTTAGTTCAAATAAAAAAAAAAAAAGAAAAAAGAAAAAACTACTTTGATTGATTTTAAAACTGAAGCTAAATTGATTAGTAGCATGCATTTATCTATTGCCAAGTGGGTAATAAAACAATTGCAGGTTCACAATTTGAGAAGGTTTCCCAATGCCAAAGAAACCATGCATATCAATAAAACAAGTTTAATTAGCAGTTGCACCAAGCTGTTTTGAACCTTTTTATTTTTTATTTTTTTGAGAGATAGAGAGGAAAAATACCAAACCCTCGCTATCACCCAATAGTGTCATCCTGTCACCAAGAGGAATATACTCATTCCATAAAAACTGACACTATCACCCAATAGTGTCATCCTGACACCAAGTTAGCCATCTTATCCGCAATTGAATTAGACGTAGAATGAGAAATGCAAACCCCCAATCCTGATAAAGCAACAAGCGAATAGGAGAGATGAGATCTCTATTATGCAGAGAGGGAAGATTAGAAGAATTAAACAACTGCACCATACTAGCATTGTTAGCCTGCACATATACTTCACGCCAATCTCTCTCCCAAGCTTGCTGTAATCCAGTCAACTCAGCTCCAAACGCACTGCAACTTTTTGACTGAATAAATACTCAATAAAAGGCAAAAGCCAGATGCACTATATGATGTAACTGCACCTAAGTATCAGGAGCTGACTTTCTCAACTTCTAACATGCGGAGCAAACTCATCCTCTTTGCTCTGTTATTCAAATATGTTAAGAGTGTATCTGCAAGAAGATAGCAGTATCATGTCTGGTGAGTTATCCGCATAAATTTTAATGACCCTCCTCAAAAGGATTTAAAAAACCGGAGTACCATCGTGGGACAACTACCGTATGATATTTTTGTTTAATTGCAAATAAAAAAAATAAAAACAAACAAATAAAGAAAGTTGCTAGAGGGGATACTTCACAAGAAAGGTTGGATTAAAATCTTCATGAGTAGAAGCAAATAAATAAATAACTACTGAATGAGCTTACACAACATGAAAAATAAAGCATCACTGTATTACATGTTCCACTGAGATAAAACATAAGAAATAATACTCCCCCCACCCCCCCAAATTCCATTTCAAATGTCTATTCTAGATTTTTTTTTTTTTTTTTGTACCACTTCAAATGTCTATTTCAGAAATCAATGGATACATTTTTTCCCATTTTACCCTTATTTATGAGAAGGAACATACTCTTCTTTATTAACCATTTTCGTTACTAGCTAAAGTCTCGACAAAAGGGTATTAAGATAAATTGCAATGAGAAGTATATAAAATTAATGGTAATTAATTATTTTCTTAATATGCATGAAAAAGCCAAAATAGACATTTGAAGTGGAATAGGAGTGAAAAATTCACCTCCAACAAATAAATAGTCCTTATAACTAATCTGTCAGCAAAAGTATTCACTAACTAATCTGAGAATCCTGGAAACCAAACTAGATGGCATTTTATTAACTTCAAACCAGGTTCCTGATATGAACCAAACAATGTTTCTTGCAGGATAAATGCCACAGAAGCAATTTAGTATATCTGATAGATTCATCTATCTTTTGCTTATCCTTTCCCAATAAAAAAAATGAGTTTTCTCAAAAATACTTCAAATTAAAAAAGAAAACTTACAATTGCAACCCAAAAAAAAAAAAGAAAGAAAGATTTTTGCTCATAATTAGAACAAATCTTTTTTGCACTTTCTAGTCTAAACAAAGTTTCTTGTTACTCCTAAAAGGAAAAATGCAAGCTAACCAAACCAAAGCTAAATTACTCAATTTAAATGGACCAAATCCACAGGTTGATAGAAATGTTAAGATAAGGCAGCATTGACATTTCAGCACATTTGCATATGGATTGGAATTCTCCCTACTGAAATCAATAGTGCTGCCCTTAGAAGAGAGATACACAATCACCAGTATTTTAGATGGAGAAATGAACCAACAAACAATCCAAGAACTCTTAGTCTTGCGCAGCAGTAGAGTAAAATATCAGAGGTTATAAGCTGTAAAGATACACTTGAGAAACTTGAAAATTATAAGGCACAGAATTAGATACCAAAAAACCCGGTTGAGAAAACAGACCTGGTTCAGAGGAAGTATGCTTTAACAGGAATTTTCCAAATCTCCTCATCTTCCTTATTTCATTCTAACTATTCTTCATTGCATTCTATACATGATTAATGCAATCATATGGAGATTGAAGTTTCTTTTAGCTAAGCAATATAGCTAGAGAACTGTTGAAAAATGCAGAATCCCATAGAGTGCATACTAAATTGTAAAGCCCAATTAGTGTTAGATATTCCTCCAAAATGTAACAAAGAGATGATCAGATCAGAACATACTACAAACTCAATAATGAGTTTGGATTTGATGGTAATTGAATCATCTTTATAATTACAATTCCAAAGCCTGCGAGACCTGAGAACCAAAAGAGAAAAGGAAATATAGTGGATTTTGATGAGATTACTACTAAACTTAAATCACTGAAACTCTGATTGCATCTGCAGAGCTGCTGGATAAGCAAAATCAGTGTATAAACAACAGAAAACAGCAAAAATATGTAATCATTCAATGCAAGTTGCTTAAAATGTAACCCTCAAAGTACTTACCTTAAATAAAGAAGAAATAGTAACTGCAGTTAAAGTTTTGGGTAGGAGGAGGCTGGCAATGATATCTGATGAAGAACAGCCCTGTGTGAGTGGCCATAGCTGCTGATGAAAATGGACGGAAGTCTTGGTTGCTGATATGCCAACAACTCAACAAATCATCATCTTGAATAGTATGAGACTCTCCAAACTCATTACCATGAGGCGCTCCAAATTCAACAATGTCAATTACTATAAGAGATGGATTTATCATCTTAATTACTGTGATAAATAAAATAAAAATCTCAAAAAATTGTGAAAAAAAAGATAAATCAAATGCTGAATGGAGAGAGCTCCACATCAGCATGTTTAACCTTCTCTTTGCTTGCTTTACATGAGTACATAGATAGTAATAAAAAATGCAATTCATAACATATCCTCATGCTATGTGAAGAGCTAAGGGAGTCGGCATATATTTCCAGTATCCTTAATAAAAACTAATGTGGCTGCAATGTATATATTGAACACCATCATAACCATAAGCTCTGTAAATCCAAAATTATCCTTGTACATTTTAAATCCAACCAAAAACTATTTTTGAAATTAAATTTAAAACGCAAAAATAATATTAGAAAAAAGAATCTTAGTAGCAGTTCTCCCAGTAAAAATAAACATGTATCCAATGGTTGACTTCAGTCCTAACAGAAAAATAAAAGAATAATTGGCTAAGCATTAGTCCTAATGACACAATTATCAGTCCTATCCATAAAAGCAATAACTTTAGAAGTAACCGTCCACATCAGAGAATAAAATTCTAGAAAAACCAAACCTCCAAGCATGAAACCCACCAAATTCTCATCCCCACCTTCCTCAGCACCTTAGATGCATAGAGAGGCAGGCAGCCGCAACTCAAACTCATTCACATTACAGTAATCTAGACCACATGGACAAGAAGATATTGGTTTAACGCTCTTTAACATTATCAAAGGAGAAACTGTGAACAGAAATCAGAAAGTAAAGACATCCCTTTTATAACTGAATGAAATTCAAGTAATTGCCTGATTTCTCTCCAATCAAATAAATGCAGATTTCCTTAAGAATATACCTGACGCTTTATCAAAGGGCCTTCGACATGTTATAATTGGTAAGATGATCAAACATGCACCAAAAAAACTCAAATTGCGTGGATACATGGCTTAGAAAAAAAACCACACCCAAGTAAAAATTCAGAAAAACAGAAAAGTCACAGATTGCCTTATACCAAAGTATTCCTTTGATCATCTTTAAAGAACCTAATGTAGAAATTGTTAGCAATTGGTTTCAGAGCTAATTCAGAATTTTTGCTTAAAAAATTATGTTTTTGGATTGACAAAAAATGTGTGGAAATTTCTTTACAGAGCAAGAGTTCACCAAGTTCTTCCCATCTCTACTTTTATGAGATAGTAAGAAACAGCATATGCACAGAGATTCATCTTCACAGGAAATACTGTTAAGGGACTGGCCCAGGACCAACAAGATTTCCAAGAAGAATGAGGAAACCATAATGTGACAGTCTAAGCAATTGTAGCTTTATGGGTGTCAAAAAGAAATGCTCAAGAAATATAAGCCTATTAAAAGCCTACACTGCTCACAGTATGCAACAAGAATAAATTTACAACAATTATGTAAATTCATATTTGTCCAACTATTACCCAGTAATGAATTGACATGATTCAGAACAACAAGAAAACTAAAATGAACAATTTCATAGATGTTAGCTTCATGAGTGTAAAAAGAAATCTGTATAAAAAGAAACATGTATTAAGGGAAAAAAAAGGCTGGACAGAGAAACACAAAAAGATAAACTCAAAATATGGATTGGTTTGAAAGCTTAAGAAAAATAAACGTTTGATTCTAATTTGACGTCCAATACAAGGAAAGCATGTTATGATTGTTAACATTCCTCCTACAAACTAAGGTGAATGAATTGTCCCAAATCAATTCTATTTTCAAACACATAATAGCAATCAGATTATCTCGAGGCATTACTTTCTCTAAAGGCATGCAGTGTATTTGATAAGATTGATTCATTATATAATTTACATTGAAAATATTACCAGATTCAATTCTAGCAACAGTATTATATAAACATCAAGGGTCAAAATAAAAGAGGTTGATACATTTGGTGCAACATCTAAAACATTACTTTGTGAAATCAATAACAAGCAAACTGATACAACCATAATTTTTCAGATTATGTTAATCTAGATGTTAGTTTCAAGGTCATCTACTAAACCAAAATTGAATTCCTGAAAAAGCTGTTGACCAATCAAAACTTAAGAATCTATAAATGAGATTCCCAAGATAAAACTATTACTGAAATCGAAGAGCTACTTAACATATCTAACCTCACCTAATTGAGAATTATAATTCTATTAGCAACAGGTCCCTTATACAGAGCCAGGGGTTAGCAATATTCATTAGCAAATGATATCTATATTTGCAATCTGATACTGCATACACCAGCACATCAAAAAACACTTCATCATTGTTTCTCGACAATATTACTATCTTTTAATATTTTTCCAACTATAGGAATCTCATACAGTATAATAAAATATGCATAAAATACATAAATATAAAGGATCCAAAGAGTATATATACATGTTATATCAAATAATGATACGAGAAGAAAAATTTCCAGGCTGCAAGGTTTACAAGTCTCAATTATAGTTTTATGTTGAAATAATCAGAGGCAAACTAATACTATTAGAGAGGAACAAAAAAGGACATGGGAAACCAAAGGTTAAGAAAAACCATGCTGCAATTGTCTGTATATGAATGTGGAGAGAGATGTTCAACCGAGAAAAAGGAAGTAATTTATCAGTAAACATTGAGCAGAATGAGAACAAAGAGGTCAATCTATATGTCTCTTTTGGTGAAACAAGTAAGATTCCAATTAAAAGAGAGGGAGAGAGATCAATGATCATTTACAGAGCATGAAAATAGACACTGAGTTCTAAATGCTGTAACTTTTATGTCAGTATGTGCTAATACAACTGATGCTTGAAGCAAAAACTTGAATATTAACCAAAAAAAATCATGGAATTCCTATTCATACTCAAACTGCACTTCTACATTCATATACTTCCTCATGAGCTGAACTATGGATGAGGTGAAATTAGCCAACATCTGGCACTCTTCTTGGCTCTTTGCATCTGAAACGATTCCATGAATCACCAACTTCCTGAGATTCAAGCAATGTTTTAGCAGCCCCTCAACCCAATGTGAGGAGAGATCATTAACTACAGTCCATCCAAGCTCCAAGATAACCACATTCAGCAAGTTTGAAGATCCTTGCAAACAATAGTGAAGCACCCCATCTCTTAAGTCATAACTTAGTGACAGATGGCTAAGCTGTGGAAAACAAAGAGCAATAGTCCCAAAATCTACAATCCCATCTTCATCATCAAAGACCACATCCCAAAGACGAAGCCTTCTCAACTTTGATGATTTCGAGATCAATTGATAGAACTTCGGCCAAATAATTGTAAAGTTGCTGACATCTACAATCTCAAGATTATCAACTGTTTCACCAATATCAAGATGTATGACACTAACATCATCAATCTTGAAATGTTTTAAAGTCCCCTTTCCAATAAGTTCAAATATCTCAAGGGAACAATCCTTCAAGTGCAAACATTCAATACTATCAGCCTCCAAAATGAACTTGTCCAAATTAATTGCTTCAATATAAACAGTCTTTAATGTCGGACTGCTCAGCTCAATGGTCACCTGTGTGTCAGACATTGCAACCTCTGGACTGATAAGTTCAAGTATCTCAATCTTTGGGCATGCAGTGAGCAACAGACTCAGATCCAGTGCTGAGATACTGATGTAACTCAATGAAAGCGATTTCAAACAAGGAAATCTCTGGAAATTGGGTTCAACCCCTGTGATGGAGTTATGAGACAATTCCAAAATTTCTAGCTTCAGCCTCCCACAAATATCAAGAATATTAACATTTGGACTAGTCCGAACATTATAAAACAAGCAGCGCAAGGTTTCTCTGGTATACATGAGCCAAGCAGTAACTATTGAAGCTGAGAACTCATCAACATCATCCATCAAAATTGACAAGCCTTGTAACCCAGTAGTTTGAAATATAGTTTGAGTTATCAATATTTCCAACCGACTAGTAGTCAGATCATGATAGACAGGCCAATCACTAGAATTGAATGAAAGTGTGTGAACGTGTCGGCAGCAAGCTTCTCTCCACTTACGACATGTTGCAGATGCTATCACCACATCGCGGGCACCACCTAACCTAGATAATATGTTACCAATGACTTCAACGGGAAGGTGATCCATTAGCCCCAACAAACCAAGGGTATCAAATGCAGAACTATGATTTCGCACCAAACATATCAAGAAGTTGAAGATACTAAGTCAACATGCAGCTTCTTTCCCAGAGAAGGTGAAAGTTTGTCCAATCTGTAGACGAGAGAGCAACTCAGTGCAGAGAAACAGCAAATTGGCAGTTGCCTGGCACTGACAAAAAGTTTGATATTTCAATATATTAATTTTAAAACATTACTGTGCAACAAGATAAATAATCTGATCACTTCATGTAACTCCCAAGAGCAAACAGAAATTTGCTTATGTGTACTGGAAGAAACCATAATGCATCTATAAACATATATCGGAGAAAACCATAATCACTGATTTACCTATCAATGGCAACTATTTTCTGCCCTGCTGTAAAGAGCAAACAGGAACATTCACTGTAAATAGGACATACACACCGAATCAATAATCCCTCAACAATCCAACGATAAATAAATCTCAACATCTATAAATAAACAAATTGCATGGATTTTAAGCATCAACAGCAAATACATTTACGTAATATTAATTAAAGACGCAAGGGATGTGCGATAAATATTTAAGCTTTCAACAACAATCTAATAATATAGCAAGCAAGCAAGAACCCATAAATAAAATATGTTAATAAAACCCATCCAAAATTCAAACTTTAACATTTAAATATGCACAATGGATACGAAATCGACAAAGCTCGTAATAACCCAAGTGTCCAATTTACATTACAGAGTCAAAATGAACAAATAACAGGACAATGGGATTCAATCAAAATTGCGTATTGCCATAAAGGGCCAAAAGGGACTCAGATATTACCAGATTTTCCAACAATATAAAGACTGAGTCAAGAGACCTTCGTTCTCATAAACAGAGAGAGGGGGGATTGATTAGCACGAAGAAAACACCACGCCTGCAATGAACATGGGCATCATCCAATTGGGGAATTTTGATGGTGTTTCTATGCGTTTGAATAAAAAGGTGGATGCTTCGGTATATAACAAAGACACCCACGGTTCTTATAAGATGGAATCTGGTCATGTTCACAAAAACGTGTCATTTTCTAAAATTAGGTTTTGTTGATTATTTATAAGGTATAATTTATAAATTTATAGTTAATCATTTTAAATTAATAAATTTATTAATTATAATTTATAGTTTTATCATTTTTTACTTTTAGATTCATTGTTTTGAATTTAAAAATTAATTATTTATAAATTATAAATTTATTGTTTCGTCATTTATAATGTACAGATTCATTATTTTAAATTTACAAATTTATTAAAACTATAATTTATCATTTAAAATTTATAAATTTATTATTTAAAACTCTTATTCATCTTTTACAACTTTTTGTTTCATCAATTATAAATTTATTTTTTTATAATTTACAGATTTATAGTTTTGAACTTATAATTTCATAAACTACAGATTTATCGTTTAAATTTTACATATTAATTATTTACAAGTTTATCGTTTACGTCTTTACGATTTATCATTTTTAATTTATAAATTTATAATATACATATTATAAATTTATTATTTTAAAATTATAATTTTATCGCTTATAAATTTATCATTTATAAGTTAATTATTTGTATCGCTTTCAACCTCCATGAATAAAATTTTATCTCTCTGTATTATTCATTTTTAGTTTAAATATTTTTATTTTCAACCATTTTCTTTCAAAAAAATTAAAATTAATATCTTTATCTCAAATAATAATAACAATTATTACAATATTCAATAATACTAAAAATAAAATCAAATAAGCAAATTAAAAAAATTTATCTTTCTAAAAATAAACTTAAAATATACATATTTTTTCTCTCTAAAGATAAAAATAAAAAAATATAATAAATATTTAGTTAAAAACAGTATCATATTAATTAATGACACAAATTATCCCAATCCTAAATTAGACATACTTCTTCTTTTGTTTGGCAAGTGGGCCAATCAATTTAAATTTTCTCTGTAAAAAGCAATTTCTGTTTTTATTATTACAAATAAAATCTCATTTATATATTCTTTGGGCGTATGGTAATTTAATTTGTAATTTTTTTTGGGTGAATTACTGAATTTGGAATGAAAGATATTTGAATTCATGTTGTTATTAGTATTTATAATATTTTATTTAGAGCCTATGATGATAAATATCTAATTTTTATATTCGTTTTATTTTTGTATATATAATTATCCAAATTTAATCAAAAACTTTTTTTGGATGAGCAAAAACATATTTTAACTATAATTATTTTGAACTAAGGATAACATTGAAATTTTCTATATAATTTTTAATGCATGAAAAGAAAAGTTAAGCAAAATGAAAAATACATTACAAGTTTTTTCTTTCTTTTTTTTTTCTTTTCTTTTTCAAGTTATAACCAAAGGGTGTGACTGATGAGTATTGCCGCTTGAATAAAAGGGAAATTTTCAGGGGATGTGAGAACGGGAATTATTTGCCTATATTGGAGGAACATCAATCGCCACTTTCAGTATACTTCAATTCAGTATATTTTGGATATATTGAAAATTTAAAAAAAAATGATAATAGTAATTCTGATTGAATTAAATTTTAATTGTCTGTTCTCCCCGAGATGTTTTTGATATTGTTCAAGTTTGTTCTTTTTCAAAAAAAAAATAAAATAAACTAAAACATTTGCATTATTTATTGACACACATGAAACGGCGTGTCGTTCGATCTCAATATTCAGCTTCCATGTCCTGAACCTGAAAACATGGCAATCGTAGTCTGACGAGTCTTTCCTCACTGATCTTTTTATTTGCAGCTTCTCTGCGATTCAAATTAACAAATAAAACAAAGATGAGGATTCTTTTGTTCCTCTTCCTTGCAACTCTTTTCTTCTCTCTCCGATCCGCCACCTCATCGTCTGCCGATCACCACTACAATGTAGGAGATCCCGTGCCTCTCTTCGTCAACAAAGTAGGTCCTCTGAACAATCCCAGGTACCCACTCTTTAAAACCCCTTAAAAACGGTAGCTTTATGGGTAGCTTTATGGGTTATTAAGCTCATTTTCTTTAAAAAGATATAATTTTTTTTTTATATGGGTGTTGCAGTGAGACTTACCAGTACTATGATTTGCCATTCTGTCGCCCAGGTTAGCCTCTTTAGGTGCTCATATGATGAAATTTTGATTAATTATTTCCTCCCCCTATTTCTTAATCTTTGAATCTGTAAATTGGAGTTGAGGTTATTTGAATTTTATTGGCATTTTTGTTTGTGGGTTTTGCAGATAATGTAATTCTGAAGAAAGAAACTCTTGGTGAAGTGTTAAATGGGGATCGTTTGAGCAATACTTTGTTCTTTGAAATTCAGGGAGGACAAAACTGGAGAGACCCTTTGTAAGAAGAAACTTATAAGAGATGATATTATGAGGTTTAGAGATGCTATACTCAGTGATTTTTACTTTCAAATGTATTATGATGATCTCCCATTCTGGGGCTTTATAGGGAAAGTTGAATATCAAAGTTGGGTTCCTGATGAGAGGAAGTTCAAATATTATCTGTTTAAACATGTGCAGTTTGATGTTCTTTATAATGGCAATCGAGTCATTGAAGTAAGTGCATTTAGTGATCCAAATCATAATGTGGATATAACTGAGGATGTAGATATAGATGTTGAGTTTACTTACTCCGTTCTCTGGAATGCAACCTCAATTCCATTTGAGACCAGGATGGATAAATATTCAAGGGCTTCATTACTTCCAATACACCAGAAGATTCATTGGTTCTCGATTATTAACTCGATAGTCATAATTTTGCTCTTGATGGGATTACTTACAGGGCTTTTGATGCGGCGTCTCAAGAATGATTTGATAAAGTAATGGAATGTTTAATACTTCTTTCCAAGTTTCAGTTAACTTTAGCAAAAATTATTAAATAGTAATTTTTGTATGATTTTATGCCCTTTGTGTATATTTCAGATGTGCTAGTGGAGATGAAGAAGAGGATAAGGAGGTTGGATGGAAATACATTCATGGTGACGTTTTCAGATATCCTCAAAACATGTCCTTGTTTTGTGCTGTTTTGGGCACAGGGACTCAACTGTTGACAATGTGAGTGAACACGGGAACAACAATTTTTATTAAAATCATTTCTTGTTAGTCTCGTAACAATCTCGTTCTTCCTTGTATTAGTTATAGTGACTTGTTTTTGGGGCTCCATATTAGCTGTAAGCTTGTAATTCATTATCTATTCTTTTCATTTCCTCAGCATAAAATTTCTATACTGAAGGGAAACTTTACTATTTTTGCTCTATTTATTTGCTTTGCTGCCACATTTCAGAAGCAACATTGAATTCTGTGATACAGAGAAAAATGAAAGGAAAAAAAAAAATCTCTCTGTTCCGTCTTAGTGTCCATGTGACTTGGCCTAATAGACTGAAATCGTGGAATTGGGCACCGTTACAAAATTTGGTGAAATGTGTTTTCTTATATTATCTTCTAGCCATTTTTGACATATATTTATGGTGTCCAAAAATATCCTTGGATGGTAAGCTTAACTCTCTAGAATATAAAATTTTTCTGAAATTGGAGTCTGAAGGATGGTTAGTCTTCAATTTCTTTTGCCATGCATCTGAAGCCATTTTTAGACATAATAGAATTGCTACGCTTAATATTTCTGACATTTCTTTACTGTTGCAAATCGCAAATTTTCTTCAGGCTTTGCTTGTTAGTTGTTTTGGCATTTGTTGGTGTACTTTACCCTTACAATCGTGGAGCTGTATGCACTTCTCTTGTGTTGGTTTATACTCTTACTTCTGTTGTTGGAGGTTACTCTGCTGCTTCTTTCCACAATCGGTTTACTGAAAATGGATGGGTGAAAATTTTAATAATGCATTTTCTTTCATTTTATATATCTTTTATCTTATTACCAAATTCACTAAAATAATGATTATTTACATTTCAGAAAAGGAGTGTTGTTCTGACAGGGATTCTGTACCTGGCTCCATTGTTTGTGATACTGTCCATTTTGAATATCATTGCCGTATCATATGGAGCCACAGCTGCACTTCCATTTGGAACCATTATGGCAATTCTTCTCGTATGCATATTTTTTATTGTTCCATTGCTAGCCTTTGGAGGGATGCTTGGGTACTGTTTCAGGTCTGAATTTCAAGCACCTTCTGCCACAAAAAGGTATCCGAGGGAGATTCCATCATTAGGATGGTATAGAAAAACACCTTCGCAAATGATTCTGGCTGGTATATTAACTTGTAGTGCTGTTGTCCTTGAGCTACACCACTTGTATGCAACCATGTGGGGCTACAAAATATGCACTCTGCCCAGCATTTTGTTCATCACATTCATCATCCTCATCTTAATTACTGCAATCTTGAGTATTGGAATGACTTACATTCAGCTTTCTGCAGAAGATCATCAATGGTGGTGGAGGTATGCCCCTCTACACTGTCCATGCATGCATCTGTTAGTTTGTGGATACTTCTATGGATACATTACATGTCCAATCCAAGTATTTAGATAATCTAGTCAATTTTTTATAGTGTGAAGGAGAAAAGCGAGAAGGTTTTAAATTTAAAAGAGAATGGATGCATGTCGGCTTGGATTATTTTACTTCTGTTAATTGCTTCTCTCCATTAATGGAAAGGATTGCTTATTTTCATGCCTTTTTTCTTCTGAATTATTTTCCCCTCCATTTATATCTGTAGGTAATATGTTGATTACTTGTATTTTCTTTTGTCTGACGCAGATCTGTATTGTGTGGGGGCTCACCGGCCATCTTTATGTTTAGCTATTGCATCTTCTTCTTTAACAGATCAAGTATGAGTGGCTTCATGCAGCTATCTTTTTTCATTGGGTATAATGCTTGCATGTGCTATGCAATTTTCTTGATGCTCAGTACAGTTAGTTTTCATGCTTCCTTCATGTTTGTTTCCCGCATATATCATGCGGTGAAGAGCGAATGAACATACTTCTTTTTTTCTTTGGCTCAACCCTTGTGCATCAAACTACTCTCTCCTAAGGCCCAAGGAGGGGGAGGATACGTATTGGGATATGAGAGACAGAGTATAAGAGAGAGTGATGGCTAAGTGGACTCATTCTTGTTGTAACATCTGTTAATTCTTTTCTGCATAATAACCAAGATACATACTGGCAATATAGAAGATCATGCCCTCGTGGTTTTGACTCTTTTGAAAGATGATCAACATTTAAGAGAACATAGAATTTGTGACTTGTTGATGGCTCTGCGCTGCATATACTAACCTACGGCTGCATTATATCGATTGCTCTAAGGAAGAAGACGGACAATCTTACAGCAAGATGCCAGCATTATTTCTGCAGCAATCATCCTTTTTTGAGTATGGGGTGTATGTTTACCATTTTTCAAATAAAAATTTTCTGTTCTCAATCAATTTTATACTCTGTCTTTGCAAATTGCTGCACATGGATACAAAATTATATAAATCACGACTAGGTTAGGTTGAATGGCTATAAATAACAGTAATATTTGAGGAAATGCTTCTTCCTTTACATATGAAGATAGATTTTTGGTAACAGTGTAGTGAACAGCAATGTCATCAAAGAGAATGCTTTATCCATCTGATAAACGATTTATTGGAGGTGATTGGTCAACAAAATAAAACACAAGAAATTTATTAGACATCAAAATGACTAACTGAATGAAATATTACAATTAAAGTTTCTGCATAACAGAAGTCTTTGCTTCATACGAATGAATGTAATGTAATTAAATCTTGAACTTCAAATTCCATTCTCCAGCTATGATCCTAAACAACACAGCATGATGAAGAATGTTGTTTAGTTTGACATAATAATAATAATAATAATAATAATAATAATAATAATAATAATAATAATAATAATAATAATAATAATAATAATAATAATTTCAAACTAGGGATGAATTTGATTTCTTCAATTTTCTTCTTTGTAAAAAAAATGACTTTGGAATGTGTATGGATATTCTCGCAATAGATAATATGAATATGGCTCAATGGATTTACCACCCATTTAAATTTGTTATTTTTCCTTTTTTTTAATTTATGAAATGGCATATATTGGCCTGCAAATGCAATAAATAGTATTATATATAGTCTTCCGGATGACAACACTTGCTGGAAATCAATCGTCATTATATTCGACAGGAATTGTTCACAAGAAAAAACAGACATCAGTTGTCTACTGCCTCTAACAGAATGGGAGGGAGAAAACTGGGGTCTTGCAATCGAAAAACTCGTGCCCAAACAAGTCTTCACATATTTTGAGAACGAATCTTTGCTTCAAATTCAAATGAAAGTTCACAATCCTCCGACCACTATACTATTAACATTTTCATTCTCTTTTGCATTAATGCATGAATGCATTTCCATCTATAACAACAATGATACTCACCTTCATATAAACCATTCATTGGTTATAAAGGAAAAGGTAGAACTTGAAATTTTGCGGGAGTAAGAATAAGCCACTAAAGCACATTATAGAATTTTGGGAGCAGCTGCTCATTGCAAAACTTAACACCCTATTGGTGGGGCCATTTAAAAAATATAAAAATAATTATAATACAGTGCCTTTCTTTTAATACCCATTCCTGTGAAGTGTCCTTTGAATCTGATTTTTTTTTTTCCAGCTAGGAAAGAAAAGGGGGATGATTATTCTGAATAAATTAATAAATCATATTTAAGAACCATAGCAGTTGGTGATTAATGGGTCAATATACTTTGATTTTCGTTTTCTCTCAAACAATAACGTGGGACCATTTAAATTGTTAAAGGTACTATTTCCATTGCTACTGCTATAGAAATACAAAAATGGGCTCAAAATGATTACTTAGAAATTGTGATGCTGTTATAGTCCATTGATGAGTCATTGGTCTTGATACAGACCCTGGCTTCCATCTGGAATGCTACTCTTTCGTTCCCTTTCTCATCGGACCCCTTCTGTTTTTGCACAAATTTGTATGTTTATCTATTTTCTTTAATCTTGTTTTGATGCTGTCAAATATACATTGCCATATTGTAATTTTTGTGAAGTCCTACAGAATTTTTTTTTAATAATTGTTCGATGATCATGTAAATTGTTATTCAATTTTGTTAGGCATGTGCATTCATCTATTTTCAATCTGTCGAAGAACCATGACTATAACTGTTGACTGTTGTGGAAATCATGTCAAAATTTCATTTACATGACATTATCTGTTGTATGCAGCTTTGAGTTTTATTTGTACTCAAAATTGTCAGTTTCATCTTTTTCAAGGAAATACTTTTTTTTCTGTCAGCCTGTATTGGAATGCAATGGGATTTATAAAAACATGAGTGCATTTTTCCTGTTGAGGTTAGAGTGCATTGCATTTCTTTTTCCAACGATATTGAATATAATTTAATGAATTGGCTAATTTTTATTGGCAGGCTGAGGCAATTGGTTTGCAATGGATGGATGTGGAAGCATTGAAGAAGTTGAACGAGAACAAGAAATTGGTGAAGAAACTTGCTAAGCAGTACCATGCCTTGTTGGCTTCAGAATCTGTCATCAAGCAGATTCCCCATCTTCTGGGCCCTGGTCTCAACAAGGCAGGCAAGTTTTTTTTATACTATCTTGTGCTTCTAGTTTTGTGAACAGATGTGTCTATCGTTTCTTATGTATTGTGCCTACTTTTGCATCACTGCAGGAAAGTTCCCTACCCTTGTGACCCATCAGGAGTCATTGGAGTCGAAGGTGAATGAAACAAAAGCCACAGTGAAGTTTCAATTAAAGAAAGTGCTTTGTATGGGAGTGGCTGTTGGAAACTGTGCCATAGTGGAGAAGCAGGTTTTCCAAAATGTTCAAATGAGTGTTAATTTCCTGGTATCATTGTTGAAGAAGAACTGGCAAAATGTGAGTTACTTCAACTCTTTTAGATTGATTTACATAATTTAATGTCCGGGAGCTTTTGTGCCATATAGGGGCTCATTTTTTAGCTATTCGAATAAACATTTTCCTGATGATTGTTTCTTATGGAAATCAGGTGAAGTGCCTACACCTCAAGACCACCATGGGGGCACCACAACGCATCTTTTAAGGAGTTGCTTTTGGTTTTGTGCTGCAAACTTCCAGATACTTACAGAAGTATTTTTCCTTTAATAGTGAATGAGTTACATTAATGGAGTTACTATTTTGTTGAATTTTGTTGAATTCAGTTGCGACAATTTGATTATGGACTAGCTTAGGTGTTTTTTTGAGGAGAGATGTGAATGTAATTTCCCTTGCTTGCAGTGAAATGTTTAATGTGTGCTTGATGTGAGTTTGTCATCTGTTGAGGATAGCAACACCACAATTAGTAGTCATATTTCCTTTTTACCACCAAATTTAAACCCTTCCAAAAATACCATTTTTCCCAACTTTTGTTTTCCACTTTTCACCTTATGGAACGGTTACCATACAGAACCCAAAAAAATAAAAAACTGAAACTTGCAAAAGAATCCTTCGAGCACCAAAACTCTCTCCCTCATCTCATATAACACCATTACCCCCCTTTGTTTAATCGTAGCTGTAAAAACAATTTTTTTCTCTTATCAAAATAAGAATTATCTCTATATACAATTACCAAAATAATGAGTAGAAAATCCTGTGCATTGATCAACCACCTTCCCAAATGTAACCCTCCAGACTGATCTTATATCAGCCTACTCCAAATCTGGGGTTCTCCATCTTGCTCGCAAAGTATTCGATAGAATGTGATAAAAAAAAAATGCATTCATGGAACATTTTGGTATCTTCTTATGTGGGCTCTCTTTATTCTGATAAGTTTGTGGCTCGTCCTTCTCCTTTATTGATCTAAGAAAACTCGTTCTATGCTCAAAGTCATGACCAGGTTGGTAATTCCACACCTCTGCGTTGGTAGGTTCCAGATGAATAGAAGCAATAAACTTTGATAAGAGTAAACTGCGATATTTATCAATTTAGTGTAAATAGAAAGAAAAAATTACCAATTTAGAATATTTTTCACAAAATTTCGATTTTAGGATAGTTTATTATTCAAATGGATCAATCAAAGGTTTGTATCTCAATTTTCTTAGAGAGTATGTGTGCTAATTGTACTAGTGCACATGATTTAAAAAAAAGTTATACTATGAAGTGGCGAACAAAAAATAAAATAATTTTAAAATTTTTTTTGGTTTTGTAGCACAAAGAGTAAAATAATTTAGAAAAAAAATTGGAATTGAAGCACAATTTATCTTTCACACCAACTCAATAAAATCATCATAAAATGAGAAATTGTTTCATAAAATTTTATTCATAAAATATCGTAAACTTAAAATTTTATGAATTTTTATCATAAATTTATAAATTATTTTCTAATTTACAACAAACTAAGAATTTTACTGAGTAAACCATTATTAATCAATTCTGCCTTAATTTTTCATTATTATCTCTTCTTTCTTCTCGGCAAAAGCTGTTTTTCTTGTTCTACTTTTTGATTTCCTTACTCTTATTCTCTTCCCTTTCTTTGTTCTCTCTAGCTTTCTCCATCAAACATAGATTTGGATTTTTATTTTTTTTTATTATTGCATTGTCTTTAAAATCAGATGATTTATATCACAAAGATCATCGTGGGGTCAAGAAGATCATTCCAAAAGGAAGTGCTGAGGCATCTCTTAGGAATGGGGTTTATCGACGACGACAACAAAGGAAATGTGGAAACAAGGGTGTTGATTTTGGTCATGGTTTTATATTCTATTGAATAAAAGAAGAACAAGAGCTCTAATTAGTGTGTTGATAAAAAAAAAAATAATAAAATAAAATAAAAAAGATATTGAGGGATTTGGATGATTGGGTAATGCGATTCAATTTTGCATTTGGCTCTGTCGTTGTATTGAGAAACACATTTAGATTCACTATAAATTTAAGGCAAACGAAAACTATGGATTTGAGCTTAAATGAGCCAAAATTAATAAATTAGGAATCCAATTAAACTGAGTCATAATTTAAGAGCCAAATTGTGGATGGCCTATATCATGGAGGTTGGGACAAGTGAAAGACTAGCTGAACTTTCAGTTGCTCGATTATGGTGCAAACAATATAATGATTAACTTACAAGTTAATTGGCTTAACTGAACATGGAAAAAATTATTGAAATAATCCTAAATATAATTATGAGGTATATGTACTGTAAAGAACTTTCCATATAAGGCAGTTACATGTTTATTATATATACAAAACAGTTATGAGTTATATCTCACATATACTAAATATATGCTTCACATATACTAAATATATGCTTCAAATATACTTTCATCATAATTGTTTTTTATATCTCACATATATTGAATAACTAAGAAAATAGCGGTAGAGGTATAACTAGTCAGGTACCCCTATAATAATCACTTGTCACTCAGTTAAACTTGTTCTTGTTCACCACTTCCCTATGCATTTTATTTTATTTTAATGTTATTAATTAAGTTGTTACCGATATTATTTTCTTAATTTAATTTGCCTACATTTTTACAGTTGACAATGAATCATATATTAAACATATGTTACTTATATATATATATATATATATATATATATATATATATATATATATATATATATATAGTATATGTTTTATATATCTATATAATGTAATTTTTAATAAATATAACATGTTTAATAAAAGTATATGTTTATTATACGTTAAGTATATATGTTTTGGGGTGCAAAAAACCTTGTCTTCATCTCTCTCTTTTTTCCCTTAATTTGTTTATATATTTATTTATTGGAAAAGATATTGGCTAAGCTAGAAACATATAAGGAAGGAAAATTAAAAAAAAAATAAATAAAGGAACAAAGTAATAAGGCCACAATAATGATAATTTTCTATTTACAAAATTTCACTCATAATTAAAAGCCTATAGATTGAAAGAGAAAGACATCCCAACACATAATGGATTGAACTCAGGGGGCAATAAATGGAAGTATTATGGATGAGTTGGGATAATTGTTCTCAGTGAGCCTGAAAAACTTCTAATTTATAGATAATTTTCAATTACTTACATTAACAACTGACATCCTTGGATTGGTACTAACACGTGAATTGACCACGAATTGTTTGTCACTTGTCATGCTTTGATTGGAAATAGCACGTAATACTTAAAAAATGACAACCAACCAACTCCAAATGTAAGGTGTTTAGATTTTTTCCATTTTTAATGCGACAGATATAAATTATACGTTCTTGTTATGGCATATAATTGGACATTGTTACTATAATTGGACATTTTTAATGAGAGTGGAAAAATGAAAGTCATATATTTGTTAGAAGAAATAAAGTTATTTTTCCTACCAAATTCTATATTGCCCGGCATGGCAAGTATTGCATGTTAACACCTGGCTAATAGTTTACAGGTATGTATGAGTTCTAAAAATGAGATTATGGCTCATCGTTGGGATAATTGATATGGGAAGAATAGCATTTTCCTTTTAGAAAATATACAAGAGAAAAATTGGGATTGTATTGCATATTCATTATAATTAGAATTCATAGAGGTAACTCATGAGTTCAGTTTCTTATTTAAGGAGTTCAATCTTTAAACTGAGTGTCATGAATTTAGCAAGCTCAACTGCGTATACATTATCATCAAGTTCTTGATTATGAAAGTGTAATTTGTTATTTTCTTCTTTAATTGGTAAAGATCAATTTTGTTAAGATGTGGACCAATGGTTTATTGCAATGATCTTGTGCTAAATTTTGGCGTTCATCTTTTCCTCATCCTTCCTTAAATGAATGACTTGGATGACTCATATTTTTTCAATCTGCATATAAACTTGAAAGTATGACACCAGTTATATTAAGAAAACTCCATTCATGTCACAGGTGACTCTGCAACAAATTGGAACTGAAATTATGACTGGGTTTTGTAATATTATATGCCTAATAATGCGGGAAAAGAATTATGATCACCAGCCCAAATCCAAAGTGTTAACTTTTGGTTAAGAATGAATTTGTGGTACTACATGACTGAACCTTTAAATCTTAATCTTTACTCTTAAAGCATGATTTCAAGAGTTAGCAAATTACTCGTATAATAAATTTGATTTGTACACACCCAGAAAAAGCTGAAATTGAACCCATCAATTTTGGTGGTTGGAATTGTAATGAATGGAATTGCAATAAAAATCATATTTCTCATATCTCAATCACATTTTGATGTACTGTACTTGATATCACATTTGTTTTGGCATGATTTGGTGTGAACTAGGGGCTGCCTCCATTTGAATTGTTCAATATCACATTTGTTCTGGCATGATATGGTTTCAACTAGGGGATGCATTGATTTGAATTGTTCATTGTTCAGACAATTCTGATATTTTTTTTCTACAGAAATTATACATGATGTCTGGATTGTGTATACTGAATGCACTTTGCCATTATGTCTGACTCTTTGTTAAGCATCCCTCTACTGCCACTATTGGCACATTTCATCTGATTATTATGCTTGTATTTTGGTGTTGTTTCATGTTTGTTTGTTCATAATGAATTGAAGGTTAATTTGTTAGAAATGTCATGTACCATACAACTCAAGCTCTCCTTATATGTGATACATCCCATCCATTTATTCTCCTTAGGGAGGACTTTTTAAAATTCTTATTACTGCTATTTTACAGTTCATAAATATGTGAAGATAATTGCATATTGTGATGAGTATTGATAATCAACAAGATTTAAATTGCGATGAAAAAAACTCTAACAAATTAAGTAATTTTGCGAAAGCTTGTTTTAAATGGTTTTAACTGTATAGGAATTCCTTGCCTTAGAATTTCTTGTTAGCATTAATTCATTGTTGCCTTAGAATCCTTGCTCTTGTGATATAACCAACTTCTGGTTATAAAGGGAATTGTCGCTGCTATCCATATATCTGCGAAGTTCTAATTTCTACTTAATAACAGTAGCTTTCACCTTGATGGGTTCTGCTTTGGTGTATGGATAATCTTCTAGGTTTGTTGTTGTGGAGTGCATGGAAGAGTTTCATTTTAACCAAAGCCTTAGAAGTAATGAATAATTACTCTTCATTATTACTTTTTTTTATGTGATTGGATAACTTTCAGTTGCTTGTTATTTTGTGTTATACAGTGCACGTTATTTATCGAGGACATATATTCCACTGCTTGTGATTGCATTTCATTTTCTGCTTTGTAGGTGTTTTCTTTCGTCAAGTAATTGGGAGTTTGGCTATATTGTTGGGGTTACTTGCTAGCTTCCTCGCTGTGTTCTGTGAAATGTTCTCCTTATAATGCTATTACTTGCTGTCACCAAAAATGCGGGATTTCTTATTGAAGGAGAGTTTAGGCTAAAAACCTAAACTATTTATTTACCTGTTTCTCTTCAAAAACAGTTTTTAAAACTCAAAAAATTTAAAAATAAAACTTTTTCTTCAAAAGCGTTTTTGTCAAATGCAATGTCAAACGGGACCTAACTCTAGTATATGGTATGGTGTAAATTTTGTGTGGTTGGTTTTTCATAAAAAGAAGGGAGTTTGATTTCTTGAAGAAAAAAAGAGATGTGGGCATATTTGAAATTAAAAGAAAATATTATATATATATATATATATATATATATATATATATATATATATATATATATATATATATATTCTCCAAAAATAGGAATAACTTGATATGTTTTTTAATTGAAAATACGAAGTAGCAGCTTCAAGTTGTGCAACTTTCCACATAAAAGATTCAATCATCGGAATATATTTCTTACCTAAAATTATATTTATATATTTTTTTAGGACTCAGTTTTTTAAAATGATAAATTAACGATATAACTTTTTTATGGTTCAGAAATAAATATATATGTTCTTTAGACCTTTCAATCGAAAATAAATAAATAAATTGGAGTGAGAAATATTAAGTTGACTGATGTTACAATCAAACTTTGTTTCTCTCTTACTATCAAATTATTGATAATTCATACGCACTTATTAATTGAAAAAAATTAATAATGTACCAATAAAAAGTTAATTCCTTTAAATAAAAACAAAAATTAGTCAATATTGATTTAAATTTAAATTTATTAATATTAATTCAATTACTAATTCATCACCTATACATAAATCTAAAATAATTCATGGAACAATAGATAAAGCGGTTTGATTGTAAGTCAAAATCGATTTATCACTCTTCACTCAATCATAAGTATGACTAAATCCACTATAATAATGAGCAAGAAAATTCAAACTTAAACCCTCTCAATCTCCTAGACTTTTGAAAGGGTACAGTAATTAATATTGATAGAATTGAATTTGCTTAGTATATATACAATTTATTTTAATTCATTGCTCTTTTATTACATGGAAATGGTATAAAAATATATCGTAAATATTCATAATTGATTATGTGTATATAAGCGCGTAGCGCGTGTGTATATATAAATCATATGTGTATCTTGTTTTATGATTCATATTTAAGATATTGTTATTCAAAAGGAATAAAAATTTAGAAAGATGAAAATCTGGCAGATTGTGAGATTGGATGGTAATTTAAATAAGGAAGAGCTATTGGTGCAAATAGCTTTTCATTTCAGCTTTATACATGCACATTTTCTGCAGCTAAATAAATATGTATTTTCAATCCTTAATTGTGTTTAAAAAGAATTACTGAGTGATCCACACACATATATATAAGATGAAGAAGAACCCATATCTTCACCACTATTGAATTAAACCATCAAGAAATCTCTGATAGGAAGTGTTTAATTAGGTATTTTTCTTCTGTCAAAAAGAAAAGAAAAGAAAAGAAAAGCTAATGGAAAGTTTTGGAAATGTGCATATTTCACAAGAATTTCAATTTCAGGAGAGCAGTGTGTTTGTAAGTTTTGGAGGGAGAAAAAGAATCATTGAAGGCTCTGAAGAAGATCTTCTCAGAAAGGAGAGGAAAAAAATTAAAAATAGAGCTTCTGCTGCTAGATCAAGAGAAAAGAAAGTGGTACTTCATTATATATATATATAAATTTTAATTAGCAGTGTATTACTAATTTCTGAGAGAAATTTCTGATTCAAAACATTTCTTGATAGAAATTTTAGATATGATAATTTGTATGTTGACTTCACTTTTTAAGTTGTAACCTTTTTTCTATCTCTTGTAAAGAGTTAATGTGTGATTAGGAGTTGAGAAACTATATATATATATATGTGAATTTTATTTGACAGTATATTGTTGATTCGATATATAAATTTTCTGATAAAATTTCCAATATATATGTGTATTAATTTATGTTTTTAGGTCATATATAAGGATTTTATTTTTTTATTTTTTTTAAGGAGAGGATGAAATATTTGGAAGAAAAGGTGGAAGAATTGAGAGAGGAGAATGCCCAGTTGGAAAGGTTGATCAAATTAATGGTAAGGAGAAAACTTCTTTTATTTTTTGCATAGCCTTTACAATTTCTGAAGCTAATCTTTAAGATTTTTATTGCCCTTTTATTACTTATTCATTCTTTTTCAAAAATAAACCTTTTCCATTTTCCATTCATGCATGAAGGAAACTGAGCAGGAGGAGAAGAAGTATCTGCAGACTGTGGCTGAGGAATCTGCAGGAAAGCTGAAGGGTTTGAGGAGGACCTGGAGCTCGGCATTGTGATTTTCTTGAACAAGTTAATTAATGGGATATTTATAGATGCCTAATTATATTCCTGTAATTATAATTAGAATTCAGAAAAATAATTAACGGAGTGAATTAATTGTCAGAAAAACTCAATTTAATATTAGCTTACTTATGCTTAATTTCTAGTTTCTTGATTTCTCAAGGACAATTGCGCCTCTGTTAATGCTGCATACATTGATTGAATATTGTTAAATCTTTCAGCGTATGTGCAGAATTTTCAATAATAAATTGTCAAATGTTTGTTAATTTGTTATTTTTTTTATTGTATGATAAATCTGAATAACTATTACATTTCTTCACTCTCACACAGTACGTAGTAAAAATTAATTTGAGATGAAGTTTTGTGGTAAATTTTAATATAATAAATAAAATTATTCTTTTTGCTACTTAATAACTCATAAAACATAAACATATACAGTTATATATATATATATATATATATATATATATTTAAGAATATATACCATCACAGAAAAATCTCTTGTTTATATCGGTCCATAATTTTATTCCTGAGCCAAGTATAAAAATCATAAAATGCAATGCATTTACCATTTTTATTTTCGATCATGAAAATAGAAATATATATAAAAAATATATGTATATCGCCACGAAAATTAAGATCCATTTATAAATTTATTTATAATTAAATTGGTTTAATTAATTTTAGAATTTCATGCTCCCGACATATAATTTGTTTTCAACGCGATACATTAAAATTTCATGCACGATTTTAAGATTGAGAGCACATAAAGTAGATTTGGCATTGTGATTAGAAATAGTGTTTTTAGAAAGAAAAATTATTTTCAATTTATTTAAATTTTAAAAACTGTTTTTAAAATAAAAATAAATTTATGAAAAATAATTTATAAAAAATTAAAAAATCAATCAATTAAATTAAAAAAAATTATAAATATATTTTTTGATGCAATTGCTATAATCAAAATTAGGACTACATAGCTTTTGCCAATTTTTTATTAAATATAAAAAAATTAAAAAGAAATTAAGGAAAAAAGGGAAATAAATAAAGAGAAAATTCATCACCTTACTTTCTATCCTCAATCTTTGAGAGCTAGCTCTTCGTCCTTCAGCCATTAATGCTTCACGAGCTGAAGCAATTCCATTAGGGGCTAACAACTTGTCAAATGAAGAATAATCAATCCAATCTATTAAACAACTCTGTTGACTCCAATTTATTTTCTGGTATTATCACTTGTCCAGCACCCTCTCCTCGGTGCCTTTTTAAGCTTTGAGGTTCATTTCGGCTGAAAAAATATATCTATTCAACTAGGCCCAACCCAAAGCAAAATAAAGTTCTCTAGGGTTTATATATATTTCAATTCAGCCTCTTCTCTCCCTACGGTTTTCTCCATCTCTCTTGTTGTAGCTGTAAAACTTCTTATTTATTTGTTTCTATTGATCTTTCTTTTACAGCGTTTCTTCTGAGCTTCAAATCATGAGGTATGTCGAAAGATTTGAGCTATTTTGTTCTGATTATCACTTCCTATGCTATTGATGAATTCTTGTAAAATTTCATTGTTTTTCCTCCTTTTTTCGTTTGGGCAATTTTATATCGCCCATAATATTTCGGAAATATGTTGCCTGATTTTAAATTATTTTTTCACCATAGGAATTCTTCACTATAGAGGGTACGGCATCTAGTTGAGAAGGTATTTCTTTCAGTTCTATGATGATTGGCGTGGAAATTTTATTGGAAATAGGTTGCTGCTGTTTGGGCTAGTTCATGATTTTTTCGCTACCCTTACAATGAAATGTTCTAAACTTAATGTTTGTTGATTTGTTGAATGATTTAGAAACCATCGGACAGTAGACCCACTAGCTCCACCTCCATCGCTAGTTTCGGCCAACCACTACGGTCACCCCAGCAGCTCACCCTTCTGTTCATCGATTCTAGCCACAGCTCATTAAATTCTCATATTTCTATCTCTGCTGCATTACAATCGTATCTCTGCATTTATTGGCCCTTGGAGACTGGTGTAAGTCTGTCTGCGTCGTCTCCGTGGAGATGGAGGCTTTAATTTAACTCTACATGTGTTCATGTAGGTGATATTGTATACTAAACTCAAATCCTTTAGGTTCTAATTGCATGCTTTTTCTATGATGCTAGACTATTGTTGGGTCCAACTCAGTAACGCATTCCTGTACAAATTTTCCTCCTCACTTAATTTGAAACAATAAAAAGAAATTACCTTTCATCTTGAAGAATATATGAACCCATGGAGAGTTCTCTTTTTGTTTCTTTTCCAGGAAATGTCTGGAGCATTTGGTCTCTTTTTTTTTTGTTGGTTTCCAATTGTGCCTAGAAAGTATTTGATAATTTACTTAGCAGAGAGAAGCATCCTTTGGAAGAGCTAAGGTGGTATTGGACAACAAAGCAAAAGATGTTTGGGGCAGCAGTTAGATACTTCTCGACAAAACCTAAGCCAAAAATGAAACCAATAGAGCTGAAGTCACCACTGGAGCAGACTCAGACCATAACAAGGGCGATCTTCGATATAGTAAAGGAGCATGGCCCTCTTACTGTTTCTGAAACTTGGGAAAGAGTCCAGGTATTTCATCTTTACATTTGGTTGCTGCTGCTCTGTATAACTTAGACTTTGTTTGATACTGATAACATCTATATTTTTTCCTTTAGTAGTAAAAGGTCTGCATAGTTAGCCTGTTGTCCAATTTTCCAGTAATCTGGTGGTTAAGTATATGAAATAATAATCAAAGTGTTTAGAATTTAAATTTTATCATCAGTCTTCTTGTATGCCGATTTCCTCATATTGAAATTTATAATATAGTGAAGAATCTGGGAGCTTTCTCTGCATCTGCTAGAACCAGAAGCTCAAAGGCCATGTCTTTTTCTTTGTTTGCTGAGTAGATGCAGAGATGGATTTCATATTCCTGCTTTTTTTATGCTTGCTGATGCTTAGATGGATTTCAAATGCCACAGTAATGATTGTTTGATATTGTTTCTTGGTTCTTTTCTGCCATAGATATATTTGGTTACAATTTTATGAAGTTTATGGGCAGACACACATATTCCCATGGCCAATGTCAGCAATATGCTGTATTGTTTTTTGTAGCATCCATATAGTTATTTAGTATTGCTTCATGTAGCCTCGAGGTATAAATTCTTCATTCACCGGTATAAAATTCTGTTCCACAAACCCTTGGAACTCTTCAGTCCTCACTAAGGTATTGTCCTAGGTTAAAACCATCAAATTCCTATAACTAGCTTCTACCTAATAGAGATTGGCCATATTGTATTACAAGGAATAAACTTAGATGCCACCTACTTCTCAAAAATATCTCCAAAGTGGACTATAAAACTGGACGAAATTTTTTTAGGCTAACCTTAATTGAAGATTAATTTTCCTGTAAGGGAAAGAAATGAATATCATTATGTGTGACTAAAGTAACTGTTTCTGAATGTTGACATGATACAAGCCAATTTTAACAAAGAGGTATTGATTTTTCTTTTCCGAAATTTTTATTATCTGTAAGCTTTTTATGTAGTTTGAGAATCATACAATTCAATTTGAGTTTGATTTATTTATGTTGAGCAAAATTTCAGGAAGTTGGACTGAGAGGATTGAAAGGCAAAAGCCACATGAAAATAGTACTGAGATGGATGAGAGAGAGGCAAAAGCTTAGATTAATCTGCAACCATATAGGGCCTCATAAGCAATTTCTTTATACAACTTGGTTCACAAAACCCGCCATCAAGCACGTGATGCAAACAAATAATACACTATCACGTAAGTCTCTGTGAGATTGCACAATTTCTACTGTATTTAGGAGATTATGACAACTGACTTGGTGCTTATTTCTGATCCTTTTCATATAAAATATAGATAGTTGATGCTTGAGCAGCTTCTTTGATGATTGGAGGTTTGTTTGTTAGCCAAACCCCCACCCCACCCCCTCCCTCAATTTTCCTGGCTGTTTGAAATTATGGAATGGAATGTTTGCCCTTTAGACATGCCCATTTGGGATATTAAATAAATTTATTTTGCTGGAATGACTTTTTCCTTCTGCATAAACGAATGTGCCTGTTCATTTGCATTTAGAAGGTTTGTTGTATTAAGGTGAAAAGTAGAATGCAACTGATTTTCATTTTGATGATTTGGGAAATCAGTTAGGAAACACCACTAGTAATTTTCAATTCAATGATTTGTGATCAGAAATCAAGGCATGTAAACAAATGCCACTGTTAATTGAAGGCGAACGTAATTAAATAATTGATTTAGGGAACTACAAAAAAGAAGAGACTGTGATAAATATCCTTTCATGACTAATAATATGCTATAAGATATAGAATCACCATGGTCAGGAATTCTACGTATGTAAATGTTGCCCTACCAGCATATTGCAAATCCTTCTCCTTGAATCTTTCTGTCAAACCCTGAATCATAGTAAATTTCTATTTTACATGCATTTGCTTACTCTTCCTACTAGAATAAATTGAAAAGGAAACGTGTAAAGTTACAGGAATTTATGGTCTCACCTTGACAATCATCCCGCTCTGCAAGTAAATAGAACAATATAAAGGAAATATAGTGAGATATAAAGTCTGCTACTTAAATCCATGTCAAAGGTATGTATTAAACAAGGAAACTTACTCAACAAAACTGTCAAAATTGAGTTCAATACTTCTACCGCTTCCAGCTTCGTACCGGGATAGAACAGAAGGTGGAATTGTTTATCCTAGGCCATAATGAGCATATCTCAGTTAAAAAGAAAAAGTCAAAATTCCCACTCCTGTTCTTGTCAGGTCTCTGAGAGGTGGCCTGCAAGTAAAATTTATAAGCTGATTTTTGAATGGCCAGAAAAGTTTGGCAAAGAATTATCAAGGCAATTCTACTTTTAATACAATAACCCATCAATTGCAAGCTTGCCTTGGAAATAATGTTATTAAATCCGGTTTGGTCAATGAATAAGAAAAGAGAGAAGGTTAGAGGTCCAATCAAAATTAAATCGGTTAAGTGAAATTTTATAAAAATATAACTTTTAATGTGCATATAAATAATAAAATTTGAAAAGCAAATATATTTAATTTATTTCATATAAAATAATACGCTCAAAATATTAATATTAATATTTTCAAAAATGTTAATATTCATAATTCAAATTAATATATAATTGTTTTTAAATTATTCTTAGATATAATAATGTATATATTTTATTTTATTATTTTAATAATAATAAAATTGATTAAATAATATAATTTAATTTTTAAAAATTGTAATAAACTAAAGAATTTTTAAAAATTAAATTATTCATTTTTCAATTAAAATGATATTTTTAATAAAATTAAAATAATTTATATGGAAAATTTCCTACAATAAACTCTCTAAATTTAATTTAATTATCAATTATAGTATTGGGAACATAGCAATAAGTATATAATATTTTATAAGAAAGAAGACATTGTATCATTAGTGGCCAAGCGGTTGTTGTGCAAGCAAATTAAGGTTTGAATCTTGGTGAGACTATTTGTCATTTTTTGTACACAATTATGTAACCGGTTTAATCGGCCGGCTGACCATTTTCTCGCCGGGTGGAAACATCTCCGGTTTAGAGATGCTAACTGGCTTGGTTTATTGACCGGTTCATGGATTTACCGGTAGAAACGACCAGTTTTAATAACCATGGTTGGGAATCAACGGAAGAAGGCATTGGAATTAAAATTAGCTATAAGCAGTTAATAACTGTTTCAGAATTTTACAGGAGCCTCCATGAAAAATTTATGCTTACACATTAGAATTCTATGCTGCATTTAACTCAGACTAAAAATTCTTGAAATAAAAAGTATACGTTTTCGAATTTCTGCATCTAAAGCTATATGTTATTCTCTTATTAACTTCTTTATTATGCGATGATAAAAAAAATGCCGGAGATAGAATCAACTATGAAGCTGCCAATCTTGAACATTTTGGATGAGATTTTTATCCCAAGCCACACTTCTGTTTACGTTATAGTGCTATACGAAGAACTAACCCAAACATATCTATCTGCAGAAGCAATAAAGATAGCTGACAAATTGAATTTTCCTTCTTGTCGGCCTCTTCTCGGACTTGTCTACTACAGGATCCTATATGTGGGTTTGTCCTTGAACACAAGTTCCTAGAGTAAGGCCTAGCGAATGAGTTACAGAATATAGATTTCACAGAATCACATTGACACTTGCACCCAATGAAATTAACTCACTCTCCCTTGAATTCTCCTTGAGCTCAGATACTGCCACATGCAAAACTTGCCAGACCCCTCAACTACAAAGATATAGCGGTGTCATCAGCAGCAAATTCAACCTAGTCTTCCTCAACACTTTGTTGGGTGTCATTTCAAATAGAATTTTCAATTTTGTCTACCTAGATTTGGTGTTTGCAAGGTACAAATCGATCTTATTACATAATGTATCGTTGGTTTAGTCCACAAATAAATACTTAAATATAGTTGAGGTTAACTTTTTCCTGAATAATGAAATTAAGATTATTTTAATGTATTCAAGTACAAATTGGGACTCTGCTCCTGATTTTATTGTTCCTGTTCGTCTTTTGGATTTGCTACAAAGTATATTCTGTCTCAGGAAAAAAAAATATATGTTTAGTGTATTCAAGTACAAATTGATTCAAAGTACAAAAATGAGAATTCTATCAATCCTAATTTGATTTCTTCTTATATAACATTTTATCGTTGGTTTGGTTATGATTGAGTCTCGATAAGAAATTTGGTTTGATTTCATATGCAACATATATAATATTCTCCTATATTTCTGAAGTTGCATTTCCAATATAATGCCAAATTTTCATCAGAAGAAAACAAGACGAGACTACTCACACGCCATTGGCCAAGATAATTCCACAGAGCAGCAATTTCATTTGGTCCTGTATTGGAAAATTTCAGCCAACATCACCCATTTTGTAATTTCAAACAACAAATCTTCCAATCCCATATTATCGTATAAAATGTTTAAGAAAATCGAAGATCAAATAAATCCAAACCCAAAATCAAAAACTCACCAATTCTAGGAGCATCAAGTGGATTCTTGAACAAAAAACATGAGCAATCTAATGGTCCAAATATGAAATTGTTGGTACCCAAAAGAGAGAGCGAGCTTGTTGCAGCTCATTCTCGTCAATATATCCATTCCCGTTTCTGTCCATCATCCGAAAGCTGCTAATCGCATCAGGGTGAGTCTCCAACGAAAAACCGGTCGACCCATATGAATAACGACCACCTTCCATCCCGTCTTCAGCCATACAAGACGGCGGCTGGTGACGGGGATGGGTAATAGTCATTCGGAGGAGGAGAGGTACTGAATGGGTGATCCTGCTGGCCATAGGACTCGGCCTTGGAAGGTGCCGAGGGCGGGTTGGAAGCCATGTGTCTAACACAAGCAGCTTGGAGAGAAATATTAGGTAAAGATATTTCTTTTTGAAAAAAAAAAGATTGAAATATTATTTGATTTGCATAGAAAATATAATTTTTTTTTGGGAATGAATATAATTTCTGAATTTGTAAATAAAACATGATAATCTTTAATGCAATAGTTACACTATATTAAAAATTAAATAAATATAACATGTTCTAATTTATGAATATAAAGAAGAAAAAAAACATGTATGGTGCGGATGGGGCATGATTGAAATGAGGAGGTCAATTTAATCTAATACAATAATTTTGCTACCAATTGAAATAAGAATATACGATTTGGGTTCTATTTACGAAATATATCCAAACATTACATATTGAACATATCATATCATATCTACATGTTAGACAGCAAAACAATTAAGTTATTGTTAGAAAAATTACATTTACTTAATTATAGAATGTTATTAACAAACCTAAAATCAACCTCTAAATGTTAAATAATAAAATAATCTTTTTATCATTGACTTGACTTAAATCTATTCCTTACTTAAAACTAGGCCCAGCCCAATGTTAAGAAAGTTCTCTAGGTTTTATGTCTGATGAGACTACAGCTTGTATATATTTCAATTCAGCCGTTCCACGCTCCTCTCTCCCGCTCGGGTTTTCTCCATTGGTAGGGTGTATCTCTCCTCTTCACTCTCTTTCTTATTCATTTGTTTCTAATGATCTTTCTTTCACAGTAAAAAAAACCTGTTCGAGTGCTTCTTCATAGCTTCAAATCATGAGGTATGTTTAAAGATTTGAGTTATTTGTTCTGATTGTTATTGCTGAATTCTTATAAAATTTGTTTTGTTTTCCCTCCTCTTATTTCGTTTGGGCAATTTTAGATCGCTGAAAATATTTCAAAAATGTGTTGCCTGGTTTTAAGTTATTATTTCGCCATAAGTGAAAGCGTGGGGATGTCTTCAATATAGAGGGTACGGGATCTAATTGACAAAGTATTTCTTTCAGTTCTATGCGTGGATTTCTATTTTATTGGAAAACTTGTTATTGATTTTTTCGCTACTCTTACGGTGAAATGTTCTAAACCTAATGTTTGTTGAGTTATTGAATGATTTAGAATTGTTAGTTTTCAATTTTTGCTTTCTCAATCGTTTTATTTCGTGTGTTATGACGATTCAAATGTTGGAAACTGAGGCTTTGGTTTCTTTTTGTATTTTCTGCTCTCAGTATTGGGTTATTTTCTCTGCTGCAGTAAGCTTCAGAGTGATGCATTGAGAGAGGCAATCTCTACTATTATGACTGCCTCCAAAGAGAAGAAACGTAATTTCACGGAGACAATTGAGCTCCAGATTGGGCTGAAGAACTATGATCCCCAAAAGGACAAGCGTTTTAGTGGGTCTGTGAAGTTGCCACACATCCCCCGTCCTAAGATGAAGATTTGCATGTTGGGAGATGCTCAGCATGTTGAGGAGGTATAATGCCATAGACACTTTCTTTAAATGTCTAGGGGTTCTATTATTGTGATTTTTTTTCCTGTTGTAATTCCAAAAATATCATAATTCTGCAATTGCTGATGATGTTTGTTAGATTTCCAGCAGCAAGTACTGTTATGATATTATAAAAATAGTTTTAAAATGGTAATTGATACTTGTGGAACTACTGTAGGGTGGGTGTGCTTTTGTCTCTGTGATGCTGTTATAATCCATTGATGAGTCATTTGTCTTGATACAGACCCTGGCTTCCATCTGGAATGCTTTTCTTTGGTTCCCTTTCTCATTTAACAACACTTGTTTCTGCACAAATTTGTATGTTTAGCTATTTTCTTAAATCTTGTTTTGATGCTGTCAATTCTACATTGTCATATTGTAATTTTTGTGAAGTCCTACAGAATTTCTTTCTTTTAATAATTGTTCAATGATCGTTTAAATTGTTATTCAATTTTGTTAGGCATGTGCATTGATCCATTATTCAATCTGTCGAAGAACCATGACTATAACTGTTGACTGTTGTCGAAATCATGTCAAAATTTCCTTTACATGATATGATCTGTTGTATGCAACTTTGAGTTTTATTTGTACTCAAAATTGTCAGTTTCATCTGTTTCAAGGAAATCCTTTTTTCTGTCAGCATGTATTGCAATGCTATGAGATTTATAAAAACATGAGTGCATTTTTCCTGTTGAGGTTAGAGTGTATTGCATTTTTTTTTTCCAATGATATTGAATATAATTTAGGGAATTGGCTAATTTTTATTGGCAGGCTGAGGCAATTGGTTTGCAATGGATGGATGTGGAAGCATTGAAGAAGTTGAACAAGAACAAGAAATTGGTGAAGAAACTTGCCAAGCAGTACCATGCCTTTTTGGCTTCAGAATCTGTCATCAAGCAGATTCCTCGTCTTCTGGGCCCTGGTCTCAACAAGGCAGGCAAGTGTTTTTTGTACTATATTGTGCTTCTACTTTTGTGAACAGATGTGTCTATCGTTTCTTGTATCTTCTGACTACTTGTGCATCACTGCAGGAAAGTTCCCTACCCTTGTGACCCATCAGGAGTCATTGGAGTCGAAGGTGAATGAAACAAAAGCCACAGTGAAGTTTCAATTGAAGAAAGTGCTTTGTATGGGAGTGGCTGTTGGGAACTGTGCCATGGAGGAGAAGCAGGTCTTCCAAAATGTTCAAATGAGTGTTAATTTCCTGGTATCATTGTTGAAGAAGAACTGGCAAAATGTGAGTGACTCTTACTCTTTTAGATTGATTTATATATAATTTCATTTCCAGGAGCTTTTGTGCTGTACAGGGGCTCGCTTTTGAGTTACTTAGAGTTAACATTTTCCTGATGATTGTTTCTTATGGAAATCAGGTGAAGTGCCTACACCTCAAGACCACCATGGGGACACCACAACGCATCTTTTAAGGAGTTGCTTTTGGTTTTGTGCTGCAAATTTCCAGATACTTATAGAAGTATTTTTCCTTTGATACTGAATGAGTTACATTAACGGAGTTACTATTTTGTTTAATTTTGTTGAATTCAGTAGCGACAATTTGATTGACTGGCTTAGATGTTTTTTTTTGAGGAGAGATGTGAATTTAATTTCCCTTGCCTGCAGTGAAATGTTTAATGTGTTCTTGATGTGAGTTTGTTATCTGTTAATTGATTATTTCAATTGTTGGCCAATGTTGAATTCTGAAGGAAGAGAGCTTAAGTAAGGTTTTCTGGTAAGCATGTACTGAAGGCATTATTACCTCCATGCAAGGTGATCTGTGCTAAGCTTTTGCCTTGGCTGCTATCGTCACTGTGCACGGCCTCCGCCTTCAGTTGGATCATAAAGGGATTTATAGAGGGGCCGTCAGGTCAGGTTGCATTAAGATATGTTATTTCGCTTCTGTTTGATGCGTATTTTCGTTGAAACATGCTTAGTCAAATGAGCAATAAAGATTCAAAAATTTTTAAAAATTTCTAAGCTTCAATTTTTATTTTTGTTTCATAAAAATTAGCAAAATTTTAACTTTTATAAGTGGAATCATAATTGTCATTTTTTACTTTTTTAATATCTTATTTTGAAAAGAACATGCAAAATTCAAAATCAATTACATTCTCAAAAGGGGGATTATTATAAAAGATTAAAAAAATTAAAAAACAACAATGGAAGGAATGAGGTGATAGTTAAAAAAAACAACAAAGATTGATACAAGAAAATTATTATTTTTGTAATTAGGAAAATGGAAAAAATTAAAGAGAATGGAAAAAATAAAATTGGATTTACTTTGTTATGTTTAATTATTTAATTTAATTATGAAGAAAATGAAATATCACTTATAAAATGACATTTATATTTTTATTGTTGGCATTTTAATAATTTCAATATATTCCCTCTCATTTCCTCCTGATTTTTCACCAAATTAATAAGTCCAACTTCCATCCTGTTCCTCTCTCTTCTTCTCATTAAATTTGTTAACCCAAATCCCCACAATCAAGCATATAGCATAAAAGATTGGGAGGTAAACTGAACAGTTTTCCTGATGCGTTGAAGAAAGAAGTCTCCTTTGAGTGAAAATCCTTATAATGATTCCAGAAATGAGACAACTCCTCCACTACCGCACTCACTTCCTTCAGGAATTCCACGTTCTCAAAGATAGTGACCAGACAACGGTAAATTTTTCATTTCTTAGACTCTTTAGCTTTTGGCTTCTAATTCTAAATTCTTGTACTCTTAATATCGCTAATGTATGCATATCTGTATCATCTCTTGGCGTGCTCTGCTTTTATTGGTTTTGTTCATACGAGGTTTAGATCGAAAATGGATACATTTTTTTTTTATTAATTTAGATTCATGGGTATAATTGGTAACGGTGCTAGTAAGCGTTTGAATTTCTGGAAGAGGAAATTTCAACGATTTACGCCTGTAATTCAGAGCATAGTTGTAATAATCATGATTTATAATATTCACAGCAATTTATACTGTTCAAAATTTATTTAATTAGATTATGAAAAAAATTTACTAAATGGTGTATTTTCAGATTTGACGTTGTAGCTGCTATTTCCACTATCATCTGTTTGTTTTTCCATTTCCTTCCTTAGTGGTATATCTCATTCTCTTATAATCCTCAGAGTAGAATGTAAAGTTAAAATTTCTTTTGCCTACGCCGGGGATCCCATGGACCAACCCAATCATATCTTTTCATATATGCAAAGCAATAACTACTTTGTATATGTGAAAGACTACTGATTAGATTGATCCATGATGAATCCGATTTAGGTAAGTATTGGTTGTAAACTTATAAATAAAAATTCCTGATATAAGCATATGCATAGCATATTGGATTCATAATAAAATAAAAAATACATGGAAGATCGTGATGTCTTTTGTCCAAATAACATAAATCATGTAGCTGACTACACAAAAATAATGTGTAGAAAAAAGGTAGCAAAAATTTGGGTAATGAAAATTTTTTAACTGCTTGGTCTATCTCATATGGGGAAAGAAGTATTTATTTTTCTTTATCTTCTTTCTGTGTTGGGTTATTAGGGGTTCTAGTTGGGATACATGAAATTATAAACCTAGTAATGCAGGAAAAAGGTTTTATGCTAACATAAAGAATTATGTATAGGAGATGACGGGCATTACTGTATTATCACTATCACCGCGTATGCCCTTAATTCCAAAATTTGAATCAGCAAATGCATTCCTAGACTTTCCATTTCCTTTAGTTGATTGGCTCTTTTGTAGTTTCTTATCTCCAGTCTATGACCACATGATGTGGTTGTGAAGATTGAGCCTTCATATCTGGTAAATCGCTTATCCGATAAATTTCACTCATAAAAACCCAGAGACTGAAAGAGAAAGACATCCCAACACATAATTGATTGAACTTGGGGGGCAATAAATGGAAGTACTATGGAGGAATTGGGATAATGTTGCTTTGTGAGCCTGAAAATCTTCTAATTTATAGATATTTTCTATGACTTACCTTAACAACTGGCATCTTTGGATTGGTGCCGACACATGAATTGACCATGAATTGTTTGTCACTTGTCATGCTTTGATTGGAAACAACACGTAATACTTAAAACATGGCAACCTACCAACTCCAAATGTAAGGTGTCTAGATTTTTCTTCCCATTTTTAATGCCACAAATATAAATTATACATTCTTGTTACGGCATATAATTGGACATTTTTACTATAATTGGAACTGAGAGTGGAAAAATCAAAGTCACATTTTTTAGAATTATTTTTCCCACCAAATTCTATATTGCCTGGCATGGCAAGTATTGCCTGTTAACACCTGGCTAATAATTTATAGGTACGTATGAGTTATCAAAATGAAATTATGGCACATTGGTGGGATAATGGAGTTGGGAAAAATAGCATTTTCCTTCTTAGAAAATGTACAAGATAAAAACTGGGACTGTATCGCATATTCATTATAATTGGAATTCATAATGGTAACTGCATACTTATATCCATAAGTTTGGTTTGTTATTTAAGCTGTTCAATCTTTAAAGTGTGTCATAAATTTAGGAAGCTTACTGCATGCACGTTATCATCAAGTTCTTGATTATGAAAGTATAATTTGTTATTCTCTTCTTTAGTTGGTAAAGATCAATTGTCTTTAGATGTGGACCAATGTTTTATTGCAATGATCTTGTGATAAATTTTGGTGTTCATTTTTTCCTCGTCCTTCCTTAAATGAATGACTTGGGTGACTCTTTTTTTTTAAATCTGCAGATAAACTTGAAAGTATGATGGCAGTTATATTAAGATAATTCCATTCATGTCAACCTACTACAAAGTGGAACTAAAATTTTGATTGGATTTTGTGATATTATATGCCTTGTGGGAAAAGAATTATGATCACCAGCACAAAAGACTTAACTTTTGGTTAAGAATGAATTTGTGGTACCTCATGACTGAACCTTAAAATCTTAATCTTTGTATCTTGTGGAGAGGGGAAAGTATTGAAAGAAGCTCTTAAAGCATGATTTCAAGAGAAGTAGAGTTAGCAAATTACTCGTATAGTAAATTTGCTTTCTACACACCCAAAAAAAGCTGAAATTAAACCCATCAATTTCGGTGGTTGTAACTGTAATGAATGGAATTATGATAAAAATCATATTTCTCATATCTCAGTCACATTTTGAAGTACTATACCTGATATCACATTTGTTTTGGCATGATTTGGTTTGAACTAGGGGCTGCTTCAATTTGAGTTGTTCAATATCACATTTGTTTTGGGATGATATGGTTTCAACTAGGAGCTGCATTGATTTTAATTGTTCAGTATTCATTATTGTTCAGACAATTATGATATTTTGTCTACATACACATAGTGTCTGGATTGTGTATACTGAATGTACTTTGCGATTATGTCTGACTCTGTTAAGCATCCCACTACTGCCACTATTGTTACATTTCATCTGATTCTTATGCTTATATTTTGGTGTTGTCTCATGTTTGTTCATAATGAATTGAAGGTTCATGTATTACTTGCTGCATGGTTAAACATAGCAATTATTGAGGAGAGATCGCCCATCGCCATATTTGTAGGGTAAGTGCTTCCAACTTCCAAGACAGCCTGTCAGTTGATGTATTAGACTATTAGTATTGGTTGTCTCAATTTTCTCAATCCAACTGACCACCAGGTGTGCTTGTGAAGATCAGGCTTTCAAAAGTGGTAAATCGCTTATCCAATAATTTTTTTCTCACAAAAATCATGAGGTTGGAAGAGATAGACATCCCAACACATGATGGATAGAACTAGGAGGGCAAGAAATGAAATGAATGAGTGCAAAAATTCAAGCTTGGTGAGACAGATTTCATCTCATTTTTGAATTTGTTCTGAGCGTCACCTTGGCAGCTGGCTTCTTCAGTATGGCACTGACACATGAGCAGACCACTAATTGTTCACATCACCTGTCATGCTTTGATTGGAAAACATCCGTAAATATCAGAAATATGTCAACTTGCCAAATCCGAAAATGTAAGGTGCATAAGTTCTCATAAGGAAGACATTCAAGCTTCAAGCATTAATGGAACATTAGGGGTGGTACTGCTACTAATTTGAATAGGTTCTATGCTAATAATTTGTTTTGGTGTATTTAAAAAATTTTGAGAGGAGAAGAAGCTTGAAGGATTTAGTAAGCTCAGTGACATATATAGTTGCTTGTTTAGTGGTTGATGAGAGTGACAATAATGACCGTGATTTTGTTACTAATAAGTTTTCAGTTTCTAATTTTAGTCCTATCAGAACAATGCAAAACCAATTAAAAAACAAAAAAAATAAAAATCATTGATTAGAGGGACTAGCAATTGCCACCAAACATACAGAATATATTATTGTTTTCTAAATTATGTATCATAAACTAATTTGAATATGAATTTTGAGTATTCACATGCACAATAAGACATCTGTACCTAAATGGAATTGCTAAACTTTGTATAAAAATATGTTGTTTTGATTGATTGATTGATCATAGGGTTGTAAAATATTATATATATTTGTCACCCAAATTTTAAAATCTAAAAAATGTCAAGTATATATTTAAAAATTATTTAAATTTAAATTTTTAAAACATATAATTAACTTGATAATTCAAAATGACTCCAACTAAATCTGCCAAACCCAATTCAGAGGTGTAATCAAAGGGTCAAGACACTATATTTGAAGCTTACACATTTTGACCTTGGCAGTCTAACTTGGGCTGCTTTAAATTTTTTTATATTTTGATGTAATACACATTATACATTATCAAATAATATGAAGATTTGTTATTAATAATTTAATTGAGAGGAAGATTATTATTATTATTATTATTATTATTATTATTATTATTATTATTATTATTATATGGTCAAATATCATTAACACCCTCCATTCCTCCAGTAGAGACAAATGTCATTCCATTCCATCAATGACTTCAATATATCTCCTTCTACTCTCTGCCCTTTTTTTTCTCTCCCTTTAATTAAGAAATGTATTTTTCTTTTTCCCTCATTGAACACTTACAGCTCTACGTAGAATTGTTTAGTTAACTAATTTTATATTTAGTTTAAAAAATTAAATATGGTTTAATAATTCTAATAACTTACTAAATCCATAAAATGAGTTTTAACTAATAATTATCTTCCTCATTTCTTTACTAATCTATTTCTAATGGAATTACTAATCCTTATATTTATAAAATTGAAACCCTAAACTAACATTACTACTTTACTTTTTTTTCCCAAAAATAGGCTTATTTTAATTTTGAGTTTAGAGTTTTCAAAATCAAAATCATAGTTAAGACTTTTTTTTTTTACTGTCTTTACTCTTTTTATCATAAATGAACTCATTTGCTTCACATAAGATTTTTTTATTAAAATTGGAAAAGAAAATGATTTCTAAATTTTATACAATTAAATTTTTTTAGTTTAAAATTCATTTAGATGGCTTATTTAATTATTAATGAAATGTGTTTAATTAATTCTCTTTAAACTAATTAATTAATAAAAATATTAATTAAAGATAAAAATATTAACACGCCAGCTTGATAAAAATATTCAAACCTAGTATGCACGAAATATATAAGAATGCACCAATTAAAGTTACATACGAAATAGGGAAAGAATATTGATAGTTTGAAGAAACAAAAATTATATAATGGCAAAAGAAATATGGCTAAGAATAATACATAATGCTTTGTTCAAAGGAAGCTATAGATAAATTGTTGTAGATGTGATAGAATAGTAAATGCATCATCCAAAAACATATCAGCCAAATAAATAGGTGTTGAGAATGATAAATAATAAAATAAAAACTTAACAGTTTTTAAATATAAGATAAAGGATATCTAAATAATTTAGATATTTTACTAATTTATCTCATTACTTAAATTATTGTACTAAACATGAGATTACAAATTTGAATTAGTTAATACTATAATTAAAATATTTCTACCAAATAATTGTTAGCTCAACTAATCATATAACTTAACTAAATTCAGTATTTAGGTTTAAGCAATCCGTGAACCAAACGAGCAGTTAAACTTTTATTTATTCAGATTAAATTCTTTAATTTTTATTATTATAATTAAGCTTTTCAGCTTTAATTTAATTTATATTAAGCTTTCTAATTTTAAGTTTGTTTCAATCAAACCTCGAAATTTCATTTTTCTTCTTAAACAAATAAAAAATTTATGAGCTCAATTGTCAAATTACACATAATTAAAAAAAATTAAACTATCTATTTTCCCCGGAATAAAACTATAAATTGAAATGGATTTAATTATAGCAATAAATAAATAGTATTTTTTTATTCTTCTTTAAGCATATTCAATAATAAAATAAAATAAACAGAGGCAGGAAAAACGCAGCAAAACTTTTGAGGGGTATTTATTTGGCCTTTAGCAAGAGGGGTATCTTGGAGCGTTTTGGGTTGGGGTGCGGCCGCCTCTGCCCTTCAAAAGATTCCAAAAGCCATCTCACTGTCACACACTCTCCCTCTCTCTCTCTCACATATAGTCATATAGACACTACCCTCTCTTCTATAAATTCCTACCCACCTCGTATTTTCCGCTTGCCTGAACTCATCAGCTGTTACTTGCCATCTCTGCTCTCCTCCTTGATCTTCTCTTCCCAGTAAGCTTTCTCCTTTCTTTCTTCTCTCAATGTTTTTTTTTCTATTTCATTTTCATGTTTTTTTTTTGTGTGTTCGAATTGATTGGTGAATTTAAGATCTCTTCTTGTTGATCTACTGTAAATTGCTGTTGTTGGTCTCATTTTTTGGTCATATCTTGTGATTTTGTTTATTTGTTTGTCTGATGTTTGATTGGCAAGATTGTTCTTTTGTTGAGTTCAGTTGTTTTGTATTGATTTGGGTGTCTTTTCAAAAGTGGGGCTTTAAACTTTTTATTTCTTTTGTCACTTTTTCCTTCAAACCAAAATGTGGGGTTTATTGTTTTCTAAATCTTTCTTTGGGAAAACAAAAATATCTAAGGGTTTTTGAATATCACTTGTTGATTGAACTTGTAAGTGGATCATACTCTTCGATGGCTGAATTTCTGTTTTCTTTTCCATTTTTAAAAGATTGATTTTTTCTTTGGGACATTTGAAAATTGAAATTTCAATTTATAGCTCAGTTCGTCAGTTCAGTTTGGTTTAAGCTACATGATTTTAATGAATTCTAAGGATTGGGATGCAGGACAAAAGGGGAAGATCTCTAGTGTCAAAGATATTCAACTGAGTGACATGAGAAAACATAAATGCTGTTGCCTAGTTATGGGCCTACCACTCGTAGACTTTATTTAGTTATGATTTGTTGGCTTGTAGCATGAGCACACACATTTTATAACATCGGTTCTGTTGTGTGATGGAGAGCAGCGGAATGCATCCATTTCATTGTTTCTTTTGGTCCCATGTGATATTTTGCCTTGAGAAATGGTTTGATGCGTCAAAATGTCTTGGAATTAAAACATTTAATGTCATAAGCAGTTAAAAACCGTGCTTGCTTTTAAGATTATGCTCTTTACTTGTATGATTTCTTAGTTTAGAGAGGGCAGATAAGAAATAAGTTCTATTCCTTGATATTCTCTGAGATCCTTTTAGAAGAGCTCAGCATTAGCATAATTAGCAGAATAAAATAATGCAGAAGGGGGAATATGCCAAATTCAGAAACTGGCATGTGAATTTAGTTGCTCCACATGTATCAAGTTTATTCTCCTTCCTCTACTAGCTCTAACTTCATCAATTGCCTACTGTGAAGAAAATTTTGGTGTTGTAATATACTTCTTCTTTTAAAGAGCCTTGAACAAATTAAGATACATATTTTAGCAGGGCATGTTCTTATTTCAGGCTTCCCCATGCTATTAAGACCTTTGTAATTGTTTCTCATAATCTAGAATTATGAATTGCTTATGCAAATTTCCGGCAAATAGAATTATCAAGAACTGGATATGAAGGCCTGTAAAGTAACTGCATTCTAGAATGTTAAAGTTGCTGCATTTTAATAGCTATATAAAGTGTGATTGGCACAAATTTTGTTATCCCTACTGCTTTGTTTATCTTCATGTGTGAGAAGCTTGAAGCACCTTTGCTTCATCGCCATCGATTTTTACTATATGGAGCTTCGAGTGAAGAGCAGAGAGCTCTTAGTTTTGCATCTTCTCATAATGCTCCGAATATGAACTGTCTTCTTCTTGTACAAATGGATATGTTAGTTCCATTTTGTTCTGAAAATTGTAAGGCATACAAGATGTTCTATCTTGTGCTTGAGGTTATTCTGAGGATCAGGGAGCTGGGAGCCAGGAGCCACCTGCTTATTTATTTATTTTGCAACTTTTCTTATGCTCCTGTTCCTTCTTTTGCAAAATCCCTTCTGTTAGACTTTGATTAATATATTATTTTCTAATGATTATGAGGACTCTGTTTATCATCCTGATTCATTTATTATTATGAGAGTTCTTTCTGATTGTCCAATATTCTTTCTTTTTACTTTTTATGGGGTTAATTATTAATATGATTTTTGAATTTATTTATTTATTGTTGTTTGCAAATTCAATAGCCATGCACAAGCTTATCATAAGAGGGCAATTGGAGAACAATATCCGATGGAAGTTTGATATGATATTTGAATGAAACTTGAAGAATGATCCCCCATTTTATTTGTTTTGTAGCTTGATTTTTATATGGACGTTGAACCTTTCACGCCTTTAAATGCCACAAAAAATGAAATGGAGCTGTAGAGAACATCCAATTGAACCAGCTGACATTTACTATTTTGCATTCAGGATTGAAGATGGCAACTGCAACAGTTCCCTCTCAGTGCATGCTCAAAACTGCACCCAGAAGTCAGTTGGCTAGCGCCATTGTCAAGCGGCCAAGTTCACTGGGATCTGTTAGGAGCATCTCCAAGTCTTTTGGCTTGAAATGCTCCCAAAATTTCAAGGCATCAATGGCAGTGTACAAAGTCAAACTGATAGGACCAGATGGCGAAGAGAATGAGTTTGAAGCCCCTGATGACACATACATTCTTGATGCGGCAGAGAGTGCTGGAATGGAGCTGCCATATTCTTGCAGGGCCGGGGCCTGCTCTACTTGTGCGGGGAAGATGGTGTCTGGTTCAGTGGACCAATCCGATGGTTCCTTCCTGGACGAGAATCAGATGAAGGAGGGTTATCTGCTCACTTGTATCTCATACCCGACTTCAGATTGCGTGATTCACACTCACAAAGAGGGTGAACTTAGCTGAGTGTTGTTGCAGTCAAATACAGTAGGATATGAAGTTTTTCTGTGAACTGGTTGACAATTCCTCATAATGGTGAAGACTGAAGAATGTTCTTTTGGACTTTTGGGTTCTTCTTGGAACTTCATAATTAGGATGGTGATTGGCGAATGTTGCTCATCCAGTTTTTTTCCGGTACTTGCGTTTCTCGTATTTATAATATTTAATGCTTGAAATTTGACAATTATTGTGTGATAGCGTCCATAGTCATGTTTATTTCTAATTTCTCTTTTTATTATTACAGGCTGCTTTACCAAATTAGCTCTAAAATTTCATTTTGCTATAGTTTCGAAAATAAAATTGATGTTTGACGTTACAAAATAATCTTCCTGAAAAAAAAAAAGGCTACCATCCACAAAATTATCAAATTATTTAACACTGTACACTCAATAAAAGCAACATTTCTGTTCTAATAAATAAATACATAAAAATTATATGCTTGATTTATGTGTGAACTACTAAAAATTATTAATCGAAATTTGGGAATTTTGTGATAAATTGATATGTATAGAAGAAAAGTGATGAAAGCGAAGAAACGCGAAGAAAAGTGATGAACTTGTTTAGTTTGGCAGTTCCCTCCAATAAACCCAATAAATATCCCAATATCCTAGTTGTCCAATGATCTTATTCCCACCCAGACAGCCAACGAATCCATTTCTTAGAGGCCAACCCGTGAATCAATCACTCTCTTTCGTCAATGGAGTCTCCTTTTCCATTTTCTATAGGCAATTGGTTTGTTAATGGAGACTCTTCCTTCTCTCGGTCCGAGCCAAGGTCTCATGATTCCTCCTTCATGGCCGGTCTTCTTTCGCGCTGGTGGGTCAGTTTCAGTTACTGGGTTCTCTCTTCCACGTCTGAAGACTCCAGCTTTTCCAAATTCAATCAGGTAACCCCGATTTTAAGGTCACTACTAAGTCCATCTTCAACCGGCGTTATTTTGATATAAAAACAGAGAAACAACAAAAATTACGGTATTTTCATCAACTCCAACCAGACGTCATTTCAGTATCAAAATTACTGTTAGCTACAGTACCACGCCATATTTGGCATGATACTATAGAAACGACATTTCAGAAGGAAAAAACTATTTGATGTTGGGGAGAAGTTGCAGAAAGAAAGGGGAAAGAAGAATAAAAAAAAGAGAAGCGGAAAAAAAAATTGCCCTGTTTTTTATATATATTTAAAAATAAAAATTTTTATTAGTTAAATATTTTTTAATTAACCGAATACATTTTTTTTAGTTAAATATTTTTTAATTAGTAAATTTATGTTTAATTTATATTAAAGTATGTTTAATTGAATAAAAATAATATTAGTAAATTGAAGTTTAATTAATTGTAAATTGATGTTTAATTAATATTGATGTTTAAATTGATATTTTCTTCTTTTTTTCGCAATTAAATTGCAATCTAATTAAATTGTATCATTCAATTAAATTATATTATAATATTTTTGATATTATATAATTTTAAGTCCATAACATTTTAATTTCTAACAATTAAATAAATTTTAATTTTAATTAATCTTCTTAATTGAATATAATTGAACAAAAAAATATATTAATTCAGAGGATTGAATCAATAGTTTGCTATTATAATTTTGTATTATTAATTATCCAATGTCAATTTTTTTTTTGTGTTTTTAATAAATTTGTGTTTTACTTAATATTTTTTTAATTAACAAGTTTTTATAATATGTGATGTTAAAATGAATTTTTATTTTTATAATATTATTAAATAATAAAATTTATAATGTTGGATGAATATGTAAAAAAATATTTATTTTGTAAAATAATTAAATAGTATTTTGGTGTAAAAATTTGTTCAATAGATTTGAGATAAATTTACTATAATTACATCATTTTGGTGTAAAAGTCATACCATTTTGATGTAATGAATTGAAGATATCATGAGACCTCGGTTGCTGTTGAAAAGCATACTCAGGAACCAAAAGTTGATTCCAGTAGAATTGGCACTTGAGGAAGGTACTTGTAATTTAGACAGGTTCGCATCCAGTTCAAAAGAGTGCAATTTTTTTTTCCTTATGTCTTTGTTTAAATATCCGATATGGGTTATTGTTATTCTCATATTCATCTTTGATATCCAACTCCAATCTTGTCAACTATTGGACAAATGGTACCAAATTCTCGAATCTTTTTAAGAAACAAGAAAAACTGGGAAAGGAAACCATTGAAGAGCTAAACAAGAAATTCTGACATCAGAGAACTTTATTCTGATCTGCATTCTTACGTTTACGTCAATTGAGCTTGTCTATGGTTTCCTAATGTAAGCATGTGCTGTTAGGTTTGTTCTGTTATGTAATTTTTTGCTTCGAATTTCTATTTGCATCGTCCAATGAATAGAGTTGTATGCATTAGTCTACACTTTACACTATTTATTGCTCTATGTGCTTTGTTTTCGGTAAAATTTATTCAACTACTTACTTTTCCTTTCACTATTACTTTAGAAGGTTAGTAATTTTGTTTTCATTAATTGCAAACATAATCCTAATTGCTTCGTTTTTATTTTTTGAGTTATAGACTTTCTTTCTCTTTTTCCTCCTCCAGTTCTTGTTCCATATATTTTTGGATATGTATGACAGTCCTCTAGAACTTGCTCAGGCTAAAGAGACACGAGACAAACTTATAGCCAGACATTCAGAGCAAGCAGAAAAATGGGCTATTGGAATTGTGAAAATGAAGACAATAGCGGATAAAATCCAATCTCAACCACTTGCAAACATAGGTGGGAAAAGATTGTTTACAAAAGAAATAGATGAGGCATTAATAAATGGTGAAATTGACATTGTAGTCCACTCAATGAAAGATGTCCCTACATATTTACCAGAAAAGATAGTCCTCCCTTGCATCCTTCCGCGAGAGGATGCATTTATTTCTTTGAGTGCATCTTCCTTATCTGAGCTTCCTGCTGGGATTGTAATTGGTACTGCTTCCCTCAGAAGAAAGTCACAGATACTCCACATGTATCCTTCACTCAGCGTAAGCATATTGTTTGATATTTTTAAGCTTTTATGCTAAAATGAAACATCTTATGTCCAAAGCCGGTGCATTTTTTTGTATTCATTTATTTAATTTTTTGGGTGGGGTTTATTGGGTGAAAAAGATACTTAAGAAGTTTTGATCCATTTCTAATTGCAACACAGCAAAACCCTTATGAGGTGCAAAGATGATTTGGGCACAAGTCCACCGTTTAGATTCATGTGACCCTGGATGTTGTTTGTTTACATAAAAGCAAGCCCAGTTTTGGTGGTTGTCTTGTCATCTTTAGTTAATAATACAAGCTTGTTACCTATTCACCCATTACTTTTCTATATATGGTATACTTTGATAGTGATATCTTTGAGGCTGCTTCTCATTGTTTTTTGGTTAATTTCATATTTCTGGTTCTTGAGAATTTTTGAGGTAATGGTCAGACACGTTTGAGAAAACCTAATGAAGGGGCAGTCCAAGCAACGTTATTAGACTGAGCTGGACTTAAACGTCTAAAGACGACAAAAAAAATGCAAGCAATTCTTTCAATTGATGACATGCTGCCAGCAGTTGCTCTAAGGGGCAATTGAAACTGCATTTTGAAGCGATGATGAAAAAATGGTACATATATCTTGTTTATTCTAAACTGCATTCATGCATTCAGCTGTTTATCCAACAACCAGCATGTCCAGTTTATCCAATTTGTATTTTGTGGCTCAAAGATGAATTCAGGAATTGAGGTTAGAAGCAAAACATTGTCATGGAAATGAAGTACACAGTACCACTTGAGTGTGAAATTGTGCTACAATTGAGAACCTGGGTTTTGTTGCATAAAGAATGAAAAATTGAAAACTAAGTCAATTCTGTCTAATTCTTGTTGAACTTATTAATAATGTGTGTTGGTGCTGATATTTTGATTCACTGTGCATAGCCTTTTTTATTGCAGCAAATTTCTACATCACCTTTTCTTGGTTATTTATGGTTATTTTCTGTTTTGTTCTTTTAATTTTTTTTTTTCAATTACATAATTGCAGTCTAATTACCTAGCTTCATTGAATGAAGAGGACGCTAGACTAGCAGTTGCATGTGAGAGGGCCTTCCTAGAAATTTTGGATTGCTGGATAGCTTGCAAAAGATGGGAAAATGGTGATTGCATGTTCAGAGGATTGGTTGCTTCTCCGGATAGTCACATTATATTTTCCTGAAACTAAATAGTTTGATTTGATTTCCTACTCAAGGCTTCATGGTCCTTGAATCCTCTTACTGATTGGATTGAGCATGAAATATTTGTTCTGCTAAATGCTTGGGGTGAAAACTTTTGGCTACAGTTTCTTCTACAAAAGGCTCTTTACCCCAACTATAGAACAATGAGCCCAAGCTCAAGCTCCTTTTATTTCTTTAGTATACATTGATAATTAATTTTATTATTGCTGAGACCAAGTAATCAATTTTAACAGGGATTTTATTTATATTTTTTTATTAAATCACTCGTATAAAAAGTATTATGTTTATTGGCATTTTTTATTGTTCAAATAAATAAATATAAAATGACTTCTTCAGTTGAAACTAAATTTCTGTATAAAATTTTAGTATCAATTTAAGAAAAAAAAAATCATTTATAGTTACAAGACTTGGTAGTGAAGTTAAAATAATGCAACAACTACTTTGATTTCTTTTTCAAAGACTTGCAGCACAAACAAAATTTTTCTCTATAAATCATTTTCTAATGTTTGACCTTTTTCAAATAAATTAATAAATAAAATCATAATGCATACCTGCAATGGAATCCAATGTGATATTGACTCATCTTTCTTACATATGCTTTCTGATGCAGCTTCTTATCCTTTTCAATTACAAAGTTGGGTTACCTTTTCTTCTTTGTAATTATAATTAAGATAAAAAGGATAAGTTTGCCTTAAAATTTATTGTGATAATTAATTTATTTTAAAATCAACCTTTTCAGTCTAAATTGTACAGTACTAATTATGCTCAAAACTTTTTTTTAAAAAAAAAATCATCACTAACAATTTAATACGTCATCCCATTTTCAATATAATTGCCTGCTTCTTTTTTTTTTTTTTTTTTGGTGGGTTATAATGTGCTTTGCCATATAATTCCTATAAAAGTGAGAGTGATGTGTCTTGGATGTAGGGATGATGTTAGAGAATTGGGTTTGTTGTTTTAAGCTTTTCCAGCACTCTTTTGCTCCCTTTATATAATTATATAATTATTTGAGAAATGTTAAATACAGTTTTCTTATTATCTTCTCTATTATTTATTATTATTTGAATGATACATAATTTCACATTTAATATTATAGAATTCATTTGAGGGAAAAAAAAAAAAAAAAAAAAAAAAAAAAAGAGACTTTTATCACTTAATGATGATAAAGACCTTAATCTTTTGGACCACCCAAAAGGCCCGCGAACCTTTTCGAGAATATGGCAACAAACTAAACGGCTTTGCCCACTTGGAATTTTCTTTTCTTTCCTTTTTTTTAATTTTTTCTTAATAATTTGAAGATTTCAACACTAATGACCGGAATATTAAGTAATGTGAGATAGTATTACTTCAAGAATGATGTCTTAAAAAAAAATTGGGATTTAGTTTAGTAGTCTCTTTGATGATTAGTGTTATTATTATTACCATTTTTACAAGTCAATATAATAATAACACTAATTCCAATGATTAAATTACTATCTATTTTCTTTTATTGTTATTTTAATAAGTAATATTATATTTGTATATAAAAATTCTCATTTATATGACAACATTTCTAAATCAATCTATAAAATAAAATATATAAACCTAATTGAATCATAAACTTTAGACATTTTAATATTTGCTATGTTTTTCTTTTCGTTCATTTTTTTCTGTACAAGTTCGTATTTGCTATGTTGAAATATGCATACTCATAATGACTGTAAAATATGGAGGCTCAAATCCTACTTCATTGATTAGTAAGGGAGAGTAAAATTTTTAAAATATAATTTTTTTTTCTTTTTTATTTAATAAATATATTTTTTTTGTCTTGAATTATTCTTTACTTTAGAAATAAATAGTGTTCAATATTTAAATATTTATTTTTCAAAATATTGACCAACTTATAAATATTTAGGTTAATATCATGATTCAAATTTTAAATTTTACATATATATGTATGTTCCCTTTAAATAAAAGATCCATTTTTTACTACTAAACCAATCTCCAACTAATAAAAATATTCAAATTTAGAACTAATGGTGTGTTTGGAATTGCTATTAGTTATCAAAAAAACAGATTTAAAATTTTTTTAATTTAATTCACTGATTTTTTTAATTTTTTATAAACTGATTTGTTTAAATATGTTTTTATAAAAAATACCTATTTACCTATTTCTCTCTAAAAATAATTTTTAAAACGCAAAAAATTTAAAATAAAATTTTTTTCTCTAAAATCATTTTTAACAAACTTCAAACCAGTCCTAATTATCTATCACTCGTTATTTGTTATAAAAAGAAACTTTTTTTAAACAAACAAACAAAACCCAAAAAATATTAAATCAAAGATTCAAATTTGCAAAAATATCAATTTGGGCGTCAATATATATTAAAAAAATAAAAAATTTAGAGAGTTGAAAGCCGACCTTTTCTTGATACCAACACCGTGACGTTGATGGTAGCTAACACGTGTACTCTGCTGAGATTCGACTCACGCTCACCATTTTCTCATCATTAATTTTTTTCCACTATTTTCCTGAAAGATTGATTATCTGGCCGACATTTTTTTTCTTTATTATTACGCGTCACCAATTTCTTTTCTTTCCTAAGTTAAAATAATATTATTACAATAAATAAATAAAAGTTCGTGAGTGATGATTTTATATACAAACTTAAACTTAAAAATGATAATTTGATAGTAAATATAGTAAATTGATGAGTAAAAATTCAAAAGAGTACATTGATGTGATCGATAAGTTATAAGTTTTAAAAATTCTAATTGATTGTGTAATTTTACAATCAAAATTATGAAATTAATTAACAAACATTTCAATATCTATATTTTTTTTAATAAAAGAGGGATCAAACTTTAAAAAAAAAAGATTGATATGGTATAGTGTAATTATTAAAATTAATATTTAGATATTAAATTTCAATTCTTGAAAATTCTATATTATTCTTTTGGTCTTGCCAACTATAGCTCAAAATTCTATATTATTCATCCTATAGCTCGAGATTCACTTTTATAATTAAACAGATTCAAGTGAAAACACACTTCCTTAATCTCTTGCATATTTGAGACGAGAACTCTCCCAATTTAGATTTAATTTTAAAATTTTGTTTAAGGTGATCCATATGTGGAGGTGCCAATTTTTTGACTCAGTCCCTTGATTTTATTTAAATATGTCCCAAAAAAATACTCAAATTAAATTTGAATTTCAAAATAGATTAAATGGATGGATGCAAAATGATCACTAAATATATAAATGATTAATATTAATCGTATATATACTCTTCTTGACCTAAGTAGCTAAGTCTCTATTGTGATTTGAGTATCAAATTTTTTTCTGTTGTTTTCATAGGTCTTAATATTTCATAGTATTTGAAATACTAGTTGCAAATATTTTTTGTCTGAATTTTAGAAAAACACTTGTAATAGGTTTAGAGTGAGGTCTTAATAAAATTCTGGGCGGGTTTAAGAGCGAGCCTTGTAAAATTCTTGTGTAAATGTTAAGTATGAGTCTAGTGAAAACACTTAGAAATGTTTTGTGTGAGTTTTAAGAAATACTAAGTTGGGAGTTAAACTTAGTAAAACTCTTTGTAAAATTTGACGTTATTTTTGGGAAACGCTAAGTTAAGAGTAAACTTGAAAAAACTCAACTTTTGTAAGTTATTTAAAGAATAGTGAAATCCTCAAATGGAAGTTGAGAAATAGATGTAGGATTAGTTAATACTTAAATCACTGTAAATTTCATGTATTATTTTTTTATCTTTTTATCTTTTATTTTATATTTGTCTTCTCTATATATCCATTGCCTTAACAATTGCTCATTGTTTATAGCTTTAATTTTTATCTTGCCACCAATTAAACTCTCTTCTTAGTATATTTTGAGACAATAAATCTAATATAAATGGATGAATGCGAAAATTTCATGACTTTAAATAAAATTAAAAGTATAATTTGTATTTTATATATTTTTTTAATTTTGCATTTATATTTGTAAAAAAAATTATTTTTGAAGGATGCATGATCCGTGGATCGATTCAAATCTACCTAAAATCCAAAATGATTTGATTTATTTTAACTACCAAAAGACAACCTAAAAATACTCAAACTCAAAATAATAGATCATTACAACTTGAATCCAAATCTGACCGAACCGACCGGTTTCCCACCTATATTCATATGCCAATAATATTTTTTCATGCTATGCAAAATAAACAGGCAAAATAAAGGATTAGTAATATGGGTTGCGATCTCTTGTTTTAGTTGATTTAGAAATCATGTTTTAATTTGAGGTATTATGGTGATTTATGCTAATTTTGAATGTTTTAAAGTGACTATTTTAATTCAACAAAATATATTCTATAAAATGTTAAACGTATTAAGTTCCTTTTAATATTTAAATCGAATTGACATATGATTATCCATACTCTCTAAGCCTATGGTAAAGCATCATATAGTCTTGAAATGAAAGCATTGCTAATCTACTTACTTTTCTCAATTCATGATTTTGAAATATGATTGATTAGTTGACTTATTTACTTCATATCTTTATATATTCAAACCATTGAGTTCTATTCAAAATTAAGATTTAAATAAAACAATGAAAATTACAAATTAAGTTAAACTTAATTATTATTTGTGATTTCAATTCCTAATTGAATTTTTTTTTTTTAAATGTTGAAGTGGAAATGCTGTTCCTTTTACTTGTATCCATAGGACTTTTAATTAAAGTTGTAATCTTACAAAGCAATGTTAGTATTGCCGGATATTAACTTGCTAATAAAGTTAGGATTAATTTAATTAATGATATATTTATATTGCTATAATATTATAGTGTTTTACATTTTGTATTGCGAATTGAGTTTAATTTTATTAAGAGAGAAGTTTAATTTAATTGATGCACTAATAAAATTATTAATAACATCCGAATTCTTCATGTCTATTTTAAATTTGATAGAAAAATTACTGTGAATAATTTGAAAAATATAGTAACATAAAATTATGTAACGTTAGTATTATTTGAATTATAACTTTCTCAGTCAAATTTCTAATTTGAGATCATGCTAAAATATAGAATTGTACTATGACCAGGGTGTTCTAACGTAAACTGCCTTTCTAATATTGGAATTACACTTAACTAGTTAACTCGCACAAAAAATATTAAATATTAACAATACAAAAAATATATATATAATAAATAAATAAGAAATTTTATTTTTTAAATTTATTTGGTTGAATAAATTTATTTGGTTATTTACAAGAATATAAATGAGATGATGTCATATATCTCGAGTTCAAACCTTGTGTATGCGGCTATTTTAAAACTCATAAGAGAATTTTTTGTTGCAGTTTAAGATATTTTTGATTGATCAGTAATAATAATGTATTAATAACTAATAATGTCGGTTCATTTTTAATTTGGTATACACAAAAAAAATTTACTTTGTTCGGTTAGTAATTGAAATCCTATCAAAGACGAGCAGGATTAGTTTTACTATATAATCTTAATTGATTAATTGAAAATACTTGTAATCTAAAAAAATTAGTACCCCAAACAGAAAAGAAAATTATTTCTGACAAAGGTAAATGTCTTAAAATATAACATAATAACCATATAATTTAATAAAGATAAAATATAAAGGGTTAACCATATAAATTTTGAAGCTTAGGGATTACCAGTGTAATGCTCATTATCTTTCTGTATGCCCTTCCGTATACTTGATAGATAAAAAATAATACATAAAATAATTTTTTTTCAAAAACATTCTTTTAAATTTTAGACTTATAATATATATGAAATCGGATATATGTATTTAAAATATAATATTATATATACATTCTCTAATGACAATCCATTTTTATATCTGTATATACTTGTTATAATTAAATTCAAAAGTTTATATATATATATCACAATACAATAAAAAGACCAATTCGTTCGGATTGACTACCGCTGCTACTGCTAGATTCCATCATATGGGTCTACTATGCAATGTTTTTTATGTACAAATCCAAACGCTGTCATCTACTATTGTAATTTACGCGAGAGAAAATAAACTTTCACATTTAGTATATAACTCGGTGGTACAAAAACCTTATAATAATAGTTATTGGATTAACACATAAATTTAAAGTTAAAACAATTCAAAATTTTAAATCCATTTTCTTAAAGGTAATAATATAATATATTTTTCTTTTATCCATTTGAATTCATGATACATAATATTTCTGTTTTTTTTATAATATATTTTTTATCTACCCACATATTATAGCATCTTAAACTTGCTCATAGGGAATTAAAGAGATCTCATATTACATATCAATACATGATCCATAGAAATACACAAAATTCAAATATGATATTACTCAGTCCACAAAAATGCATAAGACTGAAAAATGTATTAGGTGATCTACAGAAAAGTACATGATCATAATATCTTATCAGTGCACAAAAATGCACAGGACTATAATTCCTACCGTATTGGCATGCCAACAATACATAATTCATGTCTAGACTAACATATGGGCAAAATTTTTCTCATTCATAATTCAATTCATTTTACATAAAATTAATAAATATTATTTTCATGCTAAAATAAATATCATTATACATTATATTTAACATTTAAATTATCTCAATAATAATAATAATATTTTAAATTCAATAATTGCAAAAAATCTAATATTTCACATAAAATAATTTTTATGTAATATCATAAAATATTTTAACAAAAAAATTTTCTTATTACTTCATAATTTACCCATTTTCTCTAATTTATATATACAGTTAATATTATAAGGACAATCGCACTAACCTCTTTATGTTTTGTCGGTATCTATCGGCTCTTTTTCTTTATTTAGAATTGACGTTTGTCTCGACGTCGTACCTAATGAAAAAAAATTTAATTAATTACTGACCCTCATATGATATAAAATTTAACAAAACTTAAATCTCGATTATCCTCCACTATCACATATATTGAGATTCTATAAGTAAAAATTTTCTCATTATGCGTGTTTAACACATAATTTACGGTTCCAGTCGTCAATACAGGTTCCAGTCGTCAATACACTTTCCAGTGAGATCAAAAATTAAAATATTATTTTTCTCTTATAATATTTTATTTTTTTATTTTTCCACATCCAAAACTATTTTTCTCTATTTATTTCTTTTATTCCTCTAATTTTCTTTTTCGACTCAAAAATTCTCGTTAATTCAATAAATACTCTAAAAATTCTAAATAAATTCATATAATCACTTTAACTCATTTTCTTTCTTTTTTCCATCATCAATTTCACCAAAACAATATTCAATAACTTCCAATAATTTTTTCTATAATTAGGCTAAAAATCTAAAAATTTACTAAAAATCATATTAAATATTTTTTCCATTCCAAAAGTTATTTTCCACTTCTAAACACTCCAATTAACTTCATTATATTCAATTTAAAGCAAAATTCCTCCAAAATAATTTTTTAAAAATTTAACCATAATTATAGAAATTCTCTAAAAATTTCACAAAAATTCCTAAAAATTATTTTCATAAATTTTCCACTAGATCCATCATCCTCAAACCTTATTCTTCTCATTTCATATTTTTATCTATTTTTTTTCCTAACTCGAATTTTTCACTAAATTAATTTTTATCACAACACAACTTCAATTTCTAGTTTAAACAACCTTCAAATCCAACATAAATCCATATAAATTTGAACAAAAAAATGAATAAAAACTTACCTCCAATTTTTCTTAAAATTTTTGGCCGAAGAATGAATTTTTCTCTAAATTTTCTTTATTTTCTTCACCCATAAATTAATTTATCTTGCTCCAAATACTTGATTATTGGTAATCTTGTGAACTTAAAGTGAAAGAAGAGTTTAATCAAGCTCTCATGATGCACGGTCAAAGAAGAAGAAGAAGAAGAAGAGAGATATTTTGACATTTTAGTAGATTTTTGTCCTATTTATACCCAAATTAAACTTAATTAATCATAATTAACTTTTAATCTATCTCCTCATTTGTCCATTAAAATTTTATTAATTCCTTGTTGACAAATGAACCAATTATAGCTTAACTAATTTTGACTTAATCAAAATTTCCACCAATCACAAATTTTTTTTCAATTAATTTGTAATTAAATTTAATTCTCTAAAATCCAACATCCAAATAATTTAATTCCATCAAATTAAATATTTTAAAAATTATAAAAAAAATTTCTTTTCGGAACAATCTCTTCGATTTCGCAAAATGACCACCGGTACGATAATTGCATTTTTACAATTTAATCATTTTTTTAATTTGACTCGTAAAAATTCATGTGTTGTCCAATTTCTAATTTATCAATTTTAAAAATCTTAAAATTTTATTTTGATCACAACGACATCATTGCAATTGTAAACATCTCTCTCTAACTCTATATTCGAAAATCAAGTTGTAAATCCGTATTGAGAATTATATTTCCACAATTCAAGGTATTAACCTTGAAATCTCACCTTATAACTCTATCTATGGCCTTAAAATAATAATTTCTATATTTCAGTATGCTTAAATTGTATTTTCACTACTAAGCGAAAAATCCAAAATCCAATCTGGTTGTCTCCTCAATTTTCATGTATAACACGAAATCATATTATTCAATTTAATTAACTTCATACTCATATTATCATATTAATTTATTTATTTTCATGTCTATTTTTTCGTATCTAAACTATGATCGGTATGTCTCTATACTACAGTATATACGACCGCAATATATGTATATGGTCAGAATCTAAATCACGGATGTGACAACTAGTATAATATGTTGAATGTTAGAGGATAAATAATATTTTTTTAATTATATTATTAATTATAGAACAAATATTTTAATTTTGACAAATAAAATAAAATTTAGAAAAACAAACATAATTTCCCTTGTCCTTTAATATAAATATCGTTTTAGATAACAACTAAAAAAGATGTAGTTTGAATGTACTAGCTGCATTATAGTTACAATTATTGATAACGAATAAAAACTATAAACTCTTATAAAAGATAATTAGATTTTCGTGACAATTAATTTTTAATGGTTAAAATGGATACTACTTAATTAGACAGATACAATAAAAATAAAAGATTGGATTTACATATAACAAGAACTTGAGGGGATTCTCATTGTCAGAGAAAAATAAAAGGTTTTCCATGATTTCAAAAGAGTAGGAAAATGCCTTTCATGGTTAATAAATTTAAGAAAGTAATTTAAGGAATATTTAAGAAGGTAATTAAGGCAATTAAATTTAAAGAAATAAAAATACCCCATGGTTAATAAATTGGTGTATAAGCATTATACACTAGAGAAACAAAATACGTGTAAGCAATCAAGTGGAGACAAAAATCAGTGCATACTGACAAAAAATCCTGATGGAGCACTGTCAATAACAAGACTGAGTTCACGTACACTGTAACATTTGTACCAAAAAAAAAGGGCAATTCTTTAGTGAAGACAACGTTATAAATATAAGAGCTACATATGCATTGGTTGGTTGGAGCATTTGGGGATTGTGTTCGCTCAAGGAAGGTGCTGCTGCTGGTGTAGCCAAGATCAGATTAGTTATGGGCCTTATGGCCAGCTCCTCCTGCTTTTTTCTTTTAAGATTGCTTTTCTTGCTTCTCTCCTTTTCAGGTTTGTTCTTTCTTTAACTAACTTTGCTGGGTTTTGTTTGGTACCCATGAAAGTTGCAGAATAAGAATAGAAAAGGAAATATAGGAACTTTAAGCTTTAAACTTTTCTTTCCATTTGTTTGTCAGCTCCTCAAGTTTGAGACTTCCTACCTAATTGGGCATAATTCTTCGTGTTAAACTTATAAGAAGCAAAAATTGTGTATTTTCTTGAATTTCTCTGGCAAAAGAACAGAATTTTGTACTATTGATGAGGTTTAATTAATTTTAGGAAGGTCTAATTGTTCTTTTTGTGCATTTTTGTTTATTTTGATGGAGTTAAAAGAAATCTTGTATTGGGATTTTTTTTTATTTTGTTTGAAGCTGGACTTGGATTATTGTGAAAATGATATATAATTTCTGTCATTTTGTTGGAATTTTTGAGCATATTGAGCATAATTTCTTGGGTCTTAATGATGCTTGCTTTGGTATTTCTTGAAAGGAGTTGCCAATGTTGAATTGTGTATTTCAGATTCAATTGTACACATAGACTGTGTTGGAGTTGGGATTAACTATGGCCAGATCGCCAATAATCTTCCATCTCCATCTCGAGTGGCGCTTCTTCTTGAATCTCTCAACATTACAAGGGTAAAACTCTATGATGCTGATCCCAATGTGCTCCTTGCATTTTCGAATTCAAATGTTGATTTCATTATTGGACTTGGGAATGAATATCTTGAAAACATGACTGATCCTATCAAAGCTCAAAATTGGATTCAACAACACCTACAACCTCATCTCACTGGAACCAAGATCACTTGCATTTCCGTTGGCAATGAGGTCTTTAATAGCAGTGATACACAGTTAATTTCTTATCTCCTTCCAGCAATGCAAACTGTATATCATGCTCTTGTTAATCTTGGATTAGATAAGCAAGTGACGGTCACAAGTGCACATTCCCTTGCTATCTTAGCCAACTCGTACCCTCCATCTTCTGGTACTTTTAGACAAGATCTTGCTGAATATATTCAACCATTGTTGAACTTTCATTCTCAAATAAACTCACCTTTTCTTATTAATGCATACCCATTTTTTGCTTACAAGAACAACCCTAATCAGGTGCCTTTAGACTACGTCCTTTTCCAGCCTAACCCAGGGTTAACAGATCCAGTTACAAACTTGCATTATGATAACATGCTGTATGCTCAAATTGATGCTGTGTATTCTGCAATTAAAGCAATGGGGCATACAGATATTGAAATAAGGATTTCGGAGACAGGTTGGCCATCGAAGGGGGATAATGATGAGGCAGGAGCCACACCCGAAAATGCAGGCCTATATAATGGTAATTTGTTGCAGAGAATACAGGAGAGACAAGGTACACCAGCAAAGCCATCAGTACCAATTGATGTATATGTTTTTGCACTTTTTAATGAGGATTTAAAGCCTGGTCCAACATCAGAAAGGAATTATGGGCTATTCTACCCTGATGGTACCCCAGTTTATAATATTGGATTGCAGGGTTATCTTCCAGAGTTAACTTATTCTTCAGCATTCAAGACAAATGTAAGTCTTAATACTTCCTTTTCATTATTAAGGTTTCATGTTTTTCTTATGTGTTTGGAACAATGAATCTAACGTTCAATATCCTGCAATTTACCTGTTCTGCAGGTTTTGTCCATTTTCAGTACGGTGATCTTTGTAGTGGTACAGTTTATCTCTGCTTAGGAGCACCCAGATTTCATATATGGAGATTTTTCAATTTTGACTTGACCAAATTCTTACACAATACACATCATATGGCTGCAGGAGGAGTTCTTCTAGGTGAGATTCAATTTCTTTTACCATTAAAGCAATAACTATTTTGAGTTATTCATCCGACTCTCGGATTAATCTGATATTGCTTCTTACTTATTTGAATCATTATTGAATATATCTACAAGAAATGATAGAAATGGCTTCTCAATTTTTTGAATATTATTGAATATGGCTATATAAGTTATTGGAGCTGGCCACTTTGCTGGAATCTGCCGATCACATGAAAAGAATCAGTTGACTTTAGTTAGTCATTGTTGAACATTTGTATGTTAGAAATCTTCAAAATAATCTGTAAATTACACTGTTGAGATTTCGTTATACCCTCCTGCCTCATTGAGGTAGGATCCATATAAACGTTGCATACAAATCCATGCACCAAGTGGATGCTTGATGTATACTGGTTTCTGTAAAGTCCAATTTTATGGACACAGTTTGAATTGTATCAATATTTATTAGCAAAATATGGTAATGGATCTCCATCCTTTCTTATCTCCACTTGCAATCATGCGTGTGAATCTCTTTTCTTTTAGGATCAAAATTCTTGTTATCTTCCACTAGTCAAAAGTCCAAACTTTCGTTCTTTCGGCATACATTATGCATAATTCCTCCCTTTTCCCCCTATTTATCATCATATTTTGTATTTTGGTATTGAGCCCTATCTCCATAGATGGTTTGTTCTCTGTCTATATGCCTGTTATTTAGCATCAGCCATGTTTGTTTCAAGTTAACATCAGTAGGCCGAACGTTGCTATCAGATGAGTTGTTTTTACACGAATAACCAAAGATTCTTGGATTAAATTATGAATATATATAGTCAATTTGTAACAAAACTATATTTTATTTTTATGTCATTATCATCTCCTAATTTTTCTACATTCAAGTCCAAGTTAGCTTCTGTATTTGCTGTATTTTTTTATTTAATTTCTGGAGTTTTTTTTTTTTTAAATGGTACTTATGATTCTTGAGCACAGGTTTGTCTGGTGGCTTCCAATCAAAGATTAACCAAAAGAACTACTACTTCATATAATATTAGGGGTGAAAATTATGTTTCATATTCAACATATGTGACATCAATTGATACTTGAGCATAAAGTGGGATTGGTGGTGGCTATCAACATCATGGACACCCTGCATTCACATTAGATGCTATCTTGCATCATCAATGCCCTGTAGAGGATAAGATCAACAGATAGACGATGATGATGTTGATGAGATCAACCCATTGGAGAAAAAGCGACGGCTTAGCTACCCTAATATTTCATTCCCAGTATTTGTACAATCAAATATTTAAACAAGCTACTATTTCATCAATGCATCAAAAGTTTCTCTCTATGGCCCCAATTGTCATTGCATTCGCTGACTGAATCCGGTTTTAGAATCTGTTAATTAATACAGGAGGCTGACCTTATTGCTGACAGAACGTTTAATCTGAAAGAAATTAGCTGTACTAAGTAGTTGGCTTGAGCAGGCTGACAAAGAAATAAATTATAATTGGTAGGCCATGGCTGCCAACCAATGTGCTTCTTGAAGTCTGAATACTTCAAAAAGATTGCTATTTATTATTATAATCATTTTAATTAACCTTTTGATCTGATCTGGAAATATTATTTATTATTGTTCATGCACGTGATTAGCATTAACTTAGCCTTTAAATTCTATTTTCTTGCAGGGAAAAAAGAAAAGAAAAGAATGGCAGCATTATTGAAGCAATGGACAAAGCATCACTTTACAAGTTAATCGCTTTCTGTAAAACAATAAACTATTTTTACATTATTCGTCACTAACAAGTCATCTATAGGTTAAAGTTATAGAAAAATATTAGGGAATATTGTTAAAGTAATGTAGGCAAAAAGCTACATTAAGAAATATACCAATTCTTTAATAGATGTCTGATAAAACAAATATAATTTGGTGAAGATTTTGGAAGTTTTAATCTATTTTTATATTGTAATTTTGGGGTTTAGGTGATAGAAAATTTTTGAGTTAGAGCGAGTACTCTTGCAAATGTTGAACTTGCGTTTTTATGGGAAATGAATTAATTATCATGTTTGTTGCATATATCTTTACGTGTCAAACTTTTAATGCTATTGGTATTTTAGTTATTGGTACATTATTATTTCCTAGTCTCATAAACATAGATTTTTTTTTAAAAAAAAATTATATGTATATAGTTGATTATCATATAAATTAATAATCGCTCAATTCTGATATATCTTTATTAATAATTTTGGAAGAGTTTTCAATATACCATCTTAGTAAACATTTTTAATACACGCACATTCAAAAGAAAATATATATATATATATATATATATATATATATATATATATATATTAAGTTAATCAACTCACTAAATATGTAGGCCCAACAATTTATATACCCATAACCCACCATGGCCTCCTTTCCATTGGCATAGTTACAAATATGCTCTTCAAGGGGAAACACTATGCTATCTTCGATACCCATTTTCATTTGGTACAACAAACTAGTCTTCAGTGCTTGGGTTGTGGTCCTTGTGGATATTGAGAGTAATGCAAAGAAACAGAGCTAGTAGCTATGGTTGTTAATGGAGTGAGAGAAAACTTTTAATGGGCCAGACAATGAGAATTGGGTATCAGATATTATATACATAGCTTATCTATTGTAAAAACCATGCCATGCTATGAACTTCGGCTTTTGCCTAAATCAGTTTACCTTTACCATCACCATATCTTGGGGAAAAAGATGAACAGACCGAATGGCAATCCCACATGGAAAAATAAAGAGAGATCGACATAATTTGTTGAAATCGATTGGCCGACCCTCTCAAAAAATTCAAAAGTGTTTTCGTCACTAATTTTGTGGAAACAATGAAAAATTATGTAGTTAAAAATATAGATTGTATTATCAAAATATAAATTCAATTATTAAATAAGTTCACAAAATTAAAAAATAAAAAAACCCAACAGATATATATGTATATATATGCACTTGAATTTTACAATAACTAAATGAATTGTGCAGGATCTTCAATTTTCCACAGTACTTTTCTCTTTTGTTATTATTCTTTAATTATTATTTTTGAAGATTTTAAGTTCGGATTGCCAAATACTATTTTACTTTGAACCTGCTTGTTCATAAATAAAATAAGTTTCGATAGCTGAAAGAAATGGAAAGCTAACTTATCTGCTGTTAACTCAAAGAAGGCAAATCTGTATACTGCCAAAAAACTCAAGAATTGAACTGCCAACTACTAATGATAGGATAGGGTATCGGATCGGAAAATTTCTAAGTCACTCATTTTGAATTCAAGCTATATTGCACACATATATCCTGCAAAATTTTGAATCACTTGATGCCAAAAACATAGTTTGAGTTGCTCAAAACCAAGCCTTTGAAAATAAATGCCGCAAGAAAACTACTGAAAAAGAAAACACAAATAGGGAAATTGGCTTTCATGGGTGTGGGCTTCTTTCATTTTCCGGCGCCACATCATCCAGTAAGTAGACCTCCTGCATTCATTTTCCATTGCACGACTCACCTTTGTCCACGACACATCCTGTCATCAATCTTATCTTAAACGTTGCCCATTTGGATTAGGGGGTGTAAAACCAAACCAAATCAAATTCGGTCTATTCAGTTTGATTTGTTCTAATTTGTTTTTTTATTAATATTTTTGTTTGGTTCAGTTTTTAATGTTGAAAAACCGATTAAACTGAACTGGCTGAAATTTTACTTATATATATTTTATAGTGATTTATTATAATTTTTAGTTAAAAAATTATAGTTTATGGTAGGATAATGTAAGGAATGAAAATTTATTCTAATTTATATTAACTAATTTTAATTTAGAGTAATTAAAAAAGTTATAATAATTGATTTTGTTTATACTAATTTATAAAATTATATTAATTGATTATAACTTATATATTATAATTGATAAAGTTATGATAATTAGTTTTAATTTATCATAATTAATAAAGTTATAGTAATTTTTTTAATATATTATAATTGATAAAATATAATATCATAATTATAATTTATATTAATTAACTAATTAATAAAAAAGAACATAAATATTTCGATTTGGTTTTTATTGTTATTCAGTTCGGATTTTTTAAATTAGAATTTATTTGGTTCGATTTATATAAGTTCAGTTCAATTTTAAATTAAACCGATCTAATGCTCTCTCATAATTTGGAGGATATGATTATTAGTCGATCGCATACTTTACTTTTGCAATGATAAAACAAATTACTTTAGATTCCATAAATGAGAAATTATTAGGTTGATTTAGTCTATCCAATCACACAATGACACTAATTATTTTATTAATATTGGTTAATGGGATTATGAATTTGCATACATATCGTTATGTAATTGTATTAATCTACAAATAATATAATAGACTAAATCTATCTAAAAATTTCACTCCATAAAAAGCAATGAACATACTAATGATTTTCCTATTTTCTGATGTAGAGGTGACAAAATTATCCGTATCTATTTACCCACTTATATATGTTTATATAAATAGAAGTATAGGTGATAAAGATAAATTCAATCACACAGTAATATGTATTCACATTAACTAATATTAATAAAATTATTAAATATGTGTTACTATATAATTGAATTAATCTACAGATTACATAATAAACTGAGTCTATATAAGAATTTTTCGATGATAAATGAGTAGTTTAAAATATAAAAGGGTAATAAATAGATCTATTTTGACAATGAGTATGAATATTGAAGGGTTGGGTATGGATGCTCATTTCAACCCATATCTAAATAAAAAAAGGTAAATTATTCGGACTCTTTGAAATTTGACTAAATACACTAATTCATCTTCTATTTTTGGAAATATATTATAATATTATTTAGGTTTGGTTGAATATTCTATATAGTCATTCCATTTACTTATGTCATTACAAATGAAAAAAATGTCAAATTTGTTTTTCATTTTTTGTCTTAAAAATAAAAAAAAATTAATGTTATCAACTTGATACAAAAATATCAAGTTTGTTTTTTTAATGTATTTTTTAAGTTAATAAAATGTCAAAATTTTCAAAAGGCATTTTAGTATTTTTAAGTTAATTTTGACTATTTTTAATAAGATTCTAGTTGACTAACATAATATTATATTTTAAAGTAATGAATGATCTTTTTAGTTAACAAAACCAAATTTGAATGATTTTATAAAAAACATTCAAAAATTGGATGGACTAACTAGTATAATCAATTAAAGCTCAGAGTTTCAATGAGAAAAATTAATTTTTATCTCTCTCAACTTGAAACACATAAATAATGAGGACTTGATTTTATTTTTTCTATCTAGTTAAGAAACTTCAAAAGATTGAGCCGCTTTGTAGAAATTATTAGGGTTAATTATTGATTTTTGTAAATCTAGGTTCTACATAAAATGTTCTTTTGTTTTTATTTATATTTTTGGTTTGAGAAATATTAAAGACACTTTCTATTTTTTGATACCCTTCGATACTCACCTTTTGATTGATTAATAAAGAGAAAGAAATTTTTAAAAATAATTTTTTCTCTCTCCTTATTTTTTGATTTTTATCTCTACTCACCAATCAATAAAAATAAGTATTAAAAAGTGTTTGAAAATAAAAAGTGTCTTTAGGATTCCACTTTTTGATTTTGCTTTCTTCAATTTTTTTTAATGGGCGGGAATTTGATGTTTGTGTTAATATTTCTTGATTATTTCTTGAAAATTTGTGTTTCTTTTGTTCGCACTCATTAAGGCAATAGAAAAAAGTATAAATGTGAGAGCTTAAATCTTTGTGTCTAGCAAATTTTGATATAATAAAAGTATTTCCTTTCTTTGAATTTATGATGGAATATATATTAATTCATACTTATCATTTACATTTTACATTTTTTAGGTAATTCTTATTTTTTTTTACAAAAAAAATTTATTTAAAAAAATAAATGATTATGTCAAATTAGGGATGGTTCTATAATTTATTTTCAACGGGACAAATTTAAATTAAAAATTAAAAATTATATAAAGACAACCGATGTATGAAAAAAAATATAAATTTTTTTAATACTCATATATTAAAAAAATTCATATTTATAGTGATATAATAATATGAATTCTAAATTATTACAATTGTTCTCTTTTAGTATTCATATTTTGATACTTTGTATAATTTTTTTATTGTTAATGGGAACAATATATATATATATATATATATATATATATATATATATATATATATATATAAATTTCTAGGGTCAAAAAGGGGTAAAGAAAATATTTTACCTTACCCTATATACGTCCCTGTCGAACCACAAAAATTTACTGAAAATTCTCAAAAAACTCAAACTTTATTATATATAGAATAAATTACAGGAATTTTTTTGAAATTTTAACAAATTACAGTGAGAAAATATATTTTTAAAAAATTAACAATTTACTCTTTCTATCGTTTGAGATAATGTTTATTCATTTGATATTATATAAATTTCAAATATTGTAGTGATTAATACCATATAATTTTTATATAGTTGAGATGTTTTGTGTAAATTTTGTAGAGTTCATGCATAATTTAATAATTTTTTATAAAGATTTAGGGGTTTTGTTCATTATCAACGACTGTAATTGCAGAACAATTGATACATTTAAATAATAGTCTCCTAATTGTTATCTCAAATAATATTTTTATCAAAATACAGAAAGATAAATTATTAATTTTTTAAAAAATAATTTTTTTATTATAATTTATTAAATCTCATGAGATTTTTTATAATTTGTTCATTATATATGGTTAGGCTTACGCAATTGGGCCATTGAATTTTATGAAAAAGGGCAGTTGAGCCTTATAAATATTAGAATGTTGGTTGAGGCCAAAGGCCGACCCATTATCATATCTATCCAGATGGCGGGAAACCAGACACAGGTCTGCCCTACAAATGGCTTTTCAATTACTTACGGGAAGGACAGAAATTACTTTTGTTTTGGGCATTTCTGTAGAGATTAGGGTTCGGACTGATGCAGGAAGATGCGGGGGACGGAGAAAGTCGAAAAAGTTGTGTCGGAGGCGGAGGAGCTGCCTAAGGCTGTCGTGCGCCGTGTGGTGAAGGATAAGCTTTCCGACTGCTCCGCCGATGGCGACCTTATTGTCCACAAAGACGCTCTCATCGCTTTTTCTGAAAGCTCGCGAATTTTCATTCACTATCTTTCGGCCACGTAAGGCAGAAATTTTCACAGTTTTTCATGTATTCTTCCCTTTTTTTAATTTTTAATTTAGGGTTTTTCTTTTGTTCTCCCCAAGTTAATTTCTTTGGTTAATTATGTACAGTGCTAATGATATTTGTAAGGAATCAAAGAGGCAAACTATAAAGGCAGAAGATGTGTTGAAGGCTCTTGAAGAAATTGAATTTGCTGAGTTCGTTGGGCCTCTCAAAGCCTCCCTTAATGGTAAATCTCGTATTCCATTTTTGGAGAGTTTCCTTATTACTGAAGCTGCAAACTGAATAAAAAATGGTTTAAAGAAAGCTTTAAGCTGATGGATTTTGTAGAAGTTAGAAGACAATTCAAAGTACTTGTTTTTGAGATTTTAACACATGAAGTTATGGCATTACTTCTGCTTACGAACTTCTTGTACTCTTAGGGGCATAACTTCTTTCCTTTTTAAGTGGCTTAAACTTGTGGTATCCCATGATATTTAATAATGTAATATAGTGTATAGTGACTTGAATTGCTTATGTGTACTGTTAAAGAAAATTCCTTTACATTTCCAAATCTCGATATATAACCAAGTATAAGGTCTCTATACTAATGCATTTAGCCTTGTTTTGGTGATTGTTGGCATTATGGGAGTCAAAAAGATAACTGAAAGCCATTTATTAGAATCTTTGATACTCTTTTTTTTCCTTCTTATTTTAGATTTCAATTTCAGCTCCAGGTTTAGGAGGCTCATCTGGTTAGTCTGCTCAGTTTAGCTATCACTGCCGTAAGCGCCTGCTGTTGTTTGGCTGTGTGCTTCCCATCTGCCTATCTCATCTTCCCAGAGCATATTTCCCATTTGTTTCCAAGATCAAATAGAAGCTTTTGCCTTGCTTTTTCTCACCCATGTAGCATTGATAAAAGAAGCCAATCTAGAATTGCGAGCTCCTCGTCATATGATTCCTGTGTGCATATATCTTATAGCCAACAAGAGATGAGATAATATCTTATGACTTCACCTCTTAGCTTCCGGAGAATCTAGGTCAGAACGAGAAGCGTACATGGCTCGATGTTTCTTACAATAGTCTCGCAGGTTCTATTCCTCGGGATTTATGCAAAGGAGGAAAGCCAAAGGAGTTAATTCTGATGCATAATTCCTTGTCTGGACCAATTCCCGAGGAGCTCGGTGACTTTAAGTCATTGAAGAGAGTCCGGATCACCAATAACAGCCTCAATGGAACCATCCCACCTGGAATATTTAATTTCCCTGTGGTGGAAATTGTTAAGTTGGAAAATAACAATTTCTCTGGGGAGCTTCCGCCAAGTATGTCTGGCAATGCAGTCGAGCAACTATTACTATCTAGCAACAAAATTACAGGAAGAATCCCTGCTGCCATTGCTAACTTGCACAACTTAAAGACACTTCACTTGACAAGAACAGATTTTATGGCGAAATATCCAATGAAATATTTCATCTCAAGTTCCTTTCAGGAATCAATATTAGCATAAACAATCTCACCGGCGAGATTCCACCTTCCATTTCTAGTTGCACTTCACTGACATCTATTGTTTTTAGTCGAAACAACCTCAATGGTGAGATTCCGAGTGGGATTGCTGCACTGAAGAATCTTGCAATCCTAAATGTTTCGAGAAACAATCTCGATGGCCAAGTACCAGGAGAAATTCAATACATGTCAAGCCTTATAAAGCTTGATCTCTCCAACAATAATCTATCAGGCAAAGTTCCAGCTAGAGGGCAGCTTCTGGTATTCGATGATACTTCATTTTCCGGAAATCCTCTTCTCTGCCCTCCCCGCAACATTTCCTGCCAGTCTCAAGCTTCCAGCACTGATGGCCACAAGATCATGCATGCCATATGGAAGCTTAGAGTCGCCATGCTTGTACTATTTAATGTTTTGATGCAATATTCTTGATAGTATTACCCACCTTCAGAGGAGAACCGCAATTCTAGTTAATTTTTTTCCTTTTTTTTTTTTTTCAAATTAAGCTAATGGTAATATTATAATGCCACAAGTGTTCCTCAAGAAGAAGTAGAAAAACAAGTAAAGCAGCTAAGAAGTAAAAATGGACATTGCAACGTCTTCTTCAAGAAGAAGAACAAGTAAAGAAACTAAGTAGAAAATAAGAATATCTTTTGAGTTTCTTCTGATTCCTCTTATAATGGAAAGAAGTCATGCTTTCAGTAGTGATCTCCAAGTGTTGCTGAAGCTGAAATACTTCTTGATAGTTCCAAATGGCATAGGACTTGAGGACTGTGGACCCTCGTCAAATTCTTCTTTTGATCATTGCTCCTCTGGAGTTATATTCGATGGGGACTCGGAGGTGGTGTCTCTCAACGTGTCCTTGCTTTATCTCTTTGGTGAGACATGGCTCTTGAACAAGCTCGAAAACCTCAACTTGAGTTCTGATCATCTCGTCAGCAGATTGTCAGTGGAGAAGTGGAAGCTCACTTCTTCAAAGATTCTTTCCATCTCCAATAATGTTATAGCAGGCAACTTTCCTGGAGAGATCACTCGTGGCATGAATCAGTTTCAAGTCATGGACATCTACAACTTCTTCTCAGGTTCACTACCAATTGAGAGTGCATACTTGAAAAATCTTGAGCACTTCTTCTCTGGCATGATATGTGAATCATACTCTGAGATTCAGAGCTTCGATCATTTTGTTTGCAAATGTTAATGGGGCTACCTACATCACTATTCTCTTGTTTTTTATATAGTTGTTTAAGTCATCATTAACCTTACGTAGTTCATGTTAATCCACCAGCTCGAGAATAAAAAGATGATAATTCAGTGAAGTAGTTTTTGAGGTTGGCAGATTCCCGTAAAATGGGCACATTCAAATGCAGGTCATGTGAATTCATGTAAATTCTTGACACTATACTACTATTTCTATTTTTCTTATAATTCTTGACACACTTTATCATGGAATTCGACCTCACCACTTCGTCCACAGGGGATTTCAATGAATTTTTTTTTTCAAAAATAAAAAAGATAACCAAAGCACCTTCCCATCTATTCCTCTCCAATTGTAACCCTGCCTACTTGAGCCAGTTTCCCTCGAGCCAATCATAACCTGCCTCAATCTCATCGAGCAATTTCAGATAAACAGCTTTAAGGGAGTTCAATCCCTCAGGGCGGAGCAAATGTTAACAGAGAATGCTTATCACTAGTTCAACAGTCACAATAATAATGATGAACCCACAATGTTCTTCACGTAATTTCTTATGACACCTTCGCATTAGGACGTATTTGGCTCTTTACTTTCACCAAAGGCAACTTTTGCAACTATTTTAGCCAAATTCTGCCAATGGCTTAAATCAACCTTAACCAAGCAGGGGGCTTTTTTACTATTAATGACAGCGGAATTATGCAAGTACGTGACAGGCGGCATCTTGCTCAACTCCACTTAGCCTTCGAAAAATAAAGACCACTGCCACACCTTATTGAAAAAGATTCATCAAGGTCCCAGATGTGGTCGTATGTAATGAGTTGGACAACAAAATAAAGAACCAAAAAATTCATAAACTTGAAAATGAAATAATCAATAGGGAAAACAGCAAATGGAATTCCAATCACCATAACATCTACAATTAGAAATCAAACATAAGAAGTTGAATGTTATTTGATTGTAACATTATCATCATATTCAAAACAAGCAACTGATGAGAAGGCATTGCACATTTCTCTGTATTGATCACAAGCATACAATGAAAAAAACTAATATGGGCGATACCTACGCCCATGGCTGCCATCATTGCCTTGTCTATCCCTAACAGAATGGCCTCCACTTCTATTTGCACCTCCACCACCATTCCTGCTGTTGTTCCTGTGATGTGAAGGTGGGGTGTGTGGTTGTACTCCAGGCTGTTGCCTACAAGGATAAAAGAAATGCAGGGGCTGTCAAAACTAAAGCACTTAAAACCAAATCTCTCACATAAAGTTGTTACTAACTCATTTCTTCTACAGCTTATTTTTCACTACAGCAGGTTTATTTTACTATTCCAAACTCAAGAAATCCAGTAGCAGACTCATAAAGCAAACACTAGATGTATCGATACAAGATACTAACACCTCCAACACCTGTAAAATGACAATGGGCCACGTGTTCAACCAATGTAAAATGTTATCCATAGAACCATGTGAACACAACTTAAGAGCAGGCACCCTCTTGTTCATCAACTGAATGACAAACTATAAACAATCTCTGTATGTGTGTGCCTATTGTGTGTGTCTGAGTCTGAGAGTATGGAAGCCAATTATAGGGCTAAGAAGGCAGTCACTCGACAGGAATCATAAATTCATAAACAAGGTTAATACTGATATATTCCTCCCACCTTTCAATTGTAAGATTCTGAACATAAAATATCCAAATTAAAGATATCTAATGAGCTTACAGGACATAACCAATCCGCCCATCAGGTAGAAGCATTGGCATCATTGCCATGCCTGCAGGAGTTGGCCCTCTTCCATAAATCAATGGCTGCCAAAAATTATGGAAATCACAGTTTCAGTTGAAAGCTAGAATGTAGAAAATTTATAGCTAGAGTAAGAAGCACAAAAATAATTGATGCTAAAAAGGAATGAACTGCTATATTAGCATCCTAGAGCTTTCAGCGAGGGTCCAACCCATAGCATAGTTTGATTAGACCTCTCTGTGTGTATTGGGCATTATTAAGAAGGTCCACAGGTAGAAAATATGATCAGGCAACTTCTAGAATGGGCAATATGACTAGACGAGGGTGAACACAAGAAGTGCCTATCATCTGCCAAATAAGAATCAAGGGAAATTACATCTCAATGGCTGCACAGGTAAACATTTGAGGTAGATAAGGTTTAATCCAGAAAAGCTAGCAAAAACTAGCCATTGGAATGGCTTGTAAACCATATAGCTTGTAAGAATTAGCCCATTGGAATGGCTTGTAATTAAGAAATAGACAACTGGCTGCCTGGTTTTTAATTTCACAACCCATGGTAGACTTAAATAAAGAGACATGCATGCATACACTATTACCTGTTCAAAGCCCGCAGCACCATATCCTGCTCCAAGAGCACCAAAGGCTCCTCCAACCAAACCATAACCAACACCAGGTGGGTAACTTGAAAGTAGACCTGACTTCTGTAAATTTGAAACTCCAACAGACTTCTGATCTGCCTGAGGTTTTGCAAGAGAACATTCCAAAACTTGGCCTAAAATCAGAAGGAAACAAACAAACATAAGTCACTAGTTTAAATACATCCAATTAACAAATGCAAGATTATAATTTATAAATCAATGATCACCATCTAGCTCATATTTTTCAGTATTCTTCAGCGCTTTCATAGCGCAAGCCCTCTCTGCAAAATGAACAAAACCAATTCTATTCTTTTCCTGTCCAAACTTAGCGGGTGGCAAAACTACTTTTGTAATCTTTCCATGATGTTCAAATAGCTTCTTCAACTGATCTTGGGTAACATTCTTTGGTAAGTTCTTCACATATATTGCTTTCACCTGTTCCAGACAAACTGAAGTGAGATATAAAAAAATTACAAGTTCAAACAGTTCATTTCCCAACATAAAGAACAAAAACCACTAGCTTATAGAACTAGTTCAGAAATTCAAAGACAGATTTGACCATCAAATTGATTGTTCCATTGGTCTATCACAAAATCAGAGGACCATAACATCATTTGATCACAAAACTGGAGTTAAATCTGCCACGCTTTGCATAGAATCGGTCCTTCACCTTATTTCTCTATTGACTCACTACCAGCACCTCAGTCATTATAGCTATCTGACAATACTCTGCTTACAATTATTATCTTACTCATTTTCATAACACAAATCCATAGCCATTTAAAACACCATACTCTTAGCATTGTCATTCCCGTTTGCATGATAGCATAGATGCACATAGAGCATTTCCATCTAAAACAACATCAACATACATCTTAATAGAAGCCAGTCATTTGTCATAAGTGAAACAATTATAAAATTTTGGCAATGCCACAGGAGAAGCAGAATGGGGCACTGACTTATGCAGTGCTATGAATAAGCCACTAAAGTGCAGGTTAAAATTCTGAAAGCAGCTGCTCATTGTGTAAATGAAGGAATAGACTATCCAAATTTGATCTCCTGGAATCCCACTTAGTAGGCACATTTCAACATATAACTAAACAACTAGCAGAGTCCCTTTCTTTTAATACCTGTGAAGAAGAAGCAGATGAATCACCATTCTTTGAGTCAGCCCAGCTGACAGTAGGGGCATTATCACCTAGCTTAAATTTTGGGTTCATCATCTTCTGCCTTGCGTACTCAGCACATGCATTATTATAATAGTCGATGAAAGCATAGCCCTTGTTATTGCTCGTCTTCATATCCTAGGACCAAATGTCGCATAAAATGAGAACAAGACACCAAAAGTGAACTTAAACAATAAAAATGCTGCCAGCAGCATAAAATAATTGGATAAAGACCCATAAAGTCGAGGATATGATTCAAAAATAAAAAGATGTCTAAGGGACTAACAGCTACAATATACACACTAACCTTGACCAATTGCATAGCAATCACCCCAGGTCCAACCTCCATCACAACCTTCCTCAGATCTTCTTCTTTCCATCTTCTAGGAATATTACCAAGAAATAACCGATGCTTTGCTTGGGATGTAGAACACTTAATTCTTTTACCCTATGAGAGAAAATTAAGTACAATCACATTCAGCAACAAACGCAGAGAAACTACAAATTTGAGCATTAAGACAAAACCAATGAACAAAAACAAAGGAAATTAAATTGAGGTCTCAAGGATGTTCTCCTAAATTTATGGTTATGCAAAAATGTACAACTTGTTGATTAGGTCACATAACTCATGCAATTTCAACACCTTGTAAGGAGAATATGTAGCATAAATATGGTTCACAAAAAGAACACGCACCTAAATTTTTGGTTATGCATAAATGTACCACCACCTACTGCTTAGGTCACATATCTAATGCAATATAAACATCTAATATGGAGAAGTGGTAACAAAAATATGGTTCATTAAAAAGAACACACACCTTGAATTCAGCATTGTTCAATTCATCAATGGCTTTAGAGGCCAATTCAACACTTCTAAAGGTCACAAATGCAAAGCCCTTATTCTCATTTGAATCTTTGCCTTTCATTAGTCGAACCTGTTACCATAAACACATATTGTTGCAATATTCACCTTTACAAAAATATGAAAGCATATTTTCTGTAAATAGGAGCAAAGCCTACCTCTGTGACTTCTCCAACAGACTCACAAAAACCTCTCAAGTCATCCTCAGATGCATCATGAGGAATGCCACCAACATATACTTCAGAACCATGAGGAGGCCGAGCAAGAAGCTCAGCTTGTTTGTTCCTTTCATGCTCATCTTCAACCTCTGAGTTTGTGTCATCATTTATAGTGCTCATTTGAGTATTTGATTTATCAACATTATCAGCATTCTCCTCTTCCTCCTCCTCTTCTTCCACCTCTATTACTTCCTCCTCTTCTATTTCTTCCACCTCCTCTACTTCTTCATACTCAATCTCTTCATCCATCACCTCCTCAGGATCTTCATCTTCATCTAGATCAACCTTCTCATCAGAATCAATTGAGTTTTCAGGCTCAACTGGTTCAGTGGCTGTTGATGCATTCCCCTTGGCCCTTGGCATCTTATGTATCTAAGTAAACAAGCTTGCAGGGCAACTGTGAAGAAGGCACAGAGGCCAGAAGAATTCATGGGAAGAAGTATACACATATTGAAAGGAGGAAAAAAAAAATCAAAGGCCAAAAGGAGTTGCAGAATATGAATCTCAATAGAACTCATGTGATGAGATAAGACTCAAGGTGGCTGCAATGTGAAAGTCTTCCCAGGAATAATGATAACATTAGTAGCAATACTAACAAAGATAGGTAAAAGAGATTTCTGAATGACAATTATGAGGCTTATGATGGTGGTGCAAAAATATCAAGAAAAAAGAACTTCTTGAAATCAGAACACGACCTCTGTCCAAAAAATGAGAGGCAAGTTTAAGCATTAATTACCTTACAAGGCACATATAATCCCATCACAAAAAATGGAGAAAGAAAACAAGCAAAATATTAGAATTAAGAAACTAACAAAACAAGATGTCAATCATAATTCGTCAATGACTCATCAAGTTACAAAAGAAAATTTTCATGGTTGTTTTTATGAGTTACTCAGCTAAAAAAGGAAACAGACTGGTGCAACAAAAAAAAAAAAGAGAAACAAGCAATAATATGACCCAATCTCACAAAAATAAAATGAGTTACAAAATAAACATAACAATATGTGCACCTTCCTGCAACAAATTGACAATAAAGACTAAGATATAAAGTAAAATACACTTTAATTTTACAAAGCCTGAACAGAGCACTAGAATTTAGTAGACAAGTCAAAACAATCAAGAAATTTCAATAAATTGAATTGAAAAGATTCTTAAAAGACAACTTTTCCCATTTGATGCTACTAAGAAGCAGTAAAAATTTGTGAATAGAAACTTCTAGAAAAAATTTGAGTCATTCAAAACATCATATGAAAAATAAGTAACTTAGACACATCAATAAATGAATACAGAGGAAAAACTCAGTTTATAACAATAAATTTAACGTTTCTTGCCTCTCAACAAATAAAAAAAAAAAAAAAGCAGAAAAGTTGCCTTTAAATCACACATGACAGGATACAAAGCCGCAGACTTGACAGGATACAAAGCGGCAGCCTTGACCGGATACAAAGCCACAGACTTGACATCTACTATCCCGATTTAAAGGGTTTACATAGATCATAAATCTTCAAGTAAAAAGAAGTTTAATATGAAACAAAGCTCAAATCTTTATGCATTTAGGCAAAGCCATCCCAAATCACCTTTACAGGTCCCCCTCCCATATTCTATGCTCAATATTTTAAGTAGATAACAGATGCAGAGACCACTGCTTGGTGCAATAGGTCATAGAATCTATTGCATTTATTTGTTTCTCTCTCAGTCATTCAATTTAATTTCACCGGAATCCTTAACCTTTATTGAGTTCCTACCTGACAAATTCACCCTAGAAGAGCTCAAATTCTAAGAATTTCATCTCTCACCCTCTCCAACTATCGGCCATTAACATCAGCGAAAACATAAAAATCTGAAAGAGGAAGAGAGAGAAGAAACAGAAACAGCACTTGAGCTGAAAGATATAAAAAAATAAAAAATAAAAAAGGAGGGGGAGGGTACCAGAGGAGAAGCTACGCGGGAGAGGATGAGCAGAAAGGCGAAGGGATTTTTGCTTCTGGAGAGAACTGGGAATGAAACCCTAAAGCAACCGCACAGTTTCCTGGATTCAAACAGCAATTGCAGATTTGGAATGCATGTCTAGGTGTGTGTTATCACTGTAAAATAAATATATAAATATTTGTTTTATTGTCTATTATAATTAACCATTAACGTTTCGCATAAGAAAAAGAAAAAAAAAATTATTTATACGTGTTGAGATGAAAATAATTTATGGACACAATTTGCCTATCTCCTTTCAAGTAGGAGGCAGGCCAAGTGGGTCTAATGTTAATATTTTAAGATATTTTATTCCATTTGTTTCATTCTTTTCTTTTTCTTAAAAAAAATAAGAATACAAAAGAAAAATTAAAAAAATCATTAAAAAAAGCAAAATTAAAAGAAATTATTAATTTGAGCCTTCAGGCCCTTCAAAAAAACTTGGCCTAAGATTCTTTAAAATGTTTCAATAGTAATATTTAAACAAAAATAAATGGATTTAAAATGAGTGTAAATAGTAAATTTATCATCTATGAATAAATTATTGATTATCATATATTTTATTTGGTTAAATGGATTTATATTTAAATTTTTATGTACGAGAGTTTAAATTAATTCTGTCTTTTCTTTAGATTTTTATCATCTATTGAGAATATAATTACATATGTTATTATAACATTTATGATTTATCCTCCAATAACGAATTAATTGAAATTGATTTTACAAAGCCACAACCCACAAAAATAGAGCTGATGATATTCTAGGCTTCTTTTTGTGTCGGAATTAACACACGCCAACCCAATTTGCATAAAGAGTTGGCCTAATTTCAAAAAAATTCACTCATTATGTTTCTAATAGTCGATGGATTCCGTTCACAATTGAAAAATCACTCCATTTTGTAGATTTATTGCTATAAAGATCATTGCTCTTATGAATAGTCTGCCAAAATATAACTGTTAACACCCATTAATAAGGATGCAGACTCATGATTTTAAACTATTTCAAAATTTACATTTGTTGAAACATAATGGTAAATTCACCATTCAAGTAAATACAGTAACATTTTGATAAATAGCATTCCTCATCATAATTTAAATTGGTTAGAGGAGCCGCCAACATTTTTATTTGTTATATGTACTGCTCGTATGACACTATAAATAGACAAATATTTATTAAAAAGAATGCTCTTTTTCCACTTTTAGAAATTTTAACATTTTATTTTTGATTGTGATCATTTAAAGTTATAAGTGAAGTTTCTCGTATTTCCAACATTTTAATTTCAATTACTTTCATTTAGCGATTTATTGTTCTTATTTTTTTAATATTTATTTCTTGAAGTGATTCTATCATGATCCGATTTCACTATGTCGACCGTTATACTGTCGATAGACCTGGACGTACAACCTATTCAATCTCATAACAATAACCTATCCAACTAAATTTCTATATGGTTCATTTATAATTAATAACTATATTCATATCACATAACCTATATAACCATATGAAAAAATTATTGTATTGTCATTCATGCTAAAAATTTAGCTAAAAAATCTAGCAATAAATGAAACATAACTTGATTAACTGATTCACAATTACAAGTTCAATTGAAGCGAAATTTATTAATTTTATAATTTCCAGTATAATATAATCGTCGTATTGACATTCAATAGGTAAGTGTTCCTCAACGGAACAACTTGTCAGGAAATATCTTGAGCTATATACATATGGGCGTTGATCAAACCAGTATTTGGAAGAATAGCTAAGAGTACAATAGACTATTTGGCAGAATCACTCCTTAACAAAACTAGAAGAATAAAAACGAGTTGCGATTCTGAGTTGTTACCAGTATGGTATTTGCCTCACCGTTCTCATTCGAGATTTGACATCCATATACTGGGCAAGAAGAGATACGAATTCCATCTAAAAAACTACTATTATTCAACTAAAGCCAAGTCATAATTTGAAGCAATCTTTCTTGAAACATAGTTGCAAGATATTCCAAGAGCAAATGAGGAAATACTTATTCACCTGGCAAAACAAACAATATACTTGCCCTGGGGCACATATTTGGAAAGAAAAGCATATTCCGCTTCGCACAACTCTCATGCATTTCGGCATTTCATTCGCCTATTGAAGAAATAAGAGTCAAACTAGGAAAAAAAAATCTATAGCTCGTAATTGACTGATTCATTTGATTCCCTGAGAAGGAAAAAGAACCAGTAACTAGGGAAGCAACTCTGTGTCACAATTTGATCCACCGCTATCAATGTTGTTACCAAAATGCACAGGCAGATTTTCAATGTCTGCAACATTGGCATACAACGAGTAAACTATGCTCCTAAATCCTATATGTGTATAATTTGAGGAGGAAGGGAACCAACTAAGGTACACTGTCGTCGACAACCCACTTGGTTCCAATGGTAAAAACTTCAAGTCTTGTTCGGCTAAACATAGCTTTGAACTACACAAACAGTGGTCGAAATCACCATTTGGCAATTCCTAGCCAATTTCAGGATTTCCTATAATTGTGTAAGCCTAACATTTCACCATACCGAGTGTGTTTAGGTCATGTTATTGGTCCGTTATTTCATGTATTCCATCACACTCTGGGTGATGTCTTCCAGGAAAGAAACAAAACCCATGACACTTGTGAAGCCGTTACCATCAACGTCCTGTTCCTCAATTAGGTAATTCTCAAAAGCAGAGGCATCATCCTGCCCTCCCCGGATAAAAATCAATTTTGGAGTGATACTCCTGTCTTGCTTCAGTTTGTTAATCGTACTTCTCAATAAACCTGGGAAGAAGACATATTGTCTTAGAGGCAATGCAAAGCACATCCTTTTCAACAATGCATTCTTCTGCTTGACAGCAGAGACAAATGACAGAGACAACTTACAATCTTGAGGTGGAGGAAAAGGAAGTGCAGGATCTGCTGTAGATGAGTAGAACACTATCAGAGTTGTAAATGCATCAAGGAAAAATATTGGACTACCACTGGTAATTAGAGCAGCACGGCTCAAAGAGTGGCGAGGATATGCTTGTTTATCTGGTGTAGAATATGACATTAGTACGGGATATACAGCACGATGAAGGGAACGTGGTTCCAGTGCACTGCAACACAATTTAAGAGAGAGAATTTCACCAGTTTAACTTCTGATAAGAGAATAGCAGCATCATTCTTGAGATCATAACATTACCATGCAAACATAAATGATAACAAATGAAGATAGTAAGCCTATGGTTTCAGAATATGTATTAAGATAATTTTTTCAGTAACAGTCAAAACAACCAACCCACAAAGTAGTTAAACAGATTAACTTCGTACGCAATCAGCAAAATGGCAATCTTGATAGGAAAAGCAAATATAGGCTAAACATATTATATGTTCTAAAGTGGAGGAAAAAGAAAAGATGAGCTTTTTTTTTATTATTATTTTTTCCATTTGATTGAATCACATTGATTATTAGTATGATATCAGACAATAATTTCAGCAGCTAATTTTTCAACAACCTGCCAAAAGTTATCCGGAGGCCCATCAAGTGTGCCAAAACTATGTATTGACAAAGTAGACAACGGACCTCTTTTTATTTTTTCACTCGGGCTTTCTTAAATGTGGACTGCCTAGGGGCTGGGTTTGGGCATATCGGGAATGTGTTTTAACCAGACAAACAGCTGACAAGCCTCAATTTCCTTCAGAACTCGTTGATCATTTTCATTTTCACTTCTTGCAAATTAATTCCCACTTTCTCTTACAACAATAATTGTTCAAACATCAAATGCAAACATCATATATACCTGAAAAGGCATTGCAGGTAGATCCGATAATCAGGGTGAACACCTTCTTCATGAAAGCGGAGAAGAGGATTTCGAAGCAAAGCAAATACTAAGCGAGGTAAGGACTGCAGTTGTGGGCACTGTGAGAATACGACATCAATCTGACCAGTTACTGAACTTCCACTCTTAAACTGAACAAGTTTATAGGCTTCATTGTACTGAGCAGTGAGGATTACAAGCCAATCATGAAGCAACATCCTGCCCTCCCGAACCCCTTGCTCCAAAGAGGCTAATATAACCTATAAAGTGAACAAAATTTACAACCATTAACCAAGATACAATAACAGTTAATAATTTGGAGATCAGGCCAATTTTAAATTTTCCTTAAATGGCTAAGCCGCTACGCTTAACGAACCATCTAACAATTCTTTTATAAAGCAAGTCACATAAGTAATAGGTATATCCAAATCTTAAGATGCTGTGAGTGAGTCTCAGCTCAAGAATCCAAAATCTCTTTATTTAGTTATGTTAATTCTTGTTTCGGGCATGACATCCTCATAAAGTGTAAGCTGCTAGGTATTATTTTAATCAATAATCCCCAAGACTACATGAAAAATCAAAACAACCATGACCGTATATAGCACTTGAACAAGAATTACCAACTCACCCAAGCAATGGTTAATACCTTGTGGGAGTGATTTCTAAACGAGGGGAGAGGGGGGACAAAAAAGTATTTACATTCCTATCAGTTGGCTCTCACATGCCAAATAGTAGTGGATCAGTTCATTTTACAAGTACAATGCAACTACCTGCATGCCCTCTTACTTTACAAGGAGTAATGAAGAACATCCAAACTTAGAAAGACAGAGAAAACACAGAAGACCGTGTTCCAAAACATCTAGTAATTTGGAAAAAAGTAAATTTCTTTTGTATACTTTTACTAGTTAATTATTTGAGTTTACATGGATCAAAATTTTCCATTCGTTATTAGCAGGCAGGATTTTGCTATTGTGCTGAATATGTTCAGGATCATTAATAGGGTCAGAGATTACTACTTTTCTTCTTCTTTTTTTTCTCTTTTTCTTCTCATTTTGACAGATTATTTAATGGAGAGAGGAGAGGACACCTTGTGAACAAGTACCGACAGAACAGCTTCAGGATCCACACTGTCATAGATTTCCTGCATATTTCGAGCAGCTCCAAATTGCAAGGTTCTGATCCTCAGTCTCCGTTTAAGGGAATGCTTGCCTCTGCAAAGCATACAGGCAATGGTAGTGAGAAACTGTCTGGTGCATGAACTGCATACGAGGATCAGGACTCAAACAAAAGTAAACACCACAGCCCACAAATACACATATCTGACATTCATATATTTAATTTGCATGGCATCCAATCATCATTTATATCAATGAGATATCCAGTAAATATAGTAATTATGTCATACCCACTTGCTGAAACCAACCCTGAAGTTGACAGCTCCTCAGGGGGAACAACAACTGTGTACTGAAATGCAATCTGTAGTACAGGTTGTTCTGATGAATACCTGCAAAAGAATGAAAGCACAACCTGTGATTTTATAATTTGTCAGCTGCTTTGAAAAGAAGCTCAAACAACCTCAAATAGATTGCAGAAGTACCTTACAGAAAGAAACATGGAGATCATGTAGAAACAAAGAGGCTAAGGGCCAAGTTAGCCCAACAAAAAGATTATCCAAATGAAAGTTTGATAATATGATACATTCTTTATTCTTGTCATGAATGTAGGCATCTGTAAAAGGACTATGCCTGTCATCTATAATTTGTAGTTCTGTCTAAAATTAACTCTATATAAGTAGCGCAGTTTTAGGTTCAAAATACGACATAGAATGGATGCATCTACTATTCATGTCCACATTTTCAGAAATCAGAGTGCAAATGTGTGAGACATAATTCATCAGATGTAATTTTAGGATCTTAAAGATATAATAAACCAGAGTATTATTTTTCTCCTCATAGTTGCACGTTCAGCACATATTTGCTAACTGACTAGTAGCTGTACTGCTCTCCAAAAAAAAAAGACCAATGGCTGTACTATTCAACTAAGAATTCTTGGTTGGCCATCAAACTGGCAAAAAAACCAAGTCAAATACTGCATCCAGTGATGCAATATGCATGTCACAATTAATTCCTGAGCCTATCACTAGCAAGATCAACTATAATTTGTGTTGTAATCATGATGAAAACAAACAAATTCTTAAATTTGATATTAAAAAAAAAGATTCCGCATGAAATTCATATTCTGCTCCTGTAGTTTCTTTAATAATCCAACGTGTCCCTGAAAATTATAAGTTGTAGCTTATAACTACAAGAAAAACAGCAATATTGTATGTTTTAAGATTAATTAAATTACGCGGGACAAAGTATTCTTACAATCATATATGCATATTTACCTGGAAAAGCCATCTGTACTAGCAAAATCGAAGTCATAAGCATATGTTGCATAAGAATCACAACATATAATGTGCTGAACATTTTCATACAGCGGATCTGGAAAGAAATGACCATACTGCAATAAATAGTTTGAAGAATGTCAAAATTTGGTATAACTCCTTTAAATATTAAATAATTGACAGCCACTTACAGAATGACCTGGCTTAAATTCAGAAGATGTTCTTAATCGAAGTATACAACCAAAAGCATATGGTCGACTTAACATCCGATAGCTGCAAGAGTACAATGGGATCCACCAAAATTTGAATAAAATGTCACCTTCTCAAGAGAACACACAAACACACTCTAGAGAACACTCATTTGTTCGATTGTAGAACCCATATAAGTGTATACTTCATAGATGATGAGAATAAAGATTCACTAACTTTTTTGATATTTTTCAGATATAATGTCATTTCTGTTAATGTAATTAAACATGAATGGCATTTTGAGCATTAACTGCTATTACATTCGTACTTACATGTCCTGAGGAAGTGTGGAGTCATCAGTGTTTGAATACAGGAACAGTGAACCTCCACTTTCAATACTGAGAAATTTAAGGGATGCTAAATCTGTATACTCATTTGTAACAGCAAATATGTCCACGCAAACACCTGCTTCAACAGCGACAGCAGCCTGCAAAGTACATTTTAATACAGACATTTTCCAAAACTTACAACTCATAATTAATAAACAAAGTTAAGACCACAATACCAGATCTTTGTAGAATGGTGTTTGCTCAGGAAGTAAAGCCCTATCCGCATCCTCACCTTTACTAGCATATTGTTCACCATACCTCTTTGTGTCTAACTGCCCAGCTCCATAATCAGGAGGACCAGATATGAAAGCAAAAACTCTAGCTGCAAATATTTTCAATGACACAATACCATTTGTTACATCTTCAAATAAGGAAAAAGGTAATGAGAAAATACACGACAATTCTGAGCAATAAAAATGCAATATAAGCCTTAAACTATATCACAGACCTAAAGCAAATGTGTTTCCATACTCTGAACCAAGGTACTTAAGTAGGGCTTCCATTGCTACACCGAAACCTCGCCCACCCATCAGAACACCATCTATTCCTTGACCTGCACCTGTAGTTCTTTCCCATGAAGTTGTTGGCCTAAGGGTGTCAAGTGCAGCTGTAATACGATCCTTACAAGTTTCCAACTGTAATAGAAGCACTAAATTACGATGGTGACAATATTTAGTTAAAAGCATATGTAATTTTTAAGACCACAACAAGATTAGGAAACGATTCAATAGCACGATGACAAGAAAAGCAACAGAACTCCAAGTCAGCTGTGCACTCCAGTGAACATCCATTTGGTTACAATTGCAACATAAATTTATCAAAAACAATCGCATAACAAATCAATAAATAATTGATCCCCAAAGAAATCATGTGAGTAACATACGGGTGCCAAAAATTGTAATAAAGGCATGACATCTTCAAGCTCAATTGGAAGCGTGCCCTCTCTATCAGCAGGAATAAACACATTCTTTGCAACTGGAATAGGCCCTTGAACATCATATAACCCTACTTTGTGGCTGAAGGTCGCAAGACCAAACAAAGCACCAGGTGAAAGAGCTGCAATAAAAGTTAAAGGTAAAGTTAATATAGAAGGTCATGAGTGCTGTAAAAAATTGACTAGTCATCCTCTCAACATGGAGATACTGAAAGGAGAATATTTAACCTTCTAAAGCTGCTTGCAACGCGCTTTTAGTAAGCTCCAAAAATTCTTCTGAGGCTGAAGTTAAATCCAGGAAAATTCATGTAGTAATCTCTTAGGAAATGTAAAAGCATGAAGTAAAAATATCACAGGCTCCAGATGCTTACATAAGAAAAATAAAACATAAAAACCATAGTTGATAACTGCCACTATTTTCATATAAGATAGAAGATGTATTACGTCTATAATTTGCAATACTTCTCCTACATGGTCAAATCAAACTAAGAAGTCCTCCCTCAATTCTTAAAACATTTAGTAAAGACCTACACTTTTCAATTCCCTGCAGCAAACTTTACACACATTCTTACTCAAATCTTTGAGGCCAGCAGTTTCCTACTTGAAATTGCTGCAACAGTTTGTAATTTAAAATTATATTCTGATTTCCGCCATTTAATAAAGATTAAGGAACAGAATTAATGCATCTGAGTGGCTACTGTTGTGCGCCAATGTTTGTATAACACTTCCAGGCACCATGATTATATTTCACTTAGAAGATGTGAATGATTTTATAAATAATCGTTCAAATTATTTAAAATATCTATCGTTGTATGACTTCAATAGAGTCTAAACAACAACAGTCGTGATAGTTGATCTTCTGATTCATTCGAGTAACTTAATAGAACAAATTGCAAGATTATGACAAACTGCCACTAGATGCTAACCATAATTGAAACTGAGCTAACATACTGCAACCAACGGAATCTTACATGACAAATCAACGGCCGCAACATATACAGGGCGAGCTTGCATCATTTCTTCCTCTGATCCCTCGACTGTGGGAAAAGAAAAAGTAAAACAGCAATAACTTATACACATGGTATGTTTAGGTGCAAAAAAATAAAAAATAAAAAAATAATAATAAGCAAGGAAATCAAAATATGATATCATTCAAAAATGGAAGAAATAATCCAAATATCCAATAATGCCTCCGTTTTCCCACTAGATTTTCTAATAATACTGCCCAAAAAACCTAAAATCACTTACTAGACAACTCGAGATCGATAAACGATGACTTCATCTCAGCACACGACTGAGGATGAGAGTAACGCGTAATGGCACGAGAAGAGAGTCCATTAAGGGTTCCACAGAGAGCACAATTCCAGGCCCACTGGTCAAGCTCGCAGTATGTGTTGAAGTAGGCATAGCAATTCTCGCATCGGGGCAGTAAATGACCGTCCGATCCATACGCCGGGGGCTGACCGTTCTCGTCCTTCGAAACAAATGGAGTGACTGTAACTCCCCAGGGAAGACCTGAAGATTCCTGCGCATCTTGGTCCACTGGAAATCGCGATACAGTGGCTCGAACCGCCATGTTGTATTCTATTTTCCTTTAGCTCCTATTTCCGGTTCTTTCGGTTTCTCACGAAACAAACGGAGATGGAAGGAAGGGAAATGAACCGAATAATTTCACGCAGGGAAGCCTTGAGGATCTACGTGTAAAACGGACCAGTAGAGTTATACCACGTGCGAAAATATCATCTGACGTGGCTCAGCCTTTCTCACCGCTTCTCAAGGATTGCCTTTCAAATTGGAATAAGTATACATAGTTCGTAACACATGTTGTTTGTTTCGGTTAAAAAAAAATTTATTTGTTATTATTTATTATTATTAATAAATAGAGTTTAAATTTAATATAGTTTGATTCATTAGTTTACGATCGTTTATAAGTTCACGAATATATTCGTTTAAAAATTTATAAATATATTCACTTAAAAATAAACGAATGAGTTTGTTTAAAACTTATTTATATTATATTTTGTTATCGAACTTGATTTTAAACACAAATTTTTATCATTATGAGTTAATAAGTCGAACTAAAATTTTTATCTTTATTACTTATCGAACCGAACTCGAGCCGCTTACAAACTTAATAATTTTAAAATGAATCAATCTCAAACTCAAATATAAAAATTCAAATCTACCTCGAACATATGATGAATTAAAATAAACTGAACTTGAACTCACAATATTTGGCTCAACTCATTTATAGTCATAAGGACACAAATATCATAATTGTTGAGTAATATTCTACTTTTATTACCAAAATAAAATAAAAAAATCCAATAATAACTTTTCCGTGCTTTACAATTCCAAATTTACGGTTTTATTAACAGTTGCATATAGCCACTTTTAAGGGTATAAAGAATGGTTACCAAAACCAAAAAGTTAGGAAATTAAATGCCGGTTAAAATAGTCATACTAATTAATTATAAATTAATCTTTTAATCTTCCTATAATACTAATTAATTATTATTTCTACACACTTAATCATACATTAATATTGTAACACTCTCCAATATAATTAAAATAATTTTTTTTAATTGTACTGGAAAATTCTACATAACTTTTTTTTTGCAGAAAACTGAATAAATTAAAATTTTTTTATGATTAAAACCTGTTGAAATATAAGTATGCAATTTTATATAATAAACAGCCAAATACTTTTAAATTAAATCCAACTAATCTATATAATAAAATAAAATCAGTTTGGACTTTACACTAGCCTTGAGTTACAATATATATATATATATATATATATATATATATATATATATATATATATATATATATATATATATATATATATATATATATATATATTAAAAATATAATTACGTATTCTTAAAAATAAAGACATGTACAACAGCCTATATCCCATGATATGTACAAAATGAATTAAAAAAATGTTATGTATAAAAATCAATCTAAAACTGGATATGTTCTAACTGATCTCTAATTGGATTTGCTTTCTTTAGTCAATTTCTGTTTACTGGCTCTAAACCTGTATGCTAAAAATTCTCATATTAAGCAACATAATTCTTAGTAGTATATATATACATAAAAATTATACAATTATATAATGTCATATAAAGTCATGTCATACACCTTATTATCATTTATAAAATTATACATTTTAGTTGTTATATACTTCGATGTCATATTATCATGTCTATCTTACCATAAGCATAACATCTAATCCATGCATATTGTACACATATAAATATATCATATTTCCAAATACCTGATATCCACATAACATTACAATACATTACAACAAACCATAATTTCCTTTTTAAAGACATTTCTGTTTTACGTAGCCAATTTAGCTTTTAGCTCGAAACTCTGGATAACAACTAATACATTTTATTACTTTTAGCCCAAGACTCTTTAAGCTTGACTATCTGGATATATGATATAAAACAAAAGTGTTCATAACCTTAGTTTAAGTCACTCTACTCACAAAATTGTATTAGCTCATATGAGTCTCTCAAAGTCAATGGTGCTTACAACCTGAGTTTAAGCTACATTGACTGAGTAACAACATGTTAGCAAAACCAGGATCAAAGGTTAACCTTATTCTTATATCATATTAAAATATTTCATACAATATCGTTTACCTTTTTCAATGGTATATCATTTATCATATGTCAAATTCAAGACTAGAGAATTAAATATTTAACTCATAATTTTTATCTTTCAATTCATTTTATTACATGTTATTATCAATATTTATTTTTCCATTTATCCATTCTTATCACTAATATATAATTGTCATATCACATAATCCACATATTATTTTTCATGTATACATACATCATATAGCATGCATCTAACCAACCTATCACATAAGATCATAAATCAAATCATTAATATTATGCATTATTTTTGCTTCAAAGGCATGAACTACTTATTTACGATCGTAAAAGGTGTTCCTTCACAGTTATCTTATCCGTGAAACAACACATAAAACAAAACATAAAATTCACGAACTTGAATTACTTATTCATGGTCATGAATGTGTCATTCGTGGTCATTTTACTCATGAACCATCATGTGAAATAAAAATATAACATTTATAGACATGAATTATTTATTCAAAACTATAAATTTTTGGATTCATGCAAGTTCATAAGATCACAACATTCACGATCGTGACACTCTTGTTCACTGACGTGAATCATGCATTTTCAACGACCTAAAAATAGAGCATTCATGTATTTCATGGAAAAAATTCTAAAGATTGACCAATGTTAATCACTCCTATCAATATTTTTCATTTATATACCATGTTTACAACATGTTTAAATAATATTTAGATCATTAAATTCATTTCAACCCTCTAAGTTTTTCAAGCTTGATTCCTCCATTGTGATGTGTTCCTTTGCTTACTAGCCGAACCTAATATTACAAACACGTCTCTATCAAAACCATATAACCATAAACAACCTCAACAAACCCTAAAAACTAAGTTATACCTTAACTTTTGGTAAGAACTTGTTCAAACTTCCATGTTTCTTAAGCTTTCAAACTTTAACAATGATGTTTTAGGTTAATAAGGGGGTGGAGAAGATGACTAAGAAGTCTAGGCGTATGTTAGGACAAATTTATAGGCAGTGAAGAGTCGTTCATACAGAGATATAATGTAGAGGAGAAAGAAAAGTGCAACTGCAACTCAGCTAATTGACATGCGTTCACGGGCGTTAAAGTCATTTACGGTCGTACAAATCATACACGGGCATGAATATCATCTATTCTCAAAATGATTCCGCCATATTCAAAACTCTGTCATTTTGAACCTTGACAAAATCTTTACGTGCGTGACATTATAATCACGGATATGAAAAGCTATCTTTCTATAAAAACTTAAACTTTAAACTTTAGTATATCTTAACCCCTTTTTTTTCTTTATAAACACATAATTCATAGGTCATACTTTACGGACGTTACAAATATACCTACTGTGACGCCATAAAGGTTTAGCCTCTAGTTGTTAATCAAATTTTCTTTTTTTAGGCACGAAAGAGAAAAGTAATGACATTAAAAATGACTCAAATGTTAATTTATAAAAAATCAATTAATCAATAAATTGATAAGAATACCTCAATCCAACATCTTACTAATTATTAACTAATTAGTCAATTTTTAATAATTAATAATTGATTAATTAATAATTGTTAGTTTTTATTAGTCAACTTTAGGCTTAACCTCTAATTGTTAATTAAAATTTCTTTTCTAGGTCTATTATACACTATGGGCACTGCTCTATTACATCTTATGTTCAATTTTTTTCCTAAAATAAGAATAATTATATGTACGTTTTTAATTATTTATATTATGAAAGCAACAATATCTAGAGTTTTGTATATAATTATCAAGTGCTCTTTCAACTTTTTACATTTATTTGTAGTATTCAATATTTCTCTTATTGGTAAGTCATAATTTGATTTTATAAGTTGAGCCCTATATTGGTAGATAGACTAATTATTAATTGTAGAAAATGAAATGTAATTACAAACAGTGGAATATATGTCCTGATAAATAATGTGTCTTGTATAACACAAAATAATTGCATTAGTTATTGAAATATTTTGGTCATCCAAATTGTTAATTTATATATTATTCATAAATTTCAAATATATTATATATATACTGCACATATATTGAATATATACCTCATATATATTAGATATATATCATATTTATTGACAATTATTTAAAAACATATTGATTTTGCTTATTTGCAAAAAATTTCATGGTATTATTTTAATATGAATATTATGCATAAACTATATAATTGTACGAAACAAGATAAAAGTATGTAAAATACAAAAAATTTCACATTATTATAAGGTCCGCTCAAATTTGTTGATTTTCTTGTTTTTCTTTTTACTTAAACATACACAGAAAAAAGCAAGAGTAAATTATATAGTATTTATATATATAATGATCATATAACTCACATATACTGAATCTATACTTTTATCCTTATCATAATTGTTTTATATACCTCAAATATCCTTCTTTCAATATAATAATTTGAATCACAATAAAAAACACAGTAAAAAGTCACAAGAATGCCAATTTTGATTGCTTATGCCAAATTCACATGTACTAATTAGCTTGTAAATATTTAAATAGAAATTATAGAATCTTCAATCTTAAACATAATTTTATATTTTCATTTATTATAAATGTTAGTTATATTGTACCCGAAAGCACTATTAAGTCTTAATTTTAGTGACATGATATAATAATTAGAGTTATGTCAATCAAAATTTTCAAGAAAAAAATTGTATCCAAATATAAAATTTTATTAGAAAGTGCTAATAGTCCAACAATGACTTATTATTTTATAGTTAACAAGTTTGGGAAGAGGGCTTGTATTTGTGTATAAAAATCTATATGCAAGCTAAAAATAAGAAATAAACAATAACAAATAGAAGTGGAATAGAAAGATACTCAACCCTGATAACATGTTTAAATTAGTATATTAAATGTAGTAATCTCTTTATTTCATTTTAAATATTGTTTAAGATAATTATAAGAAGATTAAGAAAATTATTAAATAATATCCTTTTCCTCAAAATATTTTAGAAGTAAAATATATTTTTTTTTCTAAATTATGATAAAAATTATAAATACAACGAAGATAATAAAAAGCAAGTGTGAAATTGAAAAAATAATTAATTTTTTTTAAGATACGTAAAATGAAAGGAAATTTTTTTTAATTAAATGAGTAATATATTTAATTAAAATTCTTTCAAAGGTATTATAAAAAAATGGAATTAAGAAGTTGAACAGATAAACTCTTATTTTTCCACTTATAATGAATCTGGTTGTGCAAGATTACTGCCTTTTCTTCCAAGAAACTACTTCAGCATCATTCTTTACTCCTTGTCCGCCCCAGCCTCAGCCCCGGCCCCGACCCAGTTTCAAATTCCCCAACCCGAGGCCTATACAAAGCAATCGCACGCTTGCTGTCGTTTAAACTGTTCACCTCTCTCTCTCTCTCTCATTCTTCCATCCCTGCGTCCACTCGGTAAGCGATTTCGATCTGAGCAATCTAAATTTTACGACTCACTTTCAATTTTCTCTTGAAATTTGTAATCAGTTCATGTTTTCCTACGCTATAAGCGCTTTTGTTACGCTTATTTTAGGTTTCTTTGTAATCTGTAACCAATGTTTGCCAATGACATGGATAGTTCGCTTTTTAGCTTCGCATTTTTGCTTATGAAATTGATAATTGATTAGTTAAACTTATTTCGATTTTGATTTTGGAACCAATTGAATATCTATCAAAATTGATAATCAGGTGTTATTAATCTATTTACCATGGCAACGAGGATGGCTGTTAGATATGTGTCTCGAAGGTTCTCAAGTGGTGGCAAAATACTTAGCGAGGAGGAAAAAGCTGCAGAAAATGTTTACATCAAAGTATCTCTACATATTCTTATGTGTTCAATTATGTTTTTCTCCCCTTACTCTTCTTATACTGTGTGCATGGAGCTATTAAAATAAGAATTTTGGATTGGATTTTATGATGATATTCTAGAATCTTTCTAGCATTTTGTTTGGTTACCTTTTATGATTCCAAAATTATGAATATGTTTGGCCTGAGTATTTTCATTTTTTCAATCTCTTCTGTCCTGCTCGACATTTGTTTAACTAAGCTTATTTGTCTTTCTCGGTTCTAGATTCTTATGAGATGTAAGGTGAAGTTTGGGTTATTGTCTCAGTGAGGTTGATGGCCCTGATAAGATTTGCGTTTCATTGTAAAAAGATTTAATCTAGATCACAGCTTATGAAAATATAATTATGTATCCATATTTACTGATCTAAAAACCTCACTCAAGTACATCCCAATTACTGTTTAATCGTAAGAGAAGAAATAAAAAAAATGATAAATCCTATAGGTTGATGCCACAAATTCCATCCCCAAAAACCATCCAGGCTCCGTTTAGAAAACCCAATTGGTAATATATCTATTATGATTACTTTAGCTTAGCTGTGTCATTCCTTTTCCTCCGTAATCAGTTATATTGATTTAAGGCTACATGTCCCCTGATTTAAGGTAATATATCTATTGGAATAATACTTATACGGGTACATGTCCCCTGTTTTCTGATAAAAGGTGTTTATTTCTACAAATGTCAAGTTCCTCTTTGTCAGAGTTGATGTTTCTGTATTGAACTGTGTGTTTGTGTGTGTGTGTGTGTGTGTTATGTTTTTTGAGTCATTTGGTTTATTGGAAAAATCAAAGAATGTGCTTTTGGTTTCTCGTTTTACTCATTTCTTTTGGGCCCATGACTATGAAGATGCATTCAAGTAGAATGTTGAATTGTTGAATTGCCATTAGCCCAGACACACATATCTTTCACCTTATACCTTTGACTTTTCCTGAAAGTCACAACTCACAAGAGGTTCCTATGCAATGGGAGTGTTCTGTCTCCAATAAATGCCTCCTCCACATTCCATTTCATAGTTTCCAAGACCACTAAAATACCCATGGAACTGCTATCTAATTCCTGTATTTCCAAATGCAACAAGTTTGGGTCCTGAATGTCAAATAGTTGATTCTAGTTTTCAAAAAGAATGTGATGAGGAGAGAAAATTAAAACTAACTAAAAGAATAGAAACAGGTATGGAAGGAAAAAATTACGCATTGCACTAACTCTCCTAAACAAATTGTGACTGAAAATCGCCATCCTACTAAGCCTTCCTCACAATGCACACAGTGCAAAACATATCATACAATGCTTCTGTACCCTTACCACACACCACATCAAATGACAACCTATGATATCTCGGCCTGCCTTTTGGTTATGTCTCTTGAAAGGCTTCTTCTACTTGGTTAACTGGCAGTCACACCTTGAATGCATGGTAAGGATGTGGAAAGGGCTGATAAGAATACAGGGTGGAAAATGACAATATCACTGTACATAGAAATAATGAATGGGCATAGAAAGATTATTGTTTATGTGAATGTCATGTAATTTATGGAAATCTTGGTATCTGTCGATGATCTTGTGTTTCCTTTCCTGCTATATACATTTCATGTATTTGTAATTTATAAACTGAAATTATGAATGACTTCTGTGTCTAATTTCTTGTGATAGATCGCTAACCTGCCAAGATTGATTAAGGATTTACGTTTCTAGGTCTTTGAGTAACTGAAAATTAGTGGGAGTACTTACTTTCTGAGGCTAAGTATTCTGCACCTTCATTATTTCAGAGTTTTGTGATGAATGTTAAATTGCTTTGACATTGCAGAAAACTGAGCAAGAGAAATTGGAGAAGCTTGCGCGCAAGGTATGATTGTAGCATATATTCTGTTAGAGTCTTAATTTCTGCCTTGTTATGTGCAACTTTTGGGCAGATGCTAGCTTTTGAGCATCATATATTTGTATCCTAATAATTTTGAGCCACTAAACTTCTTAACACGTTCTTAAAACAATTGAATGTGGCCTATCATTAAAAATGAAATGGAACTACAAAAGATAGACCCAAAGCCGATCAGCCCAAATGCTTTTAGAACTGCTTAAAAATATTTTAAAACATTTTACTTGCTGAGCTTGTATTTGGAAAAGATGCAAGGTATATATATATATTCCTCTTATATAGTGGAATTAGTAGATATGTTTTTTCTTTTTCTTTCTCAAAACAAAAATTTGGTGGGAGGGCGGTGTTCTGTTTTGTTTGTTATAGAGGCAGCAGGTTATGCCTTTCAGTTTTACCTAAAGAGGTGGTGAGTTTATTTTGCCTGGATATGCTTATGTATTTTCAGGGCCCTAAACCAGAGGATAAAGGCACCTCTAGTCCAGGTGGATCACCTACTGATGCTAAGCCAAGCCAGTCAGCTACTTCGACTGGAACATCAACTGAGAAGGTATCTGCTGACAAATATCGAAACTATGCTGTCATTGCTGGTACAGTCACAGTTTTTGGTGCTTTGGGATGGTATCTAAATTCTCATCGAAAGAAGACTGAAGAGGTCCATGACTAAAGTCATTACGCTCTAGTGGAGGCATCTGCTAGTTTGCGCCATCATATTTATGCATATGGTAGTTTTTTGCAAAAGCAAACAGGATATAACATATGCATTGACCCAATGTTGTTTTATTTTCATTGTAAAATCGTCTGCCTTGGTTTTCTCTGGTTTTGCATTTTGCATTGCCATTTTAGGCTTACCTCACTTCTCATGAAATCAAAGAAGTGTTTGACGGAATGTCGAAGAGGCCTGCGGAAAGCTTAGTTATATTCCACCCTATATATAATAGCCTTGACAACTAGCTAAGCAGCACCATCGAACATCATAATTAGTAATACCATTAATCTTGTGATCAATTAGTTGTGGAACATGGCCTCTGCCATTATTTCTGCCCTTAAATTCTTATCAGTATTATTAGTAGCCTCATTTGCCATGGTTGAAATGGGAATGGCAGGAGACCCGGATATTGTTTCCGACTTCATAGTCCCACCAAATGTGACCACAGTCGATAGCACATTCTTCACATTCACAGGCATGCGTGCCCTAATAGGCGCAGCCCCGCCTGCAGCTTTCAAGGTGTTGAAAGCTAGCATGGCAGAGTTCCCAGCCCTTAATGGACAGAGTGTTTCGTTTGCTGTTCTCATGTATCCGGCTGCTATCCCAAACCCACCCCACACTCATCCTCGCTCAGCTGAGTTGCTTTTCCTGGTTGAAGGGTCTCTTCAAGTGGGATTTGTCGATACTACAAACGAGCTCTACACTCAGGCACTGCAGCCTGGTGATATGTTTGTGTTTCCAAAGGGACTTGTCCATTTCCAATACAATACAGATGCACAGAAACCTGCACTTGCAATTTCTGCCTTTGGAAGTGCAAATGCTGGGACTGTCTCTCTTCCTAACACCATTTTCACAACGGGTATTGATGATAACATCTTGGCTAAATCCTTCAAGACCGATGTTTCCACCATTCAGGCTCTCAAGGCTGGTCTTGCACCCAAGTCCTAAAACATATATATTATCACTTTAATTTCTTTCTTACAATAATCCATTTTGTTACTAATCTTCTTTTTCTCTTTATATTTTTGATTGATTTGTACAATAATTACCCAATGACTCACATTCATCGGGGTAAACATTAATTATTGATGTCTTCTATCTTAATACATATTTTAATCACAGTTTTTTATACTCCATCTATTTCCAAATATAAATTGTTTTGGTTTAAAGTTTTTGTTTCAAAATATTTGATGTTTCACACCTATCTGTAAACATTTATTATTATTTTTACCTATTTTATCCTTATTTACAAATATTTTTTCCATATAAAAATGACTAATTTAGAGCTTCATCTTCATATACAAATAAATAATTATCTTAAGATTAATATAATATTTTATCTATATCTTAAACACATTCTTTAATTATCGTGCAAAAACCTTAAACAATTAACTGAGAAAGTAATATATACTAGTTTAAACAAAATCTATCATGCACCAATCCTAGCAACTGCCCCAAGTAGCTGAAAGTAACTAAAAATTTATGAAGTTGAAAGTGATTAAACTACTAAAATATTTACTTTTAAAATTCATATGTATACACACACACGACCTTCTCAAGAATAGATAGAGCTATCAGAATGGTAAATAATTAATGGCAGCAATTCATCCTTTAGGCAGTCGAATGTTTCAATTTCAGTCATCCATCTCCATAAGAGTAATTTAAACTTATGATTTTAACCCCTAATAATAATGCTAGTTTAGAATTTCATCCATTAATTGTACGAAAAACAGACGAAGAATTCAAATTAAAATAATTAAAAATGTTAACTTTCGAAAGATAGAAAAAAAAAAGTTATGAACTGAAAATGTAAATTTTGAATTTAAAATTATTTTTAGTCAGTCAACCAGGACTATACACTAATAATATTCATGTCAGGTAGGATCTCAAATAATTATGCTCATGTCGAGTAGGAATTCAAGTGCGGGAAAATACTCACTCATGAATTTTAAGATAATTGTATACTAAGAACTCGCGTCATTTCATCTACACCCTTGTATGAATATCTTCCAAAAATTTTAATGAATATTTAATTTGTTTTAATATTACATGTTATGTAATATAATAAGAGGGCATATTTTGTGAAATTGTATAACGCAAGAATAGCAAGTTAATTAATAAGTTAATAGAAATCCCAAATATTTGGATATGCTTCTCTTTCCAAAAATTTCAAGCTTTGACTACTTGAGACACTTGACAGCATTAATTAATTAAAATATTAACAACATTGTAGAAATCAACAATTAATATTTACCCTTGTGACAGTGAGTCATTGGGTAATTATTGTACAAATCAATAAAAAATGCAAGGAGGATAAGAAGTTGAGTAACAAATGGATTATTGTAAGAAAGAAATTAATTAAAATGATAATATGATTCGGGACATGGGTGCAAGACCAGCCTTGAGAGCCTGAATGGTGGAAACATCAGTCTTGAAGGATTTAGCCAAGATGTTATCGTCAATACCCGTTGCGAAAAGGGTGTTAGGAAGAGATAAAGTCCCAGAATTTGCACTTCCAAAGGAAGAAATTGCGAGTGCAGGTTTCTGTGCATCCGTATTGTATTGGAAATGGACTAGTCCCTTTGGAAAAACAAACATATCACCAGGCTGCAGTGCCTGAGTGTAGAGTTTGTTGGTAGTATCTAAAAATCCCACTTGAAGAGACCCCTTCCACCAGGAAAAGTAACTCAGCCGAGCGAGGATGAGTGTGGGGTTGTTTTGGGATAGCAGCTGGATACATAAGAACAGCAAACGAAACACTCTGTCCATTAAGAGCTGGGAACTCTGCCATGCTTGCTTTCAACACCTTGAAAGCTGCAGACGGAGCAGCGCCTATAACGGAACGCATGCCTGTGAATGTGAAGAATGTGCTATCGACTGTGGTCACATTTGGTGGGACTATGAAGTCGGAAATAATATCCGGGTCTCCTGCCGTTGCCATTTCAACCATAGCAAATGAGGCTGTTAATAAGACTGATAAGTATTGAAGGGCAGAAATAGGGGCAGAACCCATGTTCCACAACTAATCGACCTCAAGAATAATGTTTTTACAAATTAAGATGTTTGATGGTTCTACATGTGATGAGCTTAGTACTCAAGGTTAGTGTGTGTGTGTGTATATATATATATATATAGATACTAGTTTTCTGCAGCCCTGTTCCACAATATTAACAGCGATGGCAATTACAATGTAACATTGTTATAGTTGTACTTCTAACCTTGGATATCTTTTACCAGACTGTTGTGACACATTCCTAAAAAATATTTAAATGTTACGTAAAAAAATAAAATGACAAAAAAAAAGTAGCTCAAAGAAACACAAAAAAAAAAATTAATGTAGTTAAGCTTTTAGGCCTATGTTCACCGACAAAATTATCAAAAAAAATTATTAAAAAACGTTAGAGATTTACAATCTCAAATATTTAGCTCAATACACCCAAAACTCCCTCAAACTTAACTCATTTGCACCTCAACTCACAATTACTCTCAATTATTTCACTTTTTATTGCTCTTTAATGTCATGAAAAGATATCTATTTATAGCATGAAATATGTGAGCTTTCATTTTATTCTTTTCATAAATGTTAAAAGGTTGCCTTTTCATTTTGTAAAAGAGTGGCTTTTCATGAATATCAAAGACTAGCTTTTCATTTTGTCAAAGGCGGCTTTTCATAAATGGCAAAAAGTGACATTTCATTTTATTAAAGGGCTAAAAAAACAAATTCAAGACATTTTTCACCACAATAAACTAGAAAAGACATAAAAAGTCAATAAAGAAAGAAAAGGCAGTCTGGGAAACCGCTATGTGAATATTAGAACAAATTACAAAAAAAATTATAAAATTTAATAAATTATAATTAAAAATAAAATTTTAAAAAATTAATAGTTATTTTTTTGTCTTTTTATAAAAATATTATTTAAAATAATAATTAGAAAAATGTGAACTTAAATGTACTAATTAGTTTATACTTACAGTCATTTGTAATGAATAAAAATTCTAAATTTTTATAAAATATCATTGAATTATACATAAAATCTTATAAAATTTGTATAAAAATATTTTAAATATAGAAAAATTATATAGTAAATTACATTACAATATTTGAAATTTATAAAATATCAAATGAATAAATATTATTTAAAAGGACAAAAGATAAACTATTGATATTATAAAAATTTACTATTGATATTTTAAAATTTTATTTTGATTGTAATTTATTAAAATCTCGTGATGTAATTTGTTCCATTAGATAAAGACATATGCTTGTATTTTCAACTTCAAGGGATAAATAAACCGATACCAAAAGAAAATTATTATCTAAATTTATTGTTTTCGCCATTCATCCACTAAATATATCGATTAGTTATAAGAGCTACTTATTATTTATAATGATTTGGATAATTCTCCTTGAATTGCTTTAGAGTTGAGTTAAATCCACATTATATATATATATATATTATTTAAGCCAATGTCTTGTTGCCAAGAAATCTCTTTCTCATATTCTTGATTGCTCTAGCATTCAATTCCCTTTGATTAAGCAAATAACTTGACAAGATCCAACTTACAAGATATATAACGAATTATATAATTCTTTGTCAACAACAAATATTTTTATTCTAGCTTTTCTTTATCATGTTAAATCTATGACGTAGTGCTTTCTTTATTATCCAACAAAAAATCGTTGCTTTTCTTGGAAGATCTTGCAATTCTTTTGTTTTTTCAGATAGGATTTTGGTTGAACCTTCCACCTTTGATTAGTTTTATGGATGGATTAAGGAATTAATATTTGTTATTTATTTAACACGGAAGATAATTTTGTAGTTCTGTTTTCTATCAAAATTCCTACAAACAATAACATATTGCTAATATGCTAAAAATACTTTAATATCAGTTCAGTTTTGTAAATGCCAACTTTGAATTTGCGAACACACTAACGATATTTTTACGGAACTTGTTTGCACCATCATTGATCTAATTGATTTTTAGTTATAATATGCTCTTTGCTATTAGAAGTTGTAATTACTTGGAAATAATTCCACTCAGCATTTGGATTTAAAGAAATTTTTAATGATTATTGCACAAAACTTAGTACAAATTGTAAATTCAACAAATAATGAATACAAAATTCCAAGAAATATGCATGGGTAAAGCAGAGAACAATACTTATTCGGGTCCAATTCATCATGGGTGAAGCCAAAAATAGATTATTAAGTAAGTAAAATTTTTTAGATAACATTCTATGGTTGATTTGATTCATCACACGCCAGATTCAAAAAAAAAAAAAAACCCAAAAACAGAAAGACCACAAGTGGAAAATTCTTTTATGGATTGTTAACAGATCGGAATGATTTCCTGATCTCTCCTGGGTTGCCGGTGAGGACTCCGACAGCTCCCAACTTAACAAGGGCCTGACCAAATTTGAAGGAAAAATCATTACTATTAGCAACGGTTTCCACTGTGGATTTGGTAATAAGGTGCAATGCAAGTTCTTGATCAAGTTGGAGAATTCCATTATGCAGTAATATTTGCTGGTAGAAAGATTTGTTCACAATGAAAGAAATGCTGTATTGCTTCCATCTGAGTTTTGAGGACATCTCTTTCTTAATATGCTCAACAATGTGGTATTATTGTTGGGTCAGGTTTCCCACTGTTTTGGAAATTGTAAAGACGATCTTCAAATAATGAACAATATGCTACCCCAATAGTGTGACCGCCTATACAGTTAAAGAATAAAATTATAGACAATAAATAATAAATTATCATATAAAAGAAATTTACTTTTATTTTATAAATTTGAAACTAATTAATAACCAAGAACAAGTCGGTTTAGGTAAGAATTTTCTGGAAAAGAATTAAGCCAAATCATAATAGTAAAAGTTCAAGTAACGTACCAAGAAGATAAACCATGTCAGTGAAATTAAGTTCTTTCTGAGCAATGCGGCCACAACATTGTCCAAGATGGATCTACCTGGCACAAAAGCAAATTGTTCTGGAGAAATAACAGCTGGAAGAATCTTCTTCAATCGGTAAGCTAGAACTTTAGAAATTGAAATAGGATTATCAATTTTAGGAATAAGCACCATGTTAGTGTTGTTTAACTCCTCAGGGAAATCACATCTAGCCAACCAATCAGAGCAAGCAGAATAGATATCCATACCAATAGTGTCCCCAAACTGTTAAAAAAAAGTTGGGCTAAGTCCATCTAGGCCTGATGATTTATCCGGATGCATCTGAAAAATGGCCATACGAAATTCATCAGGAGTAAAAGGGGTCTCCAGCTTATTATTGTCATCCAAAGAGACACAAGACTGCAAAAAACTGACATCAATCCCAACATCGGCATAATCTGAATCAAACAAATTTTTAGAGTAAGTAAAATCCATATTTTCCAGCTCACGCTGATCCTCCACAAAAATCCTGTCTTCCCTCTGCAGCCGAGTAATTTTGTTCCTTCTCTTCCTATCCGAAGCCATAGCATGAAAAAATTTGCTATTCCGGTCACAATCCTTTAACCTAAACCTCTTCGATCGCTGCCTCCAAAAGTCTTCTTCCTGAGCCAAAAGATTATTCAGCAAAGAGCGTTGATCCACTACTTTTGCCTTATCATTATAATCCATCGATTGCATAAGCAAAACTAGATCATCCTTGACTTTGATGACTACAAAATTGAAAATTATAGACGAATTAAAATTAAAAATCGATTTTAATACAATTTTATTACCGCAAAAAAGTTTAGGAGCAACTGGGTATTCCACCCATATATATATATATATATATATATATATATATATATATATATAACATGGCTTGTATATGTATTTAAGACAAAAAGATAAAGTTGAACTTATATTAGATTAAAAATTAACTGAAAATTATCTAAGCAGCAAACTGTTCATATCTCAATTCATTTGATAATAATCCTACGGTGAGTCAATCATTACATATGGAGATTATAATTGATTTCAGCATGAAACTAAAAAAAAAAAAAATCTGAAAGTCAAATTGAAAAATAAAAACATTTATCAACAAAGAAGGATAACTCCCAAAATTGGGAATTGCTCTTTATTTTTGAGATCGGTTTTATGTGAATAAAATTACAGTTGCTGGTTAATTTGTTGCATTTTCATCAGTGACTGTAAAGCGTAAAATATATGCATTATAGTGCAATCTCTGCAGTGCACCAAAAGATTCAAAGAAGAGTCTGCCAAATAAACCTTTTTCTAATCAATTTGGAGAGAAAAACACAAATCAATGCCCACGTCAAAATAATCATACAAATAAAATGTACATACGTAACATAATCAGAAGGAAAAACACCATAGAACCAAATCGGTAAAAAAACCCAAAATGTCAAAACCATACAGATCACAATCAACTAAACAATAGACAGACAGACAGATGCAATTTCTCAACGACGGTTATATAATTTTATCAGAACCAAATCTCTAATTTACAAAAAAAAAAAAAAAGTATTTTAGTAGAATAAAATATCTAATTTTGGGAGGAGATAATAACAGAAATTGTTTAGGATCATTAAAATACTAATCTAAACTTATCCAAATTGATAATATTTAATATTTTTTTTATTGTAATACACAAAAAATTCAAAAAACTATTAAAAGAAAAGATAAATAATTTAGATGTCAAATACGGATTGCCACATCAATATTCTCAATATTATCTGAAAAATAAAATAAAATAAAATGTTCTCTTATAAAGCCCAAACGAGGGTCTAAAATACCATGAGATTTCTACTATGGGCTTTGTTCAATTACTGTCTCTGTTTCTGTGGGAGGAGGACATCCGTTGTATCGTTGTCCCCCATTTTGAAATGGAGTCGCATTAAGTTAAATGATATGTACATATTTACTGTGAATTATAGATAAAAATAATTATTGTATCAATAATTTTCTTCATTATCATTATCATCTTCTTCTTCAAAAATATAAAGGAAAAAAAAAGAAATTTATTTCTTCATTGCTTAGTTGTTTTAGAGAGATAATTTTTTAATTTTTTAGTATTTTTGAATATTTTAGTTATTGTTTGTGATAAAAAAAATATTAGTTTTAATATATTTATAAAATAAAATAGTTAAAAATAAGATATTTGAACTTAAAATGAATAATATAGAAAAAGAAAATCGTGTTGCTAGAAATTGAAGAGAATGTATTTAATATAAATAATAAACTTATAAGTAATAAATCTGTAGTTTCTATATGATAAATCTATAATGATGAAATTGCAAAATCTAAATGATGAATCTATAGATTCGAAAGGATAAATATGCAAGTTCAAAACGATAAACCTACAAATTTAAAATAATAATATTATAAGGAATGAATCTGTAGTTTCTATACAATAAATCTGTAAGTTTAAAACGATGAAAACTATAAATTGTAAACGATAAACTTATAAATAATAAAACTACAAAATCTAAATCATGAATTTATAGATTCAAAAAAATAAATCTACAAGTTCAAAATAATAAATGTACAAGTTGTAAATGATGAATCTGTAAGGGATGAAAAAATAATTTGAAAATGATGAACTGTAAGTTCTAAAATATGAACTTGTACCTTCTAAATGATGAACCTGCAAAATTATAAATGATGAATCTGTATCTTATAAATAATGAACCTGTAACTTTTAAATAATGAACTTCTAAGTTCCAAATGATGAACCTGTAATTTATAACTGATGAACTTATAAATTCAAAACGATGAATTTATAAGTTATAACTGATAAATCTATAAATTCTAAAACTATGAATATATTTTATATTTATTAATTTACTAAAATCTAATTCTGAAAAAATGTATATTTTTTATTTTTATTTCACATATATAAAGAAAGAAATTCATAGTTTAATATGAATATGAATAAATGATATAACAATATGAAAAATACGAATGCTTTAAATAAATAGACTAATATTCCTTTTCTATAAAAATCTTTTCCAAATTTATGCTTGAAAGTGGATTTTTGTCAAGTTGCTCTGAATCCGACGTGGGTGACCGTTGTTTTGGAGGCAAGTTGATCCCTTCTCTTTATTCCCTCACCCAACCTCCCCTCAAATGAAAGGAAAAAGAGGGGACAGACAGATTAAAAAAAAAAAAAAGGTTTATTTTAATGGGACCAAACAAACATTTTCAATTTTTTATATATATTTTTATATTATGAGAAGTTAATTGTATGAAAGTGAAGATATTTTGTTGTCCCCTGTCCTCTCACCTTAGTACGATGACTTTTCATAAAATATTACCTTTGGGAAAAGGAGCAAGCAATGGAAACATCCTCCTACGTATAAAATATAATATTTTATTAATTAGTAAGTATCAATAATTAAGCAAGAATCCACTAATATATTTTATGCCTTTATGGAAATGATTCAGCCACCTCCGGGAAACACAACAGCTCCTTCGCTGTAATTTTACAGTCAAGAGATATGCTAGTAATTTTACCCCTTTCCTTATTTTAACCAAATGTATTTTTTCCATCTAATCTAAAAATTTGCCTTATTTACGTGTAAGCTATAAATAAAGTGAAAGGCCAATATGGCATTTTTATTTTTTTTGGGCCCTCATCATTTTTTTTAAAAATATATTTATTTTTTCCAACTCATTGTCAATTTTAATAAATCCTTAAAAAATTAAATAAATAGAAAATAAAGCATTTGTACAAAATAATCCCATGCGTGCACCCTATAATGTAATATCCCTGTACTTGCTTTCTACTATTAATGATAACATTGCACATTCTACTACGTACTATTAATGATAACACTGCACATGTATACATAACAGAAAAAAGAGAATATTTTCACATCCAGAAAGTAAAGACTGCAAATAAATGGATTCATAAAAATAGCAGTGAAAAAGAATCAACTGTAACTCAGTTAGAAAAGGAAGACTGTATGGTCTATAGTGAATTTCATGGATAAATCATGCAATAATAAAATCAGAAAAAAATATCTAAAAGAATTAATAAGTAAAAGAAAAGAAGAAATTGGCACCTGAAAATAAAAAGTATTCAATTGAATAATTCTGCGCATATGTGCTTAGAGAGAGAAGATGTTGAACAAAGTATATTACAACAATAATACAAAACTATTCTTAATAATACAACGAACCAAGTCATATTTTTCAATTACTTTTAAATAATTAAATTATTTAAAATTGCAAAACTATATATGAGATTATAGACTATAGCTATACCAATTTTTATTTCGTACTAAAGGTTGAATTAAAATTTGAATTTAATATTAGATCTCACCATATAATCACTAAACTAATATTGTTATACAGTAAAAAGTATATGCGACTAATACTATATACATGTTTTACTTAGAATTATTAAATGTACAGTAAAAAATTTATGTGAATTATATAATACTTATATATGCAGTATATTTTTTTACATATATCTGTGTTATTCAGAATTGCTAAATGTACAATAAAAAGTATATAATACTTATATATACAGTATATGGTGTAAACACTATGATTAATTACTATCTCTAATTATTATTATTAAGAATTTTTTTAAAAAAAGGTTAGTGGTAATTTTGATTTCTAATGGAACCCATTTTAAGCAGGTGCATAGCCCCGTAAGTTAGTAATGATATTGTTGACAGCCACTCTTACTAGTTACTGCGCCCTTGATAAGGGAGGAAAGGCGATGCAGCTTTAAAGGGAGTTAGGGCATAGTGGAGCTAAGCTATCACCATTCACCAGGGATTTTGTTTGATTACCTTCCTTCTATTTATATTTTTAATTCATGAATATATATATATATATATATATTTCTAAATAAAGTTGATAATAAAAATTAGCAATTCTGATTTCCATTTCTTTCTATTTATGAGACAAATCTACCCTTTATCCCTTTTTCGTTTTTCATCTATAGAGAAACTTTTCTTATTGTCATTTGGCCACCACCGCCTTGTTATTTCTGGAAAGCCCCTGACATGGGTAATAAAGAATAAAAAGGTAGATAAATCAGATATCACAATCTATGCGAATGTGAGTAGGAACTCAAACAAGTAAACGAGATATGGGATTTACGAAACCTGAATTTTTGCTTGTAGTGATATTGCTACAACTGCTGCTTCATCTTCGTCCTCATGCCCATCCCTTACCCAACACCTCCACTACTGCTTCAGGTAATCATCTATTTTCCATCTCTTTCTTTTTCACTACTAATTTTGAACCTTCCATTTCTGTTCTGCTTGTCTTAATTATTCGACAGAGTGCGAAGGAATCGGTCCACAAACTCCGACTATGCAAACAAAGTCCTGATATAGAAAACACCTTCGTCTATTTTGCTTCTAGTGCAGTGTTACACAAATATGAAAGCTGAACTTGATCATCAATTCATTTTAGCAATATGAAATCTTTAGGCTCAATCATAGTCGTTAAGGGAATATGAACCTTTTTTAGTTTCTAATCTAAGGTCAAATATCACCAAATAAATAAATAAACGATTGAGAAATTAATGTTCAAGTGTGCGATCGTAGTTTTCTCCACAATTTTATATGCAAGTTAAGTTCGAGGATTTTTCGATTGTTCAATAGAATATGAATTCAAATTTCCCAATTCAGTTATTTAATTAGTTGCAATTGCGACTAAAACTGAAAATTACAGCATCAGGATAAAATCAGATGTTGTTAATTCAAATAAACGAATCTTGGCTTAGCCTTATAGAAGAGGAAGTGCCCTTATCCTTTACTTGCATAGGCTACTTTTTCCTTTAGTTTTAAGGAATCTTTTCCTCTCATAACTCTATACGTTTCTACCTTTAAAAAGCAAAAGCTGAAGGGCATAATGTAGATCCACTAGTACCAATCTCAATTATTATCATAGCCCGTTGTTAAGAGATGGACCTGATCCAAATTTGGATTGGGGAAGTGATGACCAAACTGAAATTTAGACATATATTGGATAATTTGTTTTAAAATGGTTTGGGTCATTTTATATATTTGCTTTATTTGTTTATAAGCTGTCCCTTTTCCTTTTATGCCACTGATGTGGAATTTTTTTTTCAACGCTCTCCTCTTGAGTCCAATTGGTCTGACCTAATTGAGACTTATCTTCAAATTACCATTGTTCCTTAAACCTCAGAGGTCATAGGTCTTCAACTTTTGAGACTTTCTCTGTACTTTTATCAATCCAACCTGTTAGGTATTTACAGGTCATAAGGATCATTGTTTCATTTTGGACCTTGGATTTTTATCAGTTGTAAGACCATTTGGCTCTAATACCACTGTTATTAAGAGATGAACACAATTTAAGTTTGGATTGGGAGAATGAGAACCAAACTGAAATTTAAACATATTTTAGAGGACTTATTTTAAAAATGGCTCGAGTCATATTTGTCTTATTTGCTTATAAGTTGTCCCTTCTGCTTTTATCTCACATCGCCCACCAATATCGAAGCCTTGGACTTGCTTTCAAATTACTTTGGTTTTGTATTCTTTGCACCTCAGAGGCTACAAGTCTTCAACTTTTGGGCCTTGTTGTGTAATTTTGTCAACTCAACGCATAAGGTATTTATGAGCCGTAAGGGCTCTCATATCAGAGTTGTTAAAGAGATGAGCCTGGTCCAAATTTGGATTAAGAGAGTGAGGACTAAATTGAAATATGGATATACATTGGATAACTTATTTCCAAAATGTCTTGAGCCATTTTGGATATTTATCTTATTTGTTTATAAGTTATCCATTTTCCCTTTTATCCCATCGACGTGGGATTCCTTCTTTTCAACGCAGTCTTAACAAACCAACCAATTCAAAATCGTCCCTACCCATTTTGATCAGCTACCCACTTGATGCTGTTACGATCCCATGTCGGAAAGTCGGGAGATGATTTCGAATTATATGCATATGATAAATACGTAATAAGTGATGTCGAAACTTGACTATGCATTACTTTAACCCATAAGGTGAGGTAAGCCACCCGTGATAAAAGCATCATGTAATTGGATGGTGAAGTCAGGAGATAGTCCTAGTCTTGTTACACGTGATCAGTAGGCTTACAATTGTCATTTCTGATTTATCTGATTAATACCTTTACTAATAAGGTTTTTCATTTCTGGAAATTTTGCAAAAGTAACTGAATAACAAAACATGCTTTTGACCATCTAAGATGGTGCTACAATTCCAGACTTCTATCAAGAACTAAATGCCACAGACAGCAGAATTGATGGAGACAAAGAGAAGTCAACTAAATTAACGGATATTAAGCGGATGATTTCAGTAGGAGGGAGGTTCAGTGCTGGTGGTGGCCACGGAGGAGGTGGGCATGCAGGAAGTCATTCATTCGGTGGCGGAGCACGTGGGGGAGAAGCCTCATATAATGGTAATGGAAGAAGTAAGCCTAATGCAAATGTAATTCCTTTGTATGCAGCCGGAGCTATGCCTCATCACCAAAATAATCACCAGCATCATGGTTCTAACCAAGGCAACCCGAACGAAATTGGTCCAACTAACTTGGTTCTTGGACTATTGGTTGTATGTCTTCTTAAATGCTTAGCATAGATAGATTTTGACGTGTCAATCTTCTGTTTCTTATTTGGTTTTACCTCTACTGTTGTCAACTTTTGAATAGAAATATATGCCACTTAAAATAAGAACTTGTTCAGATAAGCAGGATTGACAGAATTTAATTGAGAATTTTAATATTGTCATGTTTCATGCATTATTGCTTCTAGGTTCATTTTTTTTTTCGATGTTTGACAAATTCAGCTGCTGCTGACATGGTATGCTTAGGAAATTGATAACTCGATATGGCGAATTCCATGGCTTGGTGCCTTCTTTTGTTATTAGAAACAAATGTTCAATCAGTTGCTGATACAAGCTTGACAGTTGTAGACAAAATCCAATCAGAGTACCGTTCACATTTGTCGAAAAAAATTACTAAAATTTCACTTGATGGAGAAATTCACCCAAGAAATATCAAACTATTGAATCACTATAACTCATGCACAAAAATAAAGACTGCTAAACAAAGACCATAGCACCCACAGTTTAACAATCAATCATATGCTACAAGAAATGGGATGACCATGGCCATGAATTCCTCGCAAGTAAAGGTTGCTGTACCGGTGTATCGTGTATCCTTCTGTTTAAATTTCTCTGTCAAACCCTGCAAAACCAGAGACTAATCTAATTTTTAATATTGAAACTCCATTATATCAGGATGCATTTGCAAACTTCTCATGCCACTATTTCTGAGAAGAAACCAAATTGATACAAGAGAAAATGTAACAAGAATTTTAAGTTATGGTCACACCTTCACAATCATACCACATCTGCAATTCAAACAAAAGAAAATAGAACAGTAATTAGATTCGTATTCCCATTAGAGAAAAGCATATGGGATAAAATTCTAAATGAGGAAACTTACTCAACAAAACTATCAAAGTTTAGTTCGATCTTTCTGCCACTTCCATCATCATAAATACTTATCAGAATTTTAAGAACAGATGATGGAACTGCATACCCAATGCCTTAAAGAGCATCCCTCAGTTCAAACAAATCAATTTTCCCACTCCTGTCTCTATCATATCTTTCGAATATCGCCTGCAAGTAAAATTTCTAAACTCATCTTAAAACAGTAAAAAAAGCATAAAATACCATCAGCATAGGAAATAATATCCGTGCACTTCAATTTGAAAAAAAAAAAAAAAATCCTCAATTTTTTTAACACAAAAATGGCAAATCTAAGTGAGCATCATGCACCGTTTTTAATTGCAATGTATTTAGATCATGTTCACCTTCTATGAGTTTCTCGCTTTTCTCAACTACCATTTTAGTCTATTTGCTACATCCAAAGCAAAAAAGTCACCAGCAAGCTTCTAAAATAATTTAACAATGACCAAATGCATCTGAGATAAGTAATGTTTGTTGTGAGCTGCTGCTGCACATAATTTCTGTGGCAGAAAGAATGAATTAATTATGCTAATTCTGTACCTCTAAATAACAACAATTTCCTTAAGGAAGCTAAAGGCAAATCGAGAGAACAATTTTACTGCAAATTTCCTTAATACAAATTATTTTCCCATCATGTATCGGTGGTTAAAAGAATGAACTGAAAGAAAGTGGTTCAAAATGCTGATAATTGAACTGCTACATAGCAATGGCAAAAGATAAACTTCCACTTCCAAAATAAGAGAAGTTCATCAGTTCATTTTACTTGCTAAGACTTTCTTAAGTGGCGGTCTATCATTTTCATGAATAAAATCATGAATCATTAAGTCTGAGTGCTCGAAGAGGGGGGCCATAAAAAGGTCTGGAAGGTTAAAGCCACTCCTCAACCAGTGGAGAAGGATACTCGAGTGCAGTCTGAGGATGAATTGGATGAGGGGGATCCTCAAATACCTATGCTCCAGGAAACTTCTACTTTGATGGGGCTGTCTCCCAAGTCTGACAAAGCTAAAAGCTCTAATGTTTCTAAGCAAGGCCAAAATCCTTTAAAGGTGAATAAGGGTACAACATCGAGCACAGTGACTGTGGAGAAACTAGTTTAATGGGCAAATTAGGCACGGCTAACTCAGGTCTTCTGTACGAAGAAAGCATGAACAGTAAACCTGTTGCTGCTGCCTCTACTTCTACTGCTGAGATGAGAAAGGAGGGGCCAAAGGCTAAGTACCTCGTGAACCCCCCGATAGGGGGAAATGATAGGTTTGTTTGAGACCCCTTAAAGCAATAAGAGGTGTCCACTCTGATTAAGAAAAAGAGGTGTTGGGCTTTTGGAATACTGGAAACAAGAGGGTGGCCAATATGGATGTTGTGTGGTAGGGTTTAAAACTGAGGAATTGGACCCTAATTCATAACTATCAATGCTCGGATATCGGACGATTTTGGGTTTGCTTTTGATCCGAAATGTGGTTTCTGTTGCTGTTTTACACATCCAGCCTCAATCAATCCACCTAAAATTGGAAAAAGGTGACTGTGTTACCTACTGGACTGTTTGTTATGGGGCTAACTCTGCAAAGGTAAGGAGAGAGTTGTGGATGGGGTTAGAGCATTTGGCTATGTCTATCACAGGTCCCTGGCTAGTTTTTGGTGACTCCAATTCTATTCTTACTTGTCAGGATGCACTGGGTGGACAACCTTTCTCTGACAGTATGGCTGAGGATTTCAAGGCCTGCCTTGTGGCTACAGAGCTGATGGAACTCAGCTGGAGAAGGTGCCATTTTACTTGGACCAACAACCAAATGGGTTCAAACAGAATTTGGCAAAGAATTGACAGGGTGTTCACTAATGCCTGCTAGCTTGACACTTTTAATCAGACTGAAACCTTTATTCTTCCATTAGGTATCTCAGACCACTCTCTTCTTTCGATCACAATGTGCAATCCTCCTGGTACTGCTAAGAAGCCGTTTCATTTCTATGCTATGTGGACCAGTCACAACGACTACGATAGCATCATTGCCAGAGTCTGGAATGATGAAATTCATGGTTCTTTCATGTTCCAAGTTGACACCAAACTTAAAATGGTTAAAAAGGAACTGAGGAAACTTAATAAGCAGGAGTTTGCAGATGTTTATGTCAATGTTCAGTAGAGTATAGCATTATTGGAGGCTGTGCAAGCTGGCTTGCAGGAGAACCCTGAAAATGTGGAGCTGCAATTTGAGAGGAAAGGGCTTGCTTTCAGCACTTGCGAACCTGTATTAAGCATGAGGAAAATTTTTTCAAACAAAAATTCTAAGGTGGATTGAACTTGGAGATGCCAACACCAAGTCCTTTCACAATTTTGTTAGACAGAGGAGGAATACCAACAGAATTACTAAACTGCAACTTGAAGATGGTACTATTACTGAAGATCGTAATGCAATTGCTCAGGCTATGGTTTTACACATCCAGCCTCAATCAATCCACCCTAATAGAACAGCTGTGGAAGCTTATATCATGAACAGTGGTAGAGTTCTCACTGAAGATGAAGGTGATGCTTTGATCGTCCCAGTCTTCTATGATGAAATAAAAAATGCCATGTTCAGCATCAATGAAGTCAAAGCTCCTAGGCCAGATGGGTTTGGTAGTTTCTTTTTCAAGCATAGTTGGAGCATTGTTGGAAATGATTTAGTCAGGGCTGTTCATGAGTTTTTTGAGTCTAGCCCTTTGTTAAGACAACTCAATTCTACCTTTTTTACTCTTGTCCGAAAAGTGGCTATTCCCATGGGCCTCAAAGACTATCGGCCTATTGGTTGTTGCTTAGCGATGTACAAGTGCATAACAAAGGTTCTTTGTGTCAGAATTGAAGTTGTGCTTGGTGTCTGGTTCACACTAACCAATCTGCTTTCATACCAGGCAGGAAGATCAGTGACAATATCCTTTTGGCTCATGAGTTGGTGCACAACTACCGCAGAAATAAAGGTCCTCCCAGATGTGCCTTGAAGATTGACTTGAAGAAAGCTTATGATTCCATTAGCTGGGATTTTTTGGAGTTGCTTCTTCACTTTCGGTTTCCTAGGAAATTCATACACTTGATTATGATTTGTGTTTGAACTGCTAAGTTCTCAATTATGATTAATGGAGCTTTGGAGGGGTTTTTCAGTAGTAAAAGGGGCCCAAGGCAAGAGGACCCTATGTCTCCATTGTTGTTTGTTTTAGCCATGGAGTACCTGTCTAAAAGCTTTGAGTACCAGCAACTTCAAGTATCACCTTGGCTGCAAGAAAATGAAGATTAGCCATCTTTGTTTTGTGGATAACTTATTTGTATTTTTCCATGGTGATCGGAACTCAGCTCATCAGATTAATAGTGTTCTTCAAGCCTTTTCTAGTACTTTTGTTCTTCAAGCCAATCCTGACAAAAGCTGCATTTATTTTTATGGGGTGCCTCATAGTGTGAAAGAGCAAATTTTGCAAGTACTTCCTTTTCAAGAGAGCTCTCTGCCTATGAAATATTTAGGCATTCCTTTACTCTCAACTAGCCTTAGAAGAGAGCACTGTCAGATTCTTGTTGACAAGATCACTAAAAGAATCAATCATTGGACTTCCAAATGCCTCTCCTATGCTGGTAGATTACAACTGGTGCGTTATGTGCTCATAAGCATGCACATTAATAGGTCTCCGTTTTTATGTTACCTACTGCTACTATTAAGGCCGTGGACAAAATTTGTAAAAGCTACCTGTGGAAAGGTGGTGATAAGTGGAATGGAGGGGACAAGGTGAGTTGGGCTGATATTTCCCTTCCAAAATCTGAGGGTGGTTTGGGTATTAAGAAATTCACGAATGGAACCAAGCTGCCTTAGCTAAACACGTTTGGGATCTTGTCACAAATAAAGATTCCTCAGGGGCTACTTGGGCGGTGGATAATAAATTGCGAAAACTCAGCTTTTGGGGTATTACTAAGCCTCTTAAGGCATCTTGGGGCCGGAGAAACATTATTAAACTAAGATAGAGGATTGCTCATTGTTTTGAATACAGATTAGGGAATGTTGCCTTATTCAACTTTTGGTTTGATCCTTGGGTGAAAGGTGAGGCTCTGATAACGATATAATCCGGTATTGATATTGAAGACTCCGATGTGAATAGGAAAAACAAAGTTTGTGAGCTCTGGAGGGATGGTGAATGGAACCTCCCTGCCCTATTTTTGATGACATAATAGCTGCTTGGGACTACTTAAAGATTCATCATAAAGTAGATATGGGGAATGAAGATTCTATTAGATGGAAACATACTAAGTCTGGTAAGTTTACTATTTCTAGTGCTTGGGTAGTTCTGAGGTAGAAATGATAGAAAGTTAAATGGTACAATCTCCTTTGGGGGTCAGGTCATATTCCCAGACATAGCTTCATTTGCTTGCATGCTCTTAAAAATAGGCTCATGACAAAGGACAAAATGCAGAAGTGGAGTGTAGGCCAATCTGCAACTTGCAACTTTTGTAACAATAATGTTGAAAGTGTTGAAACTTGTTTTTTCAACGCCCCTTCTCGGCCCGTGTTTGGCAGCAAGTGCTTAAAAATTGCAATTGGGCTAGAAGTGGTTTTAGATGGAGAAGAGAAGCCTCTTGATTCATTAGAAAAGCCGGTGTCAAGTCACTCCTTGCAAGGATCAGAAAAGCTACTTTTTTAGATCTGGTTTATTACATTTGGAAAGTTTGAAATCTGTTGGATTTTAAAAATAAAAAAATTTCTAAGGAGAATACGTTTCAAATGATTAAATGCAGTTATCATCCTCAGATTTGCAAAAGACAAAGACAATGTAGCTTTGTGTAATTGGTTATAATTTCCTTTGTTGCTCTGACTGTATAGCTGGTTTTGTTACTGTTGTCGTTGCCCTTAATTAGGGCTCTGATTCTTTGTACAGTGTTATTCTTTAATAAAATACTTCTAGCGATTTAAAAAAAAATCATGAATACAATAAGAAAAAGGTGATTAACAAAAACATTAAGAGACTACTTACACACGCCATTGACCAAGACAACTCCATAAAGAATCCACAGGCCCTGCATTAGTAAAATGTAGGTATAATTATACAATTTCCATAACAACAAATCAACAATGTGAATGAAATCCATCAAATAGGGGTGGCCACGGCCGAGCCGATCAAACATGGATTGGACTTGCCAAGACTGGTTTCGGGCCCAATAGGGAAAGAGTCTGATTTGAACCTTTCTTCATGGAACCAGAAACCATCAGTTCCGGTTCAGAATTCGAACCGGTTAAAATAAAAAATAATTTTAATTTATATATATATATATATGCATTTATCTCATATGGTTTAAAAGGGGAGAACAATTCTCTTTTATTGTCACTTATGTGTCACATGCTATTTAATGAGTTTATTTTTCTTGAAATTGTGTATATAAATTAACACACATATATATATATATATATATATATATATATATATATATATATATAATTTTTTTAAAAAGGTTGGAATTGACTAAACTGAAGGTTCATGAATTATAACCAGTAGATTCCAACTAGGTTCTGAACCGCCTTTTAAACTGTTCGGTTCATGACACGTGATCCGCCCTACCATCCAATTAGAACATATAATGATATAAATGAAATTTAAAGAGAGCTTTCTTTTATTGTTTACCTTTTCTATACAAATTAAAGCCAATTTTATTTAGAAATCAAAACCAACAAAAGAATATTGCAAATTCATAGATCTAAATTTATGTTTACTTCTAATTTCACCTTACAAAAAAAAAAGAAAAAAAAAAAGAGGAAATACCCACATGAAATTTAATCGAAAAAAAACAAAATTTCCAAATTTGGAACCCTAAGTCCCTATTGAAGAAAAGTAGTTAGGTTTAAGTTTGTAATATGATGGAATCATTAAACCTAAACCCCTAATCAATAAAAGTATTTAGCTTTTTAGTTTGTGTTATAATAAAACCATTTGAAAGTAAACTAACCAATTCGTAAAGAATCATGGGGATTCTTGAAGAGAAACATGAGAAGCCTAATAGTCCCAATATTAAATCGCTGGTGTCCAGAGCAAAGAGCTTGTTGCAGCTCATTCTCATCAATATACCCACTCCTGTCCCTATCCACCATCTGAAAGCTCCTAATTACATCTGGGTGTGTCCCTGGTGGAAAACCTGAGTACTTATATGAGTAACCACCCTGCCCATACCCTCCGGCATAAGAAGGTGGCGGCGCCGGCTCCCCATATCCTGTAGCATAGGACGATGGCTGCGGCTGTTGGTGCTGCCGTCTGTAGTCGGCAGGAGGAGGACTATCATACGAGTGGCTCTGCTGCTCAAAAGACTGCGGCAGGGAAGGCGCAGAGGGAGCAAAGGACTGCTGAGATGATTGTGGTCTTGTATAGGAAGACATTAATGAATTATTTTTTTTAAATAAATTATTCTCTAATCGAATTTTGGATTAATTCAATTCAAATTTGATTAATCCATTCAAAGTCTAGATTGAGTTTTTATATTTATCAAGTCTTTAGCGCTCTAGTATTAAATTATTAATCGATTGCTTAAAAAAATAACAAGAGGAAAATATTTCTAAATTCGACATTAGATTTAAAAAAGAAATAATAATTTTTTTGATGGAATGATAATAGTTTTTATTTATTGATATCAAAGGAAAGAATATGTCAAATTTAGTAAATTCATCAATAACTATTTAATATGTTTAAAAAATAAAATTAATAATCGTTTGATTAATAAAAAAATTTATTATTGGAGCATCAAAATATTCAATAGTTACACAATAAAAATATATTCTCAAATAGTAAATTTAGCTTTTCAAAAAAGTTAATATTTCATAAGTATTTTTTCTCTTAGTTTGAAGTATTTTCTATTGACATTTTATATTTCTTCTGCCAGTTAGATGGTATATGCAATAGAGAATGGTGTTCTGCCTTGTAAATAGAAAATTTTCAATATATATATATATATATATATATAAGTAGTTACTTTATAATAAAAATTGATGTTTTAAAAATTTTATGGTTTCTCAAATAGAACAGAACAACTTTCTCTTTTTCTGCCTATCATGTTGGAAATGAGGTTGAAGAAGCATTACCATGCTAACATACTAAAGAGACATTTGTGATTGTTGTTAGGTGTTAAAAATACAGGTTTATAATTTTTTTTATTTAATTGACTAATTTTTTAAATTTTTTATAAACTGCTTTTTTCAAACTTGCTTTTGACAAAAATATTTATTTATCTGCTTCTTTTTAAAAACAGTTTTCAAAACTCAAAAAATTTAAAAATAAATTTTTTTTTTTCCAAAAATGCTTTTGGAAAATTCAATGTCAAACGAACACTAAGAGTATCATAACTATAAAAGATATACAATAATAAAGCAAATTAAGAAACGAACAAGTAATAGGCAAAATGAGCATCTACAAAAACCAATAGACACCAAATTCTGACTGCATATCAATCATGCTTCTTTAAATTGGAGAATCCGTTTCTTCACATGGATGACCGAGCACATGGAGGTCTCTTGAGGCGCCATAATGGCTCTTGGATTCAAGGTTATGTCATGAATTTGGGGCATTGTGATATTACTAAAGCTGAATTATGGGCAATGTATGAGGACATTAAACTTGCTTATTCTCTCGTTATTAGAAAGCTAGTCGTAGAATCGGATAACAAAAATATTGTGAAGATGCTTAGAGGGAACAAGAGAATTATGACTGACTGTTACTCTTTGGTTAATGCTGTGAAAGGTCTGCTCTCTCACTTTGAAGATATTTGAATTCGTCGCATTTATAGAGAAGCAAATTCGTCACTTTGAAGATATTTGAATTCAAATTTTGTAGCAAAACTAAATGAACGAGAATCTCTACTTCATCCTCCTCCAAATTTTATATATTGACTTTTACATAATATTTTGAATTCTCATTAGTTTTTTTTTTTTGAGCTTTGTTCCCCTTTTTGTAAAAAAAAAAAATGAGAATCCGTTCAATGGCCCTTTGTTAGAAGGATATCTAACATTGTCCTCAACTCCAATATCAATTAACATTATTTAACCAAGCCATGACACCAAAGATTGAGATGCCTAATGCCATATTAAAATCTCTACTCTTTTCTGGGATGCATTAACCTAAACTTCATATTTATTCGGTCTCTCTCCCAAGAAAAAAAAGAGTACAACACATTTTGCTTTTTCTTTTTATCTAGTATTGGAATTATAAGGTGACCATATATATTCTGATATTCAAATGAACCAATCTTTACTTAGCCAAAGCATGAGCATATTTTCATCTAGGTGCCTTGATTCGCATTTCTCCCTTTTATAGCGAAATAATCATTCCGAAAGAGACCATACACACCTCCCATGTTAGTGGCACAGTCACAAAAAAATTGAATCATACTAGATTGTCATTTGTCAATGTTGAGAACTCAGGTTTAATGTCCTAAGCTACCTAAACAAATTATTCACAAGTCACAACATTTAAGATTAATTAATCGCGTAATTGCGTAATATCATGGAATTCAATAATTCAACCAGCATATGAAGTTTAATCGAAGAATGGAACTTGACACAACATTGTAAGTAATCTGGCGTCAGGTCTTTTGATTACTTGCTGGCATGAGTCTAAATTTCAGACGAAGCCTGAGGAATCCAAGGACAGAGATCTGCACCCACTTTTAAGTACCCATTTTCACTAATCCGCCGTTAATGTTGCCTCAGCAGGAATCTTCCAAAATATCAACTCACACTAATTTCCTGACATTTTCAAAACAACATCTGAAGTTAAGATAAAAACACACCTTTGAAGATAAGATTTTTATATTAGAAGAAAAGCAGAAAAATCTTATTATATAAATTTAGGCTTCCACAGAGAGTTAGCAACTTCAAAAGCTCAAGACATCTCAACTAAACTTTAGCTTGATCCAACTAGTTTGTTAGTATAAGAATATAAATATACAACAGTAGCATCCATGTAAATATCCAACATTTTTGCAGTTTTTAAATCTAGTAAAGCAGATGGAGGATGTGAAAAGTGAACCTAAAAGTTTGGTTAGATTCAGATTTATGGGATTTAAGCAAACCCAGATTCAGATCATGAAACGCAGTCAATTATTTCCTATAATCAACTAGATCTTTGGAAATATTTACCGCATTTCACAGTTAATAATTTTGAACCCATCTTCTACATGATGAAAAAAGATCTTAGATCAAGGCTCCCTATAGAATCACAAAGGCAGATTCATGTATACCCTAACCAGAAATGTTGAGTTAAAAAGGCTCCTAATTTTGCTTATTCGCACCTTCTTCTACAAAGGACGTGTAACAAATCCTGTCAACCATAATTTCCACCAACTCTTCATGCTTCTTTAATTGCTCTGCTTTCCTAAGCTGCCGCAGGACCATCTCATAAACAGGCAGACCGGGTTTCAAGCACTTCTCCGCGATCATCTCTCTTAAATACTTGTATGCATTGTTCCAGTGTCCCATTCCACAATACATTGAAATCAAAATGCGGTAGGTATTCACATTAGGTTCAACATCATTCTCATCCATTTCCTTCTTCAACTTCAGAACCATGTCCATTGATTTAAAATCAACAAACATTCGCATTAGGATATTGTACGTCACTGTATTGGGGTTACACTTCAATTCCTTCATCTTAGCATACATCCTATGAGCACCATTTATATCTCGCAACTTGGCAATACACCCAAGTAGAGTATTGAAAGTAGACGCATTCCGGCTACACCCTCTCCTAACCATCATTAAGCACCTTAAAGGCTTCGTCGAGATTCCCACTCTTACAATGAGTCTCTATAAGAAAATTATAAGTAATTGTACCAGGAGAACATCCCAATCTCTTCATTTGATTATACACTTGCAAAACCTTGTCAGTCCTGCGAGCTTTAACATGTAACCTTATCAAATTATTAAAAGTAACCGAATTTGGTTCACAACCCACATCAAGCCTCTCTGCGAAAACACCATGAGGACGGGTGATTTGCCCACATCTACATAAAGCATCAATTACTATACTGTATATATAAACATTGGGCTTAATGCCAACCATTTTCATTTCCTTAAACACCCTCTCAGCCTCCGGTATATTTCCTGCCTGGCACCACCCACGAACCAGGTTTGTATACACAATAACGTCAGGCTCAACCTTAACACTATCAAAAAAGGACCGAGCTTCATTAGCTCTTCGTTTCTTGCAAGATACTAATCAAAATCGAAAAAGCAATCTTATCAAGCTTGCACTCGTAATCCTCCAGACGGTTAAACGCGTGTACAGCCTCCGCAGCCAATCCGGCTCGGACGTACCGCAGAAAAGGTTCGAATAGTAACTTCAATTTTTCTGGCTCTCATGGTGTCAATAACTTGCCAAGCCAAATCAAACTGTCTAACCTTACCGGCAAGATCAACCATCTCGCTGTAAGGCCCCCGGGAGTGAACGATGTACCAATTGAAGAAAGCAAGGGCCTGGAGAAACGGAATGCCGTGGCGGACGGCGCCGCATTTCTCTATAACGCGACGGACGACGGCGGAGATTAGGAAGAGAGATGGAATGGTGGAAAGAGAAAAGCTTGGATTTTTACGATGATGGTGTTTGATAAAGGAGTGAAAGTCGTCGGCAAGTAAGGTTTCTTCGGGAGATATAGGAGGGTTCGAGTCATATTCTAAGAGACAGAGATTGTGAGTTTATGGGAGAAGAAGAAAAGGGGAAGAAAAAAGCTTTAGGAAGCCCTGAGACTGAAGAAGAGGAGAAAGAGAAAGTGCTAACCGAGTTCTCGTTCTGATCGCGCCCATATTCACAGCTTTGAGCAATGGCTATGGCTGTATTTTGCCTAAAATTTTAACACGAGAGACCAATGATGCATTTTGCCTAAAATTTTCTTTGAAACAAAGTCCAAAATATATGGGGCCAGCCTCTCCTACTCACCAACACAAAGGTCCTTTTGTTGTTCTCCTAACCTCTGTGCTGAAACTGAAGAAGGGAGTGTGATTTCTACCACAACTCATGGGCAAAAAGGTCAAGTGGAGCTGGACCTCTGCTCTCATCGGAGCAGCGTCAGCTACGGCAGTAACAACCCTCCTCGCCGTGAAGCCTAAGGACCCAACCTTCAATTTAATCTCAATCGATTTCACTTCCTTCAAGCTCAATCTCCTCGTCCTCGACACCGAGTTAGTTTTCACCGTTCACGTCACTAACCCGAACATCACCCCCCGTCCATTACTCCTCCGCCACCATCTCCATCTTCTACGACGGTTCTCTCCTCGGCTCAGCCCAGGTCGAGGCGGGCTCTCAGCCGGCTAGGTCTTGTAAGATGCTTCGGCTCCAAGCTCGGCTCGACGGGCTGCAGCTGGCCCACCATGCCTCGAAGTTCTTCGGCGACGTCGCCGTGCGGGCGATGGTGCTGGATGCAAAAGTGGATATTGAGGGAGCGGCTAGGGTATTGTGGTGGGACCACAAGTTTAAGATCCACGTGGAGAGTCATGTCACCGTTGATCCTCTATTTCTTGATGTCGTTGATCAGGAAAATAAGTCCCATCTTGATCTTTTTCTTGCTTAAGATGCTTCCAGTGTGGAATTTTTTTTTAATAAACAAATTCCCATTTTTCATCAGTTTATTGATTTTAAAAATTATTTTCCATTTCTACATTTGGAGGAAATTTTCTTTTAGGATTCAAACCTGTAAATAAAATTGTGGAGTTAGCACTTTGAAAGTAAAAAATGAGAAAGAAAGAGTGATATTTTTTTACATTGTAGTTTAACATTAAATTAATTTGGAAAGAAACTGATTAGTGATTATTTTTATAAAAAATAATAAAAAAAGAGAATTTGAGGCTTTTTTTTTCATTGTGTAATATAAAAATAATTTGAGGCTTATTTTTATTATTTTAAAATAAATACATTGTGAAAATGAACTTATATTTCATTTCTTAAAAAAATTGTAATCAATCATAAAAAGAATGATTGTGATGATTAATATTAAATAAAAACATATTACTTTTCATCTTAATTTTAATATATCAATAATATTTATTTGATTTTCGAACATTTTAGCAATATTTTTTAAATCTCAAAAGTAATTTTTAGACTTGGACCGACAAAAAAATTTCCTACTAAATAAAAATTTATAAATTTCAAATAAATAATCCATAAAAAATATTTAGTTAATTAATCTAAAATTTAATTTTAGAAGAAATTAATCATCAAACAAAAATTGTGTCATCTATTATCTATGAATCCAATAAATAATATATTCTCATAAAAAAAAAAAAAATTATTTGCTACGCGCCCTCGGCTGGCACCCGCCGCCTACACCTGGTCGGTGCTGGGTCGTGAACTGAAGAGGAATCTGCGTTTTTAGGCAACCTGTTAGATGGAGAAAGGAAAAACCAGAGAGCTAGTTGTCTCCGCCCTACAATTTGCTTGCACTGATGATGTCTCCACCAATGTCGCCGCCGCCGAAAGGTCAATTCTTTATTATGCTTTCCTTTTCATCATGTACATGTCTTTTGTGTACCCTTTTCATTGTTATTTCTGATGATTTTGTGAGTTTACATTTCTTCGCTTGATCGATTGCACAAGTTAATTGCTGCTTTGAAAGAGCAGGACTTCAATCTCTAATTTCAACTAGATCATATATTTAATTCGCTAAAACTCAACCATAGATGTTTCTGTAATTGATGTATCTGATGGTGTTGTGGGTTTACTTTTTTTCGCTTGATTGATTGCATAAGTTAATCACTGCTTAGAAAGAGCAGGACATTAATCTCTAGTTTCAACAAGATCATATACTTATTATGCTAAGGCTCTATCATAGAGGTTTCTTAATTTTTGTATTTGATACATCTGGTGTGGTGGTTTTCTGGGTTTACTTTTCTCTGCTTGATTGATTGCACAAGTTAATCACTGCTTAGAAAGATCAGGAATTTAATATATAACTTAAACAATATCATATTTTTAATTTGCTTAAGCTCTATCATATTTTTAATTGGACTTAATAGGCCCATGTAGTTGATTTTTGGATCTAAGAAACACTTGTAGTTGAATTTTTAGTATATTTAAATGCATGTGCTAGTCATTTCCTAATATTTTACACTCATTAGGCTGATATGAAGGATCACATGTTGTGCTCGCTCAGCCTATGAATGTTTAAATATCATGAAATGGCAAGTACAAAGGCTCAAGTATCCGTATGCACATATCTATTAGATTCAAAAATCAAATACGAGTGTCTATTAAGTTTTTTTTTTTTTAAGAACAGAAAAGTACAAGGCACATTAGCAATCGTGTGATCTATAGCACCGGGCTGGATATGTATCAATCCTTTTACGAAATCCGTTTTTCCTTTAAAAGAAAAGAATTTTTTCTGGGTGGTAGGGTAAGTCGACGTGCATAATCCCATGGTTCATGTTCATTTTGTTACCAAATATTTCTGTTCATAGAGCATATAGCCTAATAGAGCAGTATACTAATAGCTCGAACTAGATTGTGGGACTCATATAAGATTGCACACATAATGGTTGATGGTGCAGTGGATAAGGTTGTGATGTGGATGTGGTGGAAGGAAAATCCTACCAACATGGCAATCATGAATGATTGGCAGAGCCGTTCTTAGTATCAGATTCAGACCCATATATTTAGATTTGTATTATATATGACATGTATGTTTGAGTGCCGTCCATGGGAGGCAGTGTGGGTGGGATAGAAACAAATAGTTAGGAGCTATATTTAGATTTGGGATCTATATCTTGCCAATTGTCGACCACTCTCTGTTTGATATATGTAGAATATCTAATCTCTTCTAGATTTCTAGAAAACTTTCACTTTCAATATCTTTCATGTTGAAAAAGAATAATCCAAGAAGCTTGGTGGTGTGTTTCATGATGATCAGGGTTGCTAAGTGCTAATCTAGGTACCTGCTCTGTTTTATCATGCTGAACTGTGGGGTGTGTTTCCTAGTCTTAAAGAAGCTTGGAACCCAGGTTGAAAGTAAGTGCGACTTCAAATAGATAATATTATTAGCCTATGTTTGGTGCAAATTACAGAATTGATGGAATTCATATGCAATTTATATTTAGTACAGAATTAGAAGAATCCGTTTGCAATTTTTTTTTTCTTTTTACAATTAGGTATTCAAATTAATATATATATATATATATTTTTTATTTTTGTACATTCACAATTTATTAATAATAAAAAAAAGAAATAAATGTGTACATGTAATAAAAGCACAAACATATTAATTCTTAAACAAAATTTTAAAAGTGATTGGCAAATGAGGTTTGTACTAAATTTATTTGAATTTATTTATATTAAACATGTCCTTGGTGTTAAGCAGGCCATCCCCTAATATGCTGATATTCGTTTGTGGAATTAGGATATCATCTCTTGGGAAGACAAAGGAACATTCAGATTATACATTTTTTTTTTTTCATGAAGCAAACACTGCAGCTGATAAAATAGCCAATTCTGCTTTCATACAAAATGTGCTCTTTGGTTAGCATGGGGTAACCCCAAATAGGTTAGGAGATGTTATTTCGTTGCATTGTTGCTTCCTAATTTTGTTAGCTTTTTTTTTTTTTGTCTATGAAAAATAAAAATAGCATGTTAACTGAACAAGATGGTAAGTCGGTCTTTGTAACGAATGCAAAACTCTAGTGGGATATAGTGATGCTTTACAATGTTAACTTTACCGAATGCAAATCATAAATCATTGTCTGCTTTCATGCGAAGATGCATATTGAGAAATGAAAGGAAAAAATTATTTGGGGAAAGAAGAAAGAATGATAATTAAGGAAACACCAACGATAATAGCTGTCTTATGTCTAAACTTGAATCAAGCCAGTGGCGAATTGGCACACAACTAAAGTTTTCTTTATTAATTAGCATTCACTCAACATGAAAAATTATGCATATTATAAAGTCAAAATATTTTTTTCGGATTTATGTCTTGCAAATGGGAAAAGAAAAACCAAAAGCTGGGAAATCTTACCTATGACAATTGATGTGTGCTGCTCTCATTTTTGTGAATTTTTATAAATCAATTTGATAATATAATGCTCTGATATTGAATCCAGTTCAGTCTAGGCCAATATTATGATATTTTTGTGGCCTGCTTCTCCACTTTCTTATTCTTCTCCTCCTCCTCCTCCTCCTTCTTCTTCTTCTTCTTCTTCTTCTTCCGCAATTTCATCAGTAGGCTGAACAAAGTGGAGCTGTAGTCGGCCATCTTCTCTATGAGCATGTAAGAACTCTTGGGTGGGGATCCGCACTTGCTTCAGGACGAACCTCCCATCATGACGGTACGACTTGAAGGAAACCCATGGTTTTCCACTCTTTCCTATGCTAGATATCGGCGGAGGGAATGCTCCTCCGCCCAACCTCCATCGCCGGCTTTGATTTTCCGGCGAGGAATTCCTTGTGATGCATGTTTTCTCCTCGGGTGGTGGGTGTTGCCTATTTTCTTCATTGATATCAATTATCTTCATGTCTTCAACATCATCAAAGCTTTCGAAGCCAAGCCCTTCTGTGCACATCTGGAGATTGTCGTGGTTCCTGGGGGAAAACTTGTCGCCATTTCTGAAATTAGATGATGCAGGACAAGAAGCAGGATTTTCATTGAAATCAAATAATTCAGTGAAGGAGGATTGCTGAACGGGTTTTACAGGCCGGTTAGTTTGATTCCATGAAGAGAGGGATTCAATAAGCGAAGGAGTTTCTGATATATGTTGAAGGCTTCCACAGGCAGCCATATTAGCCTTAAGCTCAGGCTGAGGCTCAGTTGTATTCTGATTGATTGATCGATTCTTTTTCTTTTGTTTCCTGACAGATAAAAAAGGAAACAAAGAAGCACGAGATTAGAGTTGGTAGAAAAAATCAACATATAGATGCTATTAATAAGGATAATTTTTTTCTTTTTAATTTTTTTTTTTTTTGTGTTTTTTCTACGAGAATAATATGATTGACTAACCAATTTAGAATTATTGTTGGACATTAAAAAAATATGTTGAATTTTTTAATTTTTTATAAACTATTTTTTATAAATATGCTTCGGGAGAAAAAAATCAATTTATCTGTTTTTTTTTTAAAGCTAAAAAAATAAAGATAAAATTTTTTTCCAAAAAAAATTGTCAAACATGTCTATTAATACTCTCTCATTGAATTGAATTATTTAAATCGGATTAATTACAGTCTATCAATTATTACTTTAAATTTGAAGTAGACAAGAATTTTGTGATGGATATGTCAACCATTGGAGTAAAATGAGGATGAATGGTTATTGTTATGACTTTGGATTTTCTCTATATCTACAATCTGGACTCTTCAATTTGAGATGAACGATAGAGATTCTTCTTAAAACATAAAATCTGAAATTTTTAGGTAATAAATAATAATTAATAAAGTTGAATTGTCTTTACCAATAAATTTTAGATTAGTAGTAATCATATAATATTAAGTGTTTGAGATTTTAAATTTGAATTCGATCCTTTATAATTAGAAAAAAAAAAAGTTAAAATTGTCTAAACACTACAAGCTCATGTTTATTTGGATTTTTTTTAAATAAATAAATTTTAATGGTTATAATTATATGCATAATTTTCCTATTAAAATTGAAATGAAAAAGCCTATTTTTTGATAAAAAGAATTAAATTTAAATAAATATTTTATTAGGAAAAAAATTTTAAAATGTATTTAGCTATTTTAATTTTGATATAATAGCTGTGAATTTGTGATGCTACAGCAACAGTAAGTTAATGGGTAAGATGAATTAGTAAATGTAGATAGAAGGACCACAATCTTTTACTTTGCCAACCGATTTTTGGCAAACTCTATAACTTTTTTTGTGATTTTTAATTTATAATCAATTTATTCATTTTTCTGTCAAAAACACCATTTTTTTTTCAATTTTTTCATTATAAATTAAAGTTATGTAGTAATTACACTCACCAAGCATTTTTAAAAATAAAAAATAAAAAAAAAATCATGTCAGTTCATATTCTCGATTGGTCATTTTGCTGTCAAAATCTGAATCAATAATAAATCACTATATATATAAAAAAAATAATAATAATTTTTATATATTTGTAGTTGTTTTATAAGTGAATATGAGCTGTCTACAAAATCCAGAAAAATAAAAATAAATTCCATTAGGAAGGAGCCACCATTAATTAGATGCTTTTGCTGTAATTTGAATGGAAGTCTTTGGAATATTCTCATTGATCCTTTTAACATGTCCACTCCTTTCTCAGAAAAAGACAGCCTGCTGTTCTCCATTTCTCAAATAACTGTGTCTCGATAGGAATTGATGCCAACAGGGAGAGAGATAAGTAAGTTCATGTTGTTCTGTCCATAGAAAAAGCCATATTCGTGTTGCTCTCTTTTGCCACACCATTTTTACAAGCTTTCCCCTCGGCACTACCACATCTAAATTCTAAGGATAAATAACACAAAAAACAAATAAACTTTAATATATTATCATCAAGTTGAATCTTAATGTTTATTTGAGGACGGAATACTAAGTCGGAATGTGCTAATTATTTTTAAAACGTTACATTGGTCTGCTAATTCTGCAACACATTACCTCCTCCTTCATTAAAACCCATAAACTAATTTTTTTTTTCTTTTATTTTTGTCAATAGAGATTTTAGAGAAAACTCTAGAAAGTTTTGCAATTTGCCGACTCAACGTAATGAGAGAAGAAGCTAGCATGTTCTGCAATCAGTGGTTCAATATATATGGCGTTTTAATCCTAATCACCGTGCTACCTTACCCTTCCGTCCTTCAATTCGATCGCATTTTGTTCTTCAATTCAACAGCAGATGAACAATAAAGCAATGACTTTAGTATCAATAAGTTCAAAATTTATCGGTGATTTAATAAAGACAAAAGAAGAAAATAAAATCGTTGCTACAGTGGTTTTTGCTTAACCAACAGCATCAAAGATAACAAAATCAAAGCCAACTATATTTAAAGATGATAGGTGCTGGAGATTAGATAATAAACGAAATTACGTTGTTCAATTAACAACTAATTTCATTGCTAATGAAAGTAGCTGTAATTGTCAAGTAATGTTAGTTTCACACTGTGGAAATGTCATCCATAAAATTAGAATAACAGCCAACACAGGAAATATGCATAAAACAATTCACAAACATTCTCTTAACATCCTCCAACTCAAGCAGATAGATCAGCCACCTTTACGTGGAATCACCTGGTTTTCATCGCCAAGCTTCTATGAGTTCAGTCCTTGAACCTACACGGCTCAAGTTACTAAGCACTCGAGTCTTTTCAACTGGCACTGCAACACGAAGTAGAGATTGCTGCCGAGTTACATCGCGGGGACTCTTTCTGAGATTTGGATTGCTTGATTGGCCAACCTTGCTTTTTCCAGGACTTGTATTGACAGTAAGTGTTAAATCATTGACAATGCAAGTGCTTCTACTGATAAACGTATTGACCCGAGCAGCAGAGTCAGAGGATTGATATCCTTTGGCAATTAACTTCTCAGCAGAGACCATAGAATTGTAACTTTCTCCGTCAACAAGGACATTGTTTTGACAAGAGTTGCCCGAACTTTCTACAACAGGTTCTTCGTTACTGAAGGCTTGCTCAGTCATTTCATCATCTTCTTCAGCATCTTCCATGCAGGAACGTGAAGGGCTCTGGTGACCATTCTCATCAAATGGCTCAAGCTGCGATGCAGGAGTTGGCCCCAATGCAGAATCTTCTCTTTGTCGCAGTGTCCTTAAGATAAGGATCTTAAGAAAGTTCATTACTTGAACAACATACATCAGTGCAGTCAAAGGATCTGCCATCTGCAACAATATCAGATCTTTTCGATTAGCACCATAATCACTTTCCAGTAATTTCGAATATATTTTCCGAAACTAGAAGACTAAATAAATTTTGGGTATATCTATATTTCTCTATCACTGATGGGTTGCCATGTCTGTGGTATCTAGTGATAGACTCACTTTAGTCATGTTTGGTGCAAAAACCATGGCTATGTTGTGTGCATTCATCTTGTTTATATGTTCTTGCTGGACAACATCAGCCATCAGGTTGATGACCCAATCCAATAGAGCAGCTTCTGTAGGGGGTAGGTGCCTTGCAAGCTCAGCACAATCTTCTTCTGATTGGCATTGCATTACCTGCTCAGGGGATAGAGAATCCAGAACCCCAGTTGGGAGCTCTCTGAACCAAGCCTAGAGAAACAATAAAAGTAAAGATCAATAAATGGATCTCTAATGCAAAATGAAACGATGGAATCAATGTTGTGAAAGAAATTTCCAATATTTGACAGTGCCCACCCAAATGCACATGATGCTAAAAGCCTGACGAGAGCTATGATGCTTATAAAACAGAAGGATAATATCAAAATAGGAGATTAGTGCTCATCTCTGCTTAGATTTTGTTTCACAACAAGCAAAATTAGCTATAATATCAATGCTGAAAACTTAACAGAATAATCAAGAAGAATGCCACGTTAAGAGCCCAATTTTACAGATGGCATGCTAAATATGAACAAGAAAAGTAACTTAAGCACTCAAAATAGGCAGATTTAACATGGAGCTGAAAGTTCAGGGAAGACCATTGTCCCTGTTGAGTCACGGTATTATATCAAGGTCATTAATATGTATGTTGGTTATAATGGCAGCATCAGGTATTGCAGTGGTGCAATGACATTGATTAAGGAATAAAATTAGTTGAGTGGAGACTCTCTGGGTGTGAGTGTTAAGGCTAGCTGTGTAGTTGCAGGAATGCAACCATAATTGGGGCATTCAACATATAAGCTTAAAGTTTGCAGCATGGAACAACAATGATGGTGTGGCAGCAGTCGTGGAAAATGGTGTCACACTTTCATACCTGACTAGCTCTACAGATATACCACATAGTGATCAGTGTGGCAGCATCTTTAAATGCTGCCTGACCACCCACCTTTTTTAGCTATCCTTCCCTGATTAACAGGTCATTTCTTGCATCATATATTACTTAACAAAAATACAAGAACAGGAGAAAATTATCTGCAGCCACTTAGATTCCTCCTGGATGAATACTATACTAAACACAATGTATAATATGTCACAAGCAGAAATCCTGTAAAAGGGAATCGATTCGAGATTAAATTTGTTGCTATACCTTGACAAGTCCTGCCAAACAATGTACATCAATTCCTTCTGCTACCACTCCTCTATTTAATTGCTCTCTCACATACTCCTCCTGACTATTTTCTCCATTGATTCTGAAAATCCCTTCTGCCTGGTTGCAGTAATTAGCACTTTGATTATGACCAGCAGAATCAATAAAAACTGAAATCCATCTAACTATATATAAAAAAATCTTATTAATCATATAATCATACATCATTTTATAGATAGTTTTTCCTTTCTTTTTCAACAATTCCTACTCGTTGAAGCCAGCCTATTGATGCTACCATAGAAAATAGCAAGATGAATGTACCTGCAAGCCGCCTTGTGCATACAAGCGTCTTTGCATTAGCAAGAGTATAGTTGGCACACTATTCCCTCTGGAGTCATATGACAACTGCATGGATTCAGTTGAAACTCCAAAGACAGTTGTACTGCATGTGAAAATTTAACGAAAGTTTACTTTGAATAAAATATAGTTGCCATAATATAAGGAGCTACAGAAGCAACATTTAGTACCAGCATTTGTACCATTTTGTGAAACATGAAGCAACTTATGCGTTCGGAGACCATAGGCATTTTTTGTGACTCAACAAATGCATATTAAATTCTTATTAAAGATGCTAGCATATGGAGAGCATCTATAAACTCCCCAAATAAGCTTACACTCTTGATCACCAATGAGCCCAATGTGCTGAAAGTTAAGATGCACGTGTGTTATAAACCTATAAGAATAGGCAATTTTTTCAGGCATAATAAGTAAATTGGAATCCAAGGCTAGAAACTTTCCATTTTGCAGGTTTTTCTAGATTTGGATGTTGTCATATCAGGATGACTTTTGTAGTTATCAGTGTCAATGAATCATGTAATTCTCGCTTAGAATTATGTGGAACCTTCAATTATTCCAAAGTCTCAAAAATTGGACAAATTTGAATTCCAAAAGAATATATGCATAGAAGAGGTTCCAAATACCCTCACAGGCTGCATCAAACCTATCAACTATCAAACCTGTATTTAGCCTCATAAATTATCTACCACTATACCACTGAACATTCATTTAGGGTAGAAACCACAACAGATTCTGAGAATGGTGGAAGGTGATCATATTAAACTCTGTGCTTGATCAATTTACATTTATATGCTCAACAAGTCCATATTATTATTGCAAATTATTCCTCCACACCAGATTAATGAAACATAGAAGTTCTAGATGCTTTTATTTCTTGGCACTAGACATGCCTACACAAAATCAGAAACAGAATGTGTTGTTCCTAAGTTCCACCTTAACGATGAAGAAACATGCAATGCGAACATATACTTGTGTTTGACAGCAGTTAAACCTTAACATGTACATATGTACATAGACAAGCAGTTAAATGTTAACCTATAAACTGCATGAAATTTTGACTTTCTGGAGATGAAATATTTTTTTTTAATTTTTATACATTTGCATGTTTCTTAAAGCAATACAAGAAGTGGATCACAAACTATAAAATTCAAGTTCCAAGTATCTGTATAGCTAGCATTATCCTATCTGAAAGCATATGGGTCATCAACAAAACAAAAAAGCACTTACATAATCTGTGAAGTCAGGAAAAAATGGAAGAAAAGCACTTACAATACAGGATTTTCAGTAAAAATTTTATAACGCTGCCAATATCATTGACATAACTGTTTCTCAACTTTTACAGCATAAGGTGGAGGTACCATAACTAGGAGTAGCCAGCCCACAAGGGGTAGGAGAGATCGGTTTTTACATGGTTATATACTCTCAAATACAGTCCAGAATTCAATTAGTTCAAGTTTATGATTACTTAAATTGCCACCCTTAACATTAATTGCTATACAAAAGCAACGAATATCTTTCAATTGCTCTAAAATTCAAGCAAAGACATAATATTCATCATATGATAGAGTGTTTTTGCTGTCCCTATATGAGTTCAACTCATGATAGTGTAGATCGACTAAGATCTAAAAAGAGATAACAGCATCTAACGGAATCAGTTGAATTGATTTACACCATTTTAGTGGAACTTCACAACAACATTAACACATCACAAGAAAAAAGAGAATAGATCCAGCAATTAATGGCAAATAACCTCAAAATACTCCCACAATGGACAAGTCACAATGTTAGTAAAAACAATCCACAGTTGAAAGAAAACTAATTATTGAAAGAATCGAGTGGCATAAGCTTAGGAAAAAAATGATAATTCGCAAATTAAATTCAAATAATTGAGTAGCATGTGCTTAAGAAACACATCAGAAGTAGCAAAGCAGGTAACTAAATTCATTAGAATTGCATTTCCACTTTTGCACAACCAATACCCATCAGATAAAGCAAATTAATAATGACAAGACTTATGCAAGAAGCATTGCCAAAGAAAAACATACAGTACCTAGCACTAGGAGCCCTCCTGGGAACTTCAGGCTCAAACTCCACAGGCAAGCCCAGGAAACCATGAAACCTATCAAAGGTAACATGAGCAACATGGCGCACATTGGTCGGCCAACCGATCTCCATGGCACAAAGCTCCCTCCTATCACTCTTGCAAGCCACCAAAGATTTCCTAAAAATAGTAATAACCAGAGTCAACAAAGATAGCTGTTCCCTCTGCTTATTTTCTCTCTCTTTCACAAAATCCTCATCTGGGTCACACCGTGTCACCGGAAAACCCTCCTCATCCTCCTGATTACCGCCACCATTACCTTGTAATAAAGAAGATTGGCTCGAGGATACGCAGGATAAGGAAGAAGAAGCAGAATTAGAAGGGCAAATGGTAACTGGCGATGTAGGGAAATGGGAAGGAGAGTAAAGAACCTCGGTCATGGCTGGCAATGAAAAGGTCGTATCTTGCAATATTAAAACCAAAACAATAATAATAATAATAATAATTTCTTTTTTCAATTCAAGAAGACAAGAAAACAAAACAAGATTTGCTATAGTTGTTGTTGTGATGAGAAGTTTTCACCAAAGGTAGAGTTGGATTCAAGAATTGGGTTCTTGTTTGTGGGACGTGAGAATCATTAACTCCAAGAAAGACTCTTTCTTTTTTAATAAATTTTAGTGTGTGTCTGTCTCTCTCTCTCTCTAAAGAGAGAAGATTTGGTGGGAAATAAATGAAGGGATAAAGGAATACAAAATGGATATACATAAAAGCAAAGACTAATATAATTATAATTATAATTATAATTATAATTATGGGATTTGTTAAGTGGGTCATTAAAATCTGTTGGTTGGTTCACTTTCAAAATTACCACATATTATTAACCATAAGACTGCCTTCCTCTTAAAAAGGAGAGAAGAAAACAGAAGACAGCTCTCTAGGAGTTGGAGTGCAGCTTTTTAAGGAGATAAAATAAAAATACAGCCTGCCATAATTTTTTTTATGCAGAAAAACAAATATCGAACTATAGTATATATCAAAAAAAAAAACTCATCTTGCTATATTTTCTTAATAATGATTAGCTTATGCATTTTAACATTTAAGTGCTAATTAGTTTAAATTGCTCCTAAAAACTCATGCTTTTTCTCTCTCTCTCTCTCTCTCTTGGAATGGAGGGTTAAATAAAATTTTGGATTCAATTACCACAGAAATAACTTCTGCTATTAATTTATCCAATTATATCCTATAAATGTTTTTTTCTTTCTTTCTTTTCTTTCCAAAATCCTTATCATCCATAAATTTTTGTAAAGATTTTTTTACAATTAATAAAATGACTCAAGCTTTTTCTTCATTAGATAGTGGGATTGAATTCGAATTTTTAGTATGAAATATATTTAAAATTTAAAAAAAAATATTGTTTTCCCTTTACCGATCTACCCACAACAAACACCAATAAAAAATAAAGAAAATGTATTTTTAAAGATGAAATTAATTGTAAAAATTTAAATGTGATATTATTAAAAAATTGATTTTAATGTAAATTGATTATGGTAGTAAAGGTTGGAGGGGGGTTATTTAGGCCTATTAAAATATAAATGCAATGGTATATAAAAAGCTTATATATTTCCATTCGATGATTTCAAAAGCCAAGTCCAACCTCAAATTATGTAATCTTTAGGCTTTAGCATGCCTTACACCCAAATCATTTAACTTTGACGCGTGAGACACTAAAAGCTATGGTTTCTAATTTCTATGATTTTATGTCTTAGTTTGTGCTTAATTACATTCCCTCTTTCTTTGCTTTAATGCTAACTTTTACTTTTTATAATAATAATAATAATATGCTATATGTATTTAGATCAATATGATGTTCAATAGAATCATATTTAAAAGTAATGATTCTAAATTGATACCAAATTAAAACAAAATTATATGTTACTAAACTAATATAACATAGCATTTATTGTGTAATTCATAATTTTAATAGCTCATTATTGCAAATAATATCTATATATGTTCACCCTTCCAATGAATCCCAATATAAAAAATAGTGAAGCTCGTGGTCCAATAATAAATGACTTCCAAGACAATTATAACAACATTGAGGCCGAATTAACGGATTTCTGTGAATGAAAAGGTGAACTGGTGTATGATTCAATCTCCAACAAACTCCTAGATCTAGTCTGTATATCATGTCAAGCAAGAATTTTGATGATAACTGAATAAAATGAATGAACGGATATAAGAGCTTTAAAATGATATCCCCGGTTGCACTAATTCTTAAGCAAGCGATAATGTTGTTACAATAGAACAATATCAGACTGATAAATAACTAACATTTATAGTGATTGAAAAAAATTCTAAAAAAATTGAACACTAAGCTGTAATTCTAAATATTTATTTTAAAATAAATTACAGAAAATCCTCTGTAATTTTAACAAATTACAATTATAAACAAATTTTTACAAAATTAATAGTTTACCATTCCATCGTTTGAGATAATACATACTATATAAATTTCAAAATTTGTAATGTAATATATCACATAATTTTTCTATATTTGAAATGTTTTGTACGAATTATTTAAAATTTTATATCCAGTTTAATATAATTTTTTATAAGAATTTAGACATTTTACCTGTTACCAACGATAACTACTGCAGAAAAATCAGTACATTCACATCACATCCTTCCTAATTGTTATATTAAACATTATTCTTATCAATAGATAAAAGATAAACAGTTAGTTTTTTAAATAATTTATTTTTTATTGTAATTTATTAAAGGGATTTTCTGCAATTTATTCTTTATTTTATTATTTTTTCTATATTGCTCATTGAACAGTAATATTGCATAGAGCACAATTTAAATTGAGTTGGTGTTTAATAATATAATATTATTATGACATATGATATTTATTATTTTTAATATCAAATTAAAAATTAAAAAGTGAAAAACTTGAAGCCTTATTATAGGAGATTGCTAATCAAAACCAAGAGACAGGTCACGGGTCGATGCAATTAACTAATTTATAGATAGGTTGTTGGGCTACGATTTTGTTTTATTTCTACCAAATTTTGGACCAACTATTTTTTTTTTCTCTTTGCTTAATATCCGGCTTTTAATAAATGAGATTGTTTACTAAGCAAAAACATTTAACAAACTATCATCCTTTAAATAAAAAGGAAAAAAAAACAGCACAGTATGACTTTTGTTATATTTTAATTTTATCTAAACATTCTGTTAGTTCATTTCACTATATATATATATATATGAGATAAAAAAAATACAAAATACTAAGGAATAGAATTATTCACAGAGGATATAATTAAAAAAAAATAATCCAATTAACTTCATATTAAAATTTCTGGCTATTTTACATTCTCAATGTTCAAAGAGCTCCTATTTTTAGTCATTTTAAACTCTAAAACTTTAATATAAAAGCTCATTTGTACTAAACTTCGATCATTAAGAGTTAAATTGAACCCAACTTTACCTTAGAAGTCGAAGTCCAAGTCATTTGTTCGGAACTTCAACTTCTATTATGAGTCAATTCTGAATTTCTGTTGGAGTTATTTGGACCGTCACATTAAACTATTACAATTGACCACTAAAATATATATATATATATATATATATATGATTCTATGTTCCTACATGTATGACATATCAACAAATTTTTAACCTTGCAAACATTAAGAATTTTCTGTTTTGTAAATGCTGAAGAGAACATGATAGTGTGATTAGTGAACCACCAAAACAAAGCGACTCAGAACAAAATTCTCGCTAAACCATATATATGTTGTGTTTCTACAAAAACTTAAATATCAATTCAAGGCCAATAAAACCCAAGGCAAAACAACTACAAAAATGTCAAGTTAATAGACCTTGTTCCCCTCTGAAACGAAAGCCCCAACACCAAACTGAAATTGCTCTTTGGTTTGGTAACATTTTACAGCCTTCTTCCCCTTCTCCCACCCTTTCTGCGGGTGCTGTCTGTGGGAATTGGTGTCACATCCTCTGTAAATTAACACGTGATAAATTATTAAAACACAACACCACATAACGCTTGTGGAGCTAAACAATTAAGAAACCACTTAGATTTGACTTTGGTTGATAAAATGATATTGGTAAATACTTTCTAATTCAACCTGAGATATTAGGTATCAAGTGATTTACACTCTTTTAAGGTACATCATAAACAAAGGAATAGGGTGCACCCCAAATGATTCACAGTGCTTAGATCGCAAATTGAGAACTTACCAATGCGACCAATTTTCATTCCAGAACGCGCAAGTGCCCTTAGGGCTGACTGGGCACCTGGACCAGGTGTCTTGGTTTTGTTCCCTCCCGTAGCACGGAGCTTGATGTGAAGAGCAGTGATGCCAAGTTCCTGTCAATTTCAAAGGCAGATTCATTCAAGAGTGAAAATTCAAACTCAAACAATAAAATACTATAGTATATTTTCTTAGAGCCTCTCATAATGATTATGAAACAATATATAAACCTTGCATCTCTGTGAAACATCTTGTGCTGCAAGCATGGCAGCGTATGGTGAAGATTCATCCCTGTCAGCTTTAACCTTCATCCCACCTGTACTTAAAAATATGACATTTTTGAATTTCAATCGCTACACTTTTCAAAGTAAACACAACGGCTCAGTGACAGCAAATGCACACACTACTATGCAAAGTGTTCATAAAATTTCCAGTATTTAAGATAGCAATCTCAGGTATGCTTTGCATACATGTGCTTTTCTAATAAATCAATCAAAGAAATTGAGTGCTCAAGCTACATTGGAAAAGACATACTAATCCACCCAACTAAGTGTCAATATTTCACAATTCTTCATCAGCAAAATATGAAGGAGATATATTAAGATATTAGCACAAGAAACTTATAAGCCCTTAAGGTCTTATCTGATCCTAAAACAGGAGACATCCAATCATCAAAACAAGCTATCATGTCAAACATACCAGTAATGCGGACTATGGTTTCTCTTCCAGACAAATCAGTGACATGCTGCAGTCATAGGGAAGGGAATCACAATTAACTAACCTCCAAGGATATCCAAAAACTCATAATTTATTCAAGTAAACAGAAGTACTTACAATGAATGTATCATTAAAAGAAGCAAAGATGTGAGCCACTCCAAAAACATGTTCTCCTTCCCTCGTAGCAGGTCCGAGAGTGACATTCTCTTCCTTAGGTTCTCTTGTCTTCCTCTTCGACTAAAAATAATTAAAATATTTTAAAAAAAAGTCATAATTCACAAAAGGATTACAGGAGCGTATATTCATATAATTTTACCTAATCAACTTTATAAGATCGGGATAATTACTGAATGAATTAATTATGGAACAGTGAAAAAAAGCATAGGGTTTCATTTGCCTAGACCTGTTCCATAATTTTATTCATGAACCGAGCCAATGATAAAATTCTATCATTGGCTCTGTCAATCATGAGCCAGGAAGGCAAGAATTGTCGACAAGTATAATGGTATAAATTAAGTAACAGACACAAAGTTATTGTTCACAAATGAATAGCATATTAAGCTCTAAATGTAAGTAGTACAGCAAAACGTCTCTCTCATAAACCATAACAAAGAATTGCTCTTTCCAACACATACCAACAAATCAAAAGCAATAAAAGACCCAAGTCATCAACTGAATTACAACATCTGAAAATGTTAAGCATAAATCAGGGGAGAAAAATTATACACCTCATCTAAGAACTAAACTAAAGACAATCTGATTATTTTGGCTTTCTTCACATCTAAACCGCAAAACAAAAGAAACAAAAATACATATACATTACGAACCGTAGAAATCGTTTCTCCACATCTTTTTTATCAGATTCAATATAAATACAGACATTTTTCCTTCTTTTTTTTTTTGATTCATCAAAGACCCACAACAAGGAAGCAACTTGGATGAGAGATTAGAGATGCAATTAGAATTTCGAATACCATGGTTTCAAGGCAGATGAGTTTAGAAACTGGGACTTGTCGCCGGAGTATATAACCGGTGGCTGGCAAATGGAAGAGGAATGACAGACGGCTAAAGGCGTCGACTTTATATGTGAAGAGAGAACCTAGGGTTTTAGGGTGGGGAAAGTGTTTTTATTTATTAAAAGGCCCTTCAATTCTACTTATACTTGAAAAGGACACCTGGGCTTGTGGATCTTATATCATTGGGCCAGAAAAATTGATGAGTTTTCTAATATGCCCATTTTGCAAATAAGAAAGCCCAAGCAAACAACTTGTCTTGCATCGTTTATATTGGATTATTGGGTTAATAAAATATATTGTTCTATATGAATGTTAAAAACTTAAAAGGGTGTATGTTCCAAATCAAAAAGTGTTAAAAAGGGAGAATAGTAGATTAGCCTACAAAATTAGTCCGTTTTAAATTCAATTTTTCAATTTATCTCATTTATTTTTTTATTTTATTTATTCTTTTAATTTAGTATTAAATTGATGCATAACTTGTGTGCTAACAAAACATAAAAATCACGAAAGTAACAAGTATATTAGGTCGGACAAGTAGCAAATGGTGAGTCAAGTATCATGTTGATGAGAATTAGGTGTGTGATTGTGGGAATGAGTAAATTAGTGCAAGTAAGCCAAGACAAATGAAAATGATGATAGTTAAAACCAAAATAAACTAAAAACAATATAAACTACACTAATTAACCAATAATCAATCCACAAACACAACATGTACTCTAATTCCACTAGTGAATATATTCATACAATATTAGTATTGCTTTTCTCTATATATGATGGCAGTACAATCAACATACTTAAATTGTCTTGTTAGGGTTGACACTATTTTACTAGTCGCCTTATCAATTTAGCCTAGACTAATAATTATAAAAGTATAATCCCTTTTTTATGCAACCCCCTTATAGTATAAAACTAACCTTACCTTGGTTTTTTAATTTATCACTAATTAAATCTCAAATTATATACAACTTAATAAAAACATTAAGCACATGAAAAGACATTCATAGTGTTGAGTTTTTCATGTGTCGACAGTCACATTTGTTGACAAATGTGGGATGATCCCTCCAACATGTGGGACCCATCATATATTAAAAAAAAAGTGTTGTCGAATAAAGAAAAAATATAATTCAACAAAATCAACAAACAATGATGAAAAAGTATTTGAAGTCACACTAGATATATGTCTATAGATAAGCAATAAGTTTTTCATTTATAAATACAATAACAATCTTAATTCATTTGAAAGAATTAGAATTAGATATTTAGATTTTTGAAATTTTTTTTTCAAATTTGGGGAGTGAGAAAAATATTTTTCGGTTGTTTTGGGGAAACACTTGTATACCCCTATTTTTGGGTTTTATCTCAAATTTGTTGTATTTTCTCTAACCAGCCTATGTCTAAGGAAAGCTCTCTCTTTTTGTATCCATTAATTTTTATTAGTAGAATAAAAAATTCGGAGTATTGTTCGTGGACGTAACCTAAATAAAAAGGTGAATCACGTTAAATTACTGGTGTTATTTTTTACTGATTATTTTATTTCACATATATTTGTATTATTTTACCCGTTATGTCCAACAAATGGTATTAGAGCTAGTATGTCAGTCTTATAAAATTATTAGTATACTCTGTGGTTACAACATTGATTGATCTTTCACCTCATAAAATATTTTATTTGATTACTGTCAACTGAAGGAGCCTCATTTTTTTAAATGGCGACAAATGACACCAAGATGATCAGCTTAAATGACACAAATTACCACATATAGAGAAGCAAAATGAAAGATTTCATATTTGTGATGAAAATGCATTTGTCGGTGTTTACTATAACTAAATCCGAAGGCAAGACAGATGAGCAGTAGGAGTTTGAGCACGAGTAGATGTGCGGCTACATCTGATAATTTGTCGAAAACAGTGTGTACAATCATATCTGCAATTAAACTCATGTCTGGACGCTATGGAACAAGTTTGAACAACTTTACGCGTCAAAGATATGTAACAATAAATTATTTTATTTGACAAAGTTCACGCAATTGAAATTCAATGAAGGAATTTTCATAGCCGATCATCTGAATAAGATGCAAGGGATCATGGACCAATTATCTATAATGATCATAAAACTGGATGACAAAGTATTTGCTCTGCTAGTATTGGATTTTTGGCTAGAGTTATGAGAGACTTTGAATATTTCAATTACCAACACTGCACCCAATGGTGTAGTCAATATGGAGTCTGTAAAAAGTAGTATCCCGAATGAAGAAATGAGAAGGAGATCACAAATTCATCTTATTCATCACAACCAGATGTTTTGGTTACTGATTACAAAGAAATGAGTCAGTCTAGACAACAAATATCTAGAGGAAAGAGCATAGGCAAATCAAAACAAATATGACAATATTGAATGCCATTACAGCAAAAAGAAGGGTCATATCAAGAAACACTGTCGAAAAGTTTAAGAAGGAATAAAAAGGCAATGAAATGAAACAAGATGACAACAGTGACGATGACGTAACAAATACCATGAATGAATTCAACGTTGTTTGTGACAATACTATCAATTTCACATCCCACGAGACCAGCTGGATAATTGATAGTAGCGTTACCATTCATGCCATGTCTCGGAAGGAATTCTTCTCGTCCTACACAGCAAAAGATTTTGACTATGTGAAAATGGAAAATGATAATCTGTCAAAAGTTATTGGCAGAGGAGATATTTGTCTAGAGACTGTGAATGGCACCAGATTAGTCTTGAGAGATGTCAGACATATTTCAGATATTCACTTGAATTTGATCTTTGCAAGAAGACTCGATGATGCAGGTTTTTGCAATACATTTTTTAATAATCAGTGAAAGCTCACTAAAGGTTCCCTGGTGGTGGCTAGAGGCACAAGGCATGCTACATTGTATGTGATGCATGCAAAACTTTCTAACGATACTGTGAGTGTTGTGAAGAAGGACATTGCTATTAAATTATGACACAGGTGACTCGGCCACATAAGTGAGAAAGGGATGATTATCCTTATCAAAAGAAATATGTTGCCCGGAATGGATGAAGTGCATTTGGAGAAATATGCTGATCGTTTAGTAGGAAAACAAAACAAAGTTGCTTTCAAAAGTTCCCATTCTTCCATAATGTTGAATGTTTTAGATATGGTCCATTCAGATCTATGTGGGTCAATACCAAAGTCACTGCGTGGTGCTCATTACTTTGTGACTTTCATTGATGACCATTCAAGGAAGACATAAGTATATACTTTAAAGATAAAAGATCAAGTTCTAAATATTTTTAAAGAATTTCAGGCCTCCGTTGAGAGACAGACTGAAAAAAATTTGAAATGCATCCGGATGGAGAATACACTTGATCGTTTGATACCTATTGCAAAGAACACGGTATTCGACATCAGACATTGCCTCCAAAAATACCGCAGTTGAATGACTTAGCTAAGATGATAAATAGAATTTTGATGGAGATAGTCAAATGTTTGCTCTCACATGCAAAGTTACCTAAAATTTTTTAAGGTGAAGCTTTACATACGGCTATGTACGTGTTAAATCTTTCACCTTGTATCCCTCTAAAGCTAGATGTTCCAGAAAAAGCATAGTCAGGAAAAGATATTTCCTATGATCATTTACGGGTATTTGGTTGCAAGACTTTTGTGCATATTTTAAAAGATGAGAGGTCCAAGCTTGATGTCAAAACATGACAGTGTATTTTTATTGGCTATGACAAAAATCAACTTGGCTACATATTTTATGATCCAGTAGAGAAAAAACTTGTTAGAAGCCATGATGCTATTTTCATAGAGAAAAAGACCATTGAAGATATTATCAAGATGAATAAAGATGTTCCTGATTCTAATGATGACTCAACAGATTTAGAATTGATTCCTCCAACACTTGTGCTGATACAAGTTGGGGATGAAGGTCATGTTGATCTGCCTAAAGAAAATAATGCTCCCAACGACAATCCAAAAGATGATGCTGAAGATGATGATGTTCATTATCAACTATCACCTGTGCACTCTCCATTTCCTTTGAGAATGAGCAATAGAGCAAGACAATTTTTCTTAAGGTGTCCAGAAAATGAGTATGTGTTACTCACTGATGGGGGAGAACTAGAAAAGTTTGAAAAAACTATGACTGACAAGCACAAATATAAATGGGTAAAAGTCATGCAAGATGAAATGAAATTCTTGCATGAGAACAAGACTTTTGAATTGGTGAAGCTGCTAAAAGGCAAGAAAGCTTTGAAAAATAAATAAGTGTTCAGAATCAAACATGAAAAGAATAGTTCTCATCCACGATTCAAAGTCAGATTGGTTGTCAATGGTTCAATCAAAGAAAATGAATTGACTTTGATAAAATTTTCTCACTAGTTGTCAAAATGACATCCATCCATACAGTGTTAGGGTTAGGAGCAAGTCTTAACCTAGAGGTGAAACAAATGGATATCAAAATTTTCTTCCTACATGGTGATTTGGAAGAGGAAATATACATGGAGCAACTAGAGGGTTTTGAACATAAGGGAAAAGAGAAATATGTTTGCAAATTGAAGAAAAACCTTTTTGGCTTGAAGTAGGCACTAAGACAATGATATAAGAAGTTTGAGTCTGTTATGAGGGAGCAAGGCTACGAGAAGACTACTTCAGACCATTGCGTTTTTTTATAGAAATTCTCTGATGAAGATTTCATTATTCTTTTGCTCTATGTGGATGACATACTGACTGTTGGCCGAAATGTTTCCATAATTAGCAACTTGAAAAAGCAGTTGAATAAGTCTTTTGCCATAAAAGACTTAGGGTCAGCAAAACAGATTTTTGGCATGAAAATTATCAGAGATAGAAGCGTCAAGAAATTATGGTTGTCACAAAAGAAGTACATCGAGAAAGTACTTTCAGAGATTTCAAATGGACCAAGCTAAAATGGTTAGTTATCCTCTTGCTAATTAGTTTAAGCTAAGTTTCAAACATACTCCTTTTACAGATGAAAAGAAGAATGAGATGGACAAAGTTCCATATGCTTTAGCAGTTGGAAGTTTGATGTATGTAATGATGTGCACACGACCAGATTTTGCTCATGCAGTTGAAGTAGTGAGCAGATTCATTTCAAATCCTGGAAATGAACATTGGACTGTAGTAAAGTGAAATTTCAAGTATCTTCAAGATACTTCCAAAATATGCTTATGTTTTAGAGATACCAAACTTGTGTTGGTTGGATACACAGATGTCGATATGATTGACGATGTTGACTCTAGAAAGTCTACATCAGGATACTTAATCACTTTTGCAGGGAGAGCTATGTCACGACAATCGAAGTTACAAAAAGGAGTTGCACTATCTACAATTGAAGCGACATTTATTGCAGCAACATAACCATGTAAATAGTTGCTATGGATGAAGAAGTTCTTGAAAGAACTTGGGTTGCAGCAAGACAGATATCAGTTGTTCTGTGATAGTCAGAGCGCTATCCATCTTGGAAAAAATGCCTCATTTTACTCTAGATCAAAGCATATTGATTTGAGATATTAGTGTATCAGAGATGTGATGGAGAATAAAATATTGCATCTTGAGAAAATCCATATAGAAGAAAATAGATCAGACATGTTAATAAAGATTCTACCAAAATTGTATTTTGAATTTTGTCGATTAGTTGCTGGAATGGTGGAGCCTCCATGTTGTCGGGAGAGGGAAATTTGTTGAGTTTTTCATGTGTTGGCAGCCATATTTGTTGACAAATGTGGCGTGGGTCCCTTCAACATGTGAGACCTACCACATATTAAAAAAAAATCTGCTATTGAACAAAGAAAAAAATTCAACAAAATCAACTAACGGTGATGAAAAAAATATTTGAGTTTACACTAGATATCTACTTATTAATAGAAAACAATTTTTTTTAATTTCTAAATACAACAATAATCTAAATTTATTTGAGAGAATTAGAATTAGAGATGTAGTTTTTTTGAATTTTTTTCAAAATTAGATATTTTTGGGAAACATTTGTAAGCTATTATTTTTGGATTTATCTCAAATTTGTTGTATTACTTTTAACATGTGTATAGAGAAGACTCTCTCTCTTTGTACTCATTAATTTTTATTAGTGCAAGGAAAAATACTCGGAGTGTTGTCCATGACGTAACCTATATTAAAAAGTGAATCACGTTAAATTACTGATGTTGTTTTTTACTGATTATTTTATTTCATATTTATTTTTATTATTTTGCCCGATGTGCTCAACATGTAGATGTGCAATGTAATATCCATTATCTTTTCGTACACTCATCCATATACCGGACAGATAAGAGGTACCACAAAAAATAAAACTCTTCAAAAATACTTATTTAATTTTAAACATATTTAATATAAGAAATTTAAAATATGTACTAAAATATTATACATACACACATTTTTATTTTATTTATATACATGCTGTAATGAAATTTAAAAAAATTGTATATATACATATCAAAATATAACAAAGGAACCAACTCATTCTGGGTGGCTACCACTGCTACTACTGTGCTCCATAATGCGGGTCCCCAATCAGCGTCTCTATCTACCAGTCTGGACGCTCTCTGCTATTTTGGTAACATACGAGAGAGAAAACAAACTCTCGCGCTGAGTATATAATTCAGTAGTGCAAAAATTTTTATAATAATAATCATTAAAATAAAACATACATTTAAAATGAAATCAATTCAAAATTTTAAATCTCTTTTTTATAAATAAAATAATAGTTTTTTCATATACCCACATATTGTGACATTCTAGATTTGCTTATAGGAAATCAAATGAGTATCATATTACATCTCAATTTAGGATCCATAGAAATGTACATGATCCAAATGTTATATGACTCAGTTCACAGAAATGCACATGACTGAAAAATATATCAGGTCAGGTGATCTACAAAAATGCACAGAATCACAATATTTCATTGATTCACATAAATGTACAAAACCATAATTTATATCATATTGGCATGCCAACAATACCCTAGTTCACGTCTAGTCTAACATGTGAAAAAAATTATCATATTCATAATTCGCTTTATTTTTCAGAAAATGAATAAATATTTTTTTCATATCAAAATAATTATCATCATATAGAATTTTTTTACATTTAATTTTTTTTGGAATGCAAAAGAAATATTTTCAACTCAATAATTGCAAAAATTCCAACTTTTCACATAAAATATATTTATATGACTAATATTACAAGAGTAGTTGCACCAACCTCTTTACGCTATGTCGGTATCGGCCGACTCTTTCCTTTTATCTCGGGCTGACGTCATATATATATATATATCAAAAATCTAACAAGATCTAAATTTTTCGCATATTTCTTCCTCTCACTTATATCGAGATCCTATAATTTAAAATTTTTTCATTATGCATTTTTAACGTACAAATAGCGATTTTGGTCGTCATCACGCTTTCCGGTGGAACAAAAAATTCAAATATTAATTTTTTTATAATATTTTATTTTCTTTATTTTTCCACCTCCAAAACTATTTTTCTCTATTTTTTTCTTTTATTGTTCTAATGTCTATTTCCAATTCAAAAATTCTTATTAATTCAATAAATACTCTAAAAATTCCAAATAAATTTCTATCATCACTTTAATTCATTTTCTTTCATTTTTTATCATCAATTTTACCAAAATAATATTCAACAACTCCCAATAAATTTCTCCATAATTAGGCTAAAATATAAATTTCACCAAAAAATCCTATTAAAATTTTCTTCCATCCCAAAATTTATTTGCCATTTCCATATACTCCAATTAACTCAATTATCTTTAATTTAAGGCAAAATTCCTCCAAAATAATTTTTGTAAAATTTAGCCATAATTATAAAAATTCTCTAAAAATTCCACAAAAATTTCTAAAAGTTATTTTCATCAATTCTTCACTCAATCCATTATTCTCAAGCCTTATTCTCTTCATTTCCTATTTTTCTCTAATTGTTCAAGATTTTTGCCATAAACCCTAATTTTTCCATCAACAAAATCACACTACAATTCAATAAATACTTACGACAATAATTAAACCAACAAAATCACACGGAGAAAGGAACAAAATCTCACCTTCTTCAAATGGGTATCAAGAAATTCTTTTATTTTTTTTGCCAAAATTCCACACTTTATCTCTTTTTCTTCACACCAATCTTATTCTTATCATTTTAATTGGTGATTAATATGATTGTAAGAAGAAAAATTGAAGAACTCAAGGAATTTAGGGCTTAGAGATTCTCGGCCATGGAGGAGAGAAGGAAGAAGATGAGATTTGTGATTTTTTTATTGAGTTTCTAATTAATTTCATATATATATCCCAATTAACTTAATTAATCCCAATTAATTCCTTAATCAACTTCCTCATTGGCCAATAGCACAATTAATTATCTCTTAATATTGACACGTGGCCAAATCAAGATTCAATTAATTTTGACTTAACCAATTTCCAACCAATCAAAAATTTTCTTCATTTTTCTTCATAATTAATTTTAATTCTTCAAAATTCAACCTCCAAACAACTCAATTTCATCAAATTAAATATTCCAAAAACTATAAAATAATTTTCTCTTCAAAACGGTCTCTTCGATTTTGCAAAACTATCACCGAAGCAAAAATCGAGTTTTTACGGGTTAATTATTTTTCTTAATTTGACCCGTAAAAATTCAACTGTCGTCCGATTTCTAATTTATCAGTTTTAAAAATCTTAAAATTAAATTTCGATCACATCGACTCCATTGTGATCGTAAACACATCTCTCTAGCTTCTGATCCGAAAAATCAGGCTGGAAACCTGTACTGATGATTAATTTCTCATAATTCAAACCATTAACCTTAAAATTTCACCTTATAACTCTACCTATGACCTTAAAATAATATTTTTTATATTTCGGTATGCTTAAATTATAATTTCACTACCGAATGAAAAATCTAAATTTTGACTCGGGCTATCATCTCGATTTACGTGAATAACACAAAATTATATTGTTTCATTTGATAAAATTCTTATTTATTTTATCATATTAATATAATTAAATTTTTATGTATTTATCTATATGTAGACTCTGATCGTACGCCTCTATACTGCGATATAAACGATCGAAATATAAGTATACGGTCAGGGTCTAACTCGCGGATGTAATATACAATAATTGCATAAAAATCATAAAATATCATTAAAACATAAATCATGTATTTACATGTTTCTTAGGGTTAAAGTCTCCCCAGCAAAATTCTTAACTATTCATGTTCAAATACATCATCAAATCATCAAACCAATAATAAAGAATATTACAAAAATGGAGTACGGGAAAAAAAGAGATAAAAATGCAAACTAGGAGCTATTCAGATTAAATGCCTTTAAGCTTCTCTGTGGAGGCAAGCCTTTCCTTCCAAAATTTTCCTCTTGCTTAAATGATGTATGCTCATTTCTTGCTCAAATAGATGACTTAAAGTGATTGAAGTTAGAGTAATTTTAGAGAAAAATAAAAATTAGGTGAGAATGAAAAATGTGGGTAGGTGGGTTTTGTTAAAAAAATATATGGTTTTTTATACTCCCTTGGGCGCTCTAATCCTCATATTGATGCCCTAGAAACATTTTAAGCTTTTTATAAGCTTTGGAGATGGCCACTCTTGAATATTCCCAAGTGGCTTCAAGTTGAGAAAGGCTAAAAATTGCTCATTTGAAGGATAAACAGCCGCACGAATAGGGATATGGACGTGTCCCTTCCGGCATCCCCCTCTGGACATTAAGGCGAGGGAGAAACAATCAGGGGGTGACTAATAAGAGTAAGGACACACCCACCCGCGTCCTCCTTCGGAATTCACGCATAGTTTTAGCTCAGCTCTTCCTCTCCCGCACACACTGGTAGTCATACACCTCTCGCAGTGCCATGTCCTATTATATAATTAATATTTGCAATGAAGTTTTAACTTTAATCTATTTATGAACCGACATATTGCCCAAACTAACAAGTGATAATAGCTCCTCTGACCGAACCAGCTTGCCAAAGCTTGACGCACAATGGAAGAAAGGGCGCTGGTTTTATGTTGCCAAAATAACAGGTTACGATGATGCCAAATACTCCAAGCAAAAGAAAAAGCCATACACGCCCTCAAATGGTCTTTTTCCATCAAGTAAACTTGCAACAAAAGTACCAAAAGACATTCATATGGAATTAATGTTCATCAAATTTCAAAAATCAGCATCCTAGGACATTGGAGAAGGACATGATCCCCATCTTCCAAATCACTACAAACCAAATAAGCATTAGATATGTCAATACCCCTATTAACCAGAGTAAGATTAGTGAGCCAAATATTTGGGATATCTCCCCACGAAAACACTTTTATCTTCGATGTTTTTAGTTTTGCATTAAAATGTAGAAATCATTGCGTAGTTAATTTTGAATTTTTTTAGTAACTTGTGGAACTCCTCCCTCTTCCTCATTATTCGGTAGAGCACGTGATCCTTATTCACCCAACGGCTACGATCTCTCGTCTTAAAAACACAAGTCACAGCTTCGTTATCTCATCGCACTTTCTCTCTCTTAACTTTCCGCCACGTCACTCAATCTTAACGATATTACTTTTTTTCCCCTCACGATTCTCCTTTTTTCCGCCAGACTACATTCTCTCTCATGCAAGGCACAAATTCCGCGAAATCTTAGTAAGTCCCGACCCGCCGGATTTCGATATGGACATGAAAGGATCCGCCCGGTTCCGCCACCGGCAAACGCCTTCAAAAGACCGATTCTTGGGCGCATATCCCCGCACGCCGCTGCAGAGCTCAGCTACCTCCGCCGCCGACGTCGACAAAAATGAGCTCAACGAGGATGATATATTCTCTGCTGGAGATTTTTCGGAAGCATCGTATTCCCAACATCATCACCACCATAATAGCCCTCCGTCGTCCAACTCCTCTCCGCGCCACCTGCTGCTTCATTCTCACACGCATAAAGTTTTCGCACAGCCGGAATCTTTCGGCATCTTGGCAGCGCTTCCGGAGCACAAAAGTAACTCCCATCATCATCTCTACCAGAAAACGGCGATTTCTTCGCCGCCTTTGTCTACATCTTCCTCATCAACGACCTCTTCTCGTTTCATTCATTCTATACCTAAGCCGCCACAGGAAAGAGTACCGATTTCGGCCTCGTTTTCTTCTTCCAAGTACCACCAGCCTCAGTCTGCGCCGGTTAATGTGCCTGTTTTTTCGATGGCTATGAGGAGGATACATAAGGAATTCGACGAGATTGATGAGGATGAAGAGGAAGGAGATGGAGAGATGCTTCCGCCGCACGAGATCGTGAAGAGGGGGCAGTCGCCTATGGTAGCTTGCTCTGTATTGGAGGGGGTTGGGAGGACGCTCAAAGGGAGAGATCTTAGACAGGTAAGAAATGCGGTGTGGCGGCGAACTGGTTTTCTTGATTGATTGATTATTCAGACTTCTTATAGCAAGTCTCTTTTTTTTTTCTTTTGTTATAACTATCTGTGAAAGATTAGCTAATTGAATTGGGTGTTGAGTTTTTCTTGGAGGTGAAATTGTGCAAATTCGTTATCTAATTATTGTTAAAAATTCAATGGCGGGTCATCTTTTGGTGGGTCTTATACCCAAAAGAAATAAAGGAAAAAAAAAGGAAAGAAAGAGAGAGAGAGAGAAATAAAAAAAGCTACTTGTTTATATATGGGCACTAAAGATCATCCCATTGGTTTATTTCTTGGAATTTATGGATAGCTATGCATTTAATACTATAGCTACTTACAATATATGAACGTTTTTTTTTGTTTTATTATTGACGTTTGACAGTGCTTGTGAATTGTGTTGATGGCGCCCTGCTTTGATGAGGAAACGGTTCATTATTGGTAGTTGATTAAAACCTAATGGCTTATTCTTTGTGATTCTCTTACTGAGAGAGCTAGATTGTTGTTATTCTACTTTGAGGGTGCTTAATGCACCTAAGATTTTTACTCATTCTTGTCCTAAAAGCCAGAAATGCTATTTAGTTATCAGGTTACACTAAAATCCTTCTTTAAGGGTTCTGCAGAGGACGAGACAACCATAGCAATAATTTGATGAATTAAGTGCCAATGCCGAACTTACTGCCACAATTGACGTTTTTGTCCGAACACAAGTGAAAAAAGGGGAAAAAAAGAAAAAGAAAAAGAAGAAATAATCTTTAATTGCCTTGATAGGAAAATGAAGAAAAAAAAGAACTATTCATTTGTATGTTTGTTCGAGATTCCAAGGGGATATCTAATTTACATTTTTAGAAGGAAAGAATAAAAGAAGTTCTCAAAATAATTGAAGGCCATTATTTGTTATAGCGGGATTTTAACTGTTCTAAAAATAAAAGAAGTTTTAAAGATAATTGATGGATATTATTTATTATACTAGGGTTTTATTGTTTAACTTTTCTCCCCTTATCCTTTCATTTATATCCTTGATAAACATGTGAAGCTGAATAAATTTGGTGAATGCTTCATGGGTACTTGAGGCATCATGACCCTTCAGTTTTGTCTGCAGGTTGTATATAATGGGCCTGGTGCTGTTTTCTCTGGAAAACAAGTGCTGGCTGACTTCATATTGATTATATAATTCTTCATGTATGGAAGAAGATACTAGATTTTGAGTCTGATTAAATAAACTTTTAGGAACTTATTCTCCGTGATTCTTGGATTATAAGAACATTGAAATGAGCGTCTTTTGTTTTATGAAGGATTTTTTTGGTCATATTTTCTCTTGAGATAGTTGCAGGGTAATGAAAATAATTAGTTGGAAGTCTCTAGGCTTGATCTTTGCTGTACCCTTTTTTACCTTACTTCTCGGTTTCAAGAAGGAAACCAGAGGAAGATTTCTGAGTAAATCTGTTAAGAAAGAACTATGGCAGCCCAACCTGTAAGGTTGTGTTGAGATCCTGTAATTCGTTCTTAAAAATGATTCTTTGGAGTTGATATTGAAAATCTCGTCTGTACTTGAAGGTCCATGGACAATGACTAAGTCTATGGACCATGGATCTGCAACTTGCCTTAGAATCCTCGCTAGTTTGAGACTTCCAATTGATACAAGCTGCCATCAGCCAGCAATAAAATTGCAATGTGTCTATATCATTGCTTTCTTTCTATCTGCTCCCTTTGTTGCATCATCAATTTCTATTCTCTACATATATTTGCCCCCCTGCTCCAATATGAAAAATGAATTGGATTTCCACCTCCTAATTAGGTGGTTGTTGTTGCGATGGTTGTCCTTGTTTTTTGATGAAATATCGGTTCTCTCTTATCTTTGCAGTATGGTCATAAATTTTTAGACTATATTAGGCCTTTTTTTAAGCTAAGGTATGGTTAGAATTGTTTAAGTGGGAATCATTATTCTCTCACTATAAAAGACATATCATGTGATGGAAATGCAAAATGTATGTTTTCAGTCTAATATTGGGGGCTTAGGTATAGTACTTTTCATCACTTTTCCTAAATCCATCTGCTTCTTGTTGTGTTGGCACATCACTAAATATCACTCTCAAGTAATTCATTGGGCACTTGACTTCTGTCATAGGGAAATTAATTGTCTAATGCTAGTTTTGCAGACTAAACATGTTAATTGTGGACTTATAAATGGAATTTTATGCAAGTCATTTGTACCAGACAAGCTAAACAGGCATCCAATCCTAATGCTAAAGCTATAAGATGCTGCATTTTGAATCCTTCTATGCAATTTTGGGGCTATGAGATTTTATGGTAACTCAAATTTAAGGAAGCATTAAAGGCCCTATATTGATCATGAAGAACGATTCCAGAAAAAGGATGAACTGGCGATTTAATATTACTAAAATATGAAGGTACATCTTTCTTTTATTATGAGCTCTCATTGTTAGCTATTCTACTGTACGTCATGTAGTCTGTTTTTATCAATTCATAACCAGTATGTGTTCTGGGATAAGGTTCTGTTTAGGTTATTGACTTGTTTATAGTTACTCTGTGGGAACCAGTTCAAGAATGAGGCAAATTCAAATCGAATTAAATGAGTGTGATTTAGTTGTTTGGAGTACTAGATGTATGCAAGTTGAATCAAATGAGGTGCCTGATGTTGTTCTCTAATAAATTATTCCATTATTCCTCTGTATATTCTCTTGAAGAATAAAGGGGGACCTGACAAAGTAACTCTATTATGCTAAATTTCCAAGACTATACAATGGCAACTATCTTCAACTTTCTTCTGCAGTAAATGAAGTGATTATTTCCTTGTATTTTCAATCATTTACTGCATCATTTTCTCCATCAGATGTATTGAGTAATATTAATAACTTGTGTGTGTGATTTCAATATGCATAGCTAACAACTTGACATCATGTCCACTTGATTCACGTTGGCCTATAAATGGAAAAAAATGACAGGATATTTCAAAGTACATCATCCCTAAAATCTTTTTTTTTTTTTACATTGTCAGTGAAGAACGTGTTATTATTCATATAACGTCATTTCCCAGGCAGGTATTGAAATTAGGTTACAGTATATTCATCTATTTGTGAAGGTAGCAAGTCTTGAATGAATCTCTAAGTTTCTGCATTAAACACATTCTGCTACTTTGAATCTCTAAGTTGCTGCATTAAACACATTCTGCTACTTAGCTATTTGACTGATTTTACTTGTATAGATGTGGTTTTGTATAGATATGGTTCTTATGTTGCCGCATATATCGGATCGATCTGTAAGTGGTTTATGCAAGAAATTTACCCATAGCACTAATATGATATAAATTTTCAGTTTTTCAATTAATGTGCCGTGTGTGGTAGAGAGGGAAACTAATTTGCTTGAAGAACTGGTAACCATAATCGGAGGCGGCAACCTTTTTGGATGCTTTAAAAGCTGCCGTACAAAGCCAACTGGTAAGTGTACAGAAATTATAGAAATTATGGTTGCTTGCTTATCCATCTGTAGCCACCTTTATCTATCACAGTTTCTCATTTTTTAATCAAACTGTTGCTTGGCTTTCTCTTTTATCATCTTGCCCTTTGAAGTTATGATTGGATTGTATTCAACATCAATATTTCTATATCATTTACAGTATATAAAACAGTACTATCACCTACCATTGCATAATTGTATTAAATGTATATGACTATTTCCTTTCAACTTTTCGTCAATACGGTTGCTAATTATTCAGCATAATCACCAACTTCATTAAATGTGGAGTCCTTAAATATCGTATCCAATTTAAATTTTTAGATTGAGAAAAGAAAAGTGTTTGACATTGTGTTTGTTTGTGGCCTTTCTAAGGTTTTAAATTTTGAGTGAGTGTTTTCTTTTTCGGATAGTTAATACATGAATTGCACAGTGTGCATAGGTAATGAAACTAAGATTGTTGCATTAACAGCTTTCATGTCATATCATGTGATAACAATTACTCTATTATATGGACTATTCCGAACAAAATTCTAAAATGTAAAAATAGGATGAAAAATTCAAAGATTTCAAGTTGAAACTATTAACCCAAAAGAAGAAATGCATGTATACAATATACAGTGAAGTAAATTTTCTTTTTTTTTTTCAAAAAAAAAAGTTAATGTTTCTGCATACATTAATGATAGTACATTTGTTGTTGGTGGGTGATGTACGTATAATTATATTTATGGCTTCTCTAATGGGAAATAGGGAATGCCTATGCGACAATAAATTTTACTCGTCTCGTTGGGTTTGTGTGTCAGAGCCTCAGACCGGACTTTGATTATATCTATTTATTTATATCCATGTATTTTGTTTTATCAACTAATATATCTAATTATCTATTATGATTATCAAAACCATTTATCTTGATGCAATTCAAAAAAAAAAAAACAATTCATTCATAAATCAAAATGCATTTACATTTATTTTTCAAAAATTTCAAATAAAGACTCATTGAGCTAACTTAACAATATTGAAATCGATAATCCTCAGCAATAATATAATTGAAAAATACTACATTATTACATAAATATATGAAAAATAAGAGGGTGGTAAGTTCACATGAAGTAGGCAAGTAAAATTAATTGCACCTCTCATCGAAGACCAACCATACTGACCTAAGCAATGGGAGGCATTTAATAAGTAATGTTGTCTGCTCTGACTATTTATAAGCTTCAATAAGCTAATTCATTCTCCTCACTAGTTTTGCTTTAGAGTTTTCAATTTTCTTTAATTGGCTTCAATTCCATGGCGCTTCATCCTGCCCTTACACTGCTCCTCTTAGCTTTGGCTTTTTCAGGGTTTGAGCTCTCAACTTGCCAATTTGTCAAAGGCAAGGTTTCATGCCTCGATTGCACTTCCCATTATGATTTTTCAGGTTTGTTTCATCTCTGCAAACTGCTAACTTTTGTCAATTATTTATCAAGAAGTAATTAATTATGGTTTACTGGAAATTTATATGCAAAATTATAACTTTTGTGTGTATATGATACAATATAATCAAAATATTACATGAAAGACACGGTTTATATAAGAAAAATTCAGCATTATCCACTATTTACTGTGTTTTTATGACACTTTAGTGCACCAAAAGTTCAAATTATGTTCCCAAAAAAATAGTTTTCTTTAATAGTAAACAAAATTTAGAGAGTTCAAGTCATGTTTACCATCTTATCCTGTTACTTCTATAGATTTTTTAAATATTTTGAGGTTGTTTAGTTTGAGAAAAATTCTTCTATTTTCCTTTTCTGATTTTCATTAGTTTTTATTTTTATTTTTCTATTTTCCAAATAGAAAACTGAAACTGAAAATTTTGTTTGTTTATATATGTTTTTCATGCTATAAAATGGTTGTAGAAAATTTCGTGTTTTCCAAAATAAAATAATCTTTTTTGAGTTTTCTACCTACTATCTACAACTTAAAACTTAAAAAATTTTGAAAATATGTTTTATAACTTTTCAAATTAGAAAATAATACAACTAAACAGTAAATTTTATTTTATAGTTTTTTTAGAGTAATTTTATAGAAAACTAATATTATTTTCCATAACTAAACACACACTTTGCTTCTAAATACTAATAAGTTGTAGTTCAATGATATTACAATAATTTTTAAGATCCTAATTTTGGAATTTTATAAAAGAAAAAAAAAGTACAAGAGACGAGATGATAATCTATTTTAACAATTTGTCATTGATTTGGTTAATCTCAAAAACAAATTGGATCTAAGTAAGTATTGTTGTTAAAGTTGAGAATATGAAATTAATAATACTTTTTAATCTTCAAGATGAATTAAGATATAATACATTCTATCATGAAAATTTCTTACTTAAATTTAGTCCATATCTTCATATATTGAAAACTGAGTCCATAATTTATTGCAATGTCAAGTAAATAGTTTCTACAATCAGTTTTCCATATGTAAAAGCTATTTCTCTCTCTCTTTTTTTTTAAACACAATGTAGTATTGTTCTAGTTTATAAATAACTATATAAATTATATAGACCTAATTTAGATAAAAATATTAAAAAAAAAAAATAGACTGAAAAAACAAAGAGGAAATTAAATATACTTTAATAGTATATTAGAAAAATCCAAAGCGGATGTTATGGTCTAAGTGTCGGAGTCAGAAGAGGCTAATAGATTATAGTGATGCTCTAAATCTTATAAAGAGGGAATATGAGATAAGGAGGCAATATGTTTTTTTTAAAAAGAATCCCTTTTATATTTACTTAAATAGGATTCTGTTTCAGGAATTAAGGTTGGAGTGAAGTGTGAGAATGTGAAAAAATTGGCTTCAACAACAACAGAGAGTTCAGGGTTATTTGAGGTTGAGCTTCCTTCAACAACTTCAAGTCCGGTAAATTGCATGGCTATGCTTATTGGAGGAACAACCCAGATGTATGCCACAAGGGAAAATATGGTATCGAAGATAGTGAAATCTGATGATAATGACTCTGCCTCATACACCATCTCCACTCCTCTTGCCTTCTCCATCTCAAGAAAGCCAAAGGGCATTGCTGAGTCAAAGACAGTTGATCTTCCTCTCCCCAAGGAGTGGGGTTTCGCACCTTCTAGTTATTATGTTCCTTTCTTCCCCATCATAGGTATCCCATGATTTTACATATAACTATGTTTCTTGGGAGTAATCTGGAAAGAACCGATCCATATATTATAAGTTTTTCTCGTCTAGAGGCTGAACTTTATGGACCGATCATCCAACATATATATATATGATAAAATATCATTAAATTAGCCTGTAACAGAGTCAGTCTACATAAGTATTGTCTAGATATTATATAAATGCTAATAATTATGTGTGGATTTGGGTGTGAAAGGATGTTGTAATTTAGCTTTTCAATATGTTTATTTAGGCTTTCTGTTTGTAGCTTTTATATATATCACATATTCGTATGTAAGAAATATATATTTATATATAGTTTGTTATGTTTTAAGTTTCTCTATTTTTTAGAAATTATGTTCATAAATTTATTTATAATAAGAAATTTTTTTTTTTACTATATATATATGTAGCTACTTTACTTTTTTTGTATGGCAATTCATCATTGATTTTGTTTACAAATGAATGGAAAGGCTGAAATTTTCTTGAATTGAATTTTAGCATTATTCCATAACTCTGTAATTTTAACAACTGCACTCACAAATCCACACATCATCGCCAAATATGTAAATATTCAAACTTTTTAAATATTTAAAAAATTTCAACAGCATAATTTGAATTTGAAACTTGGTGTAGCTCGTGCTTTGGCATATAACAAAAATCAAATATATATATATATATATCAATTTCAAGTCAATAATATTGAAATTTGGAAGAATGCATTTTTACCCTTCTCAAAATTGTTAATAGAATTGAAATTGAAAGTTAGTGGGTTTTAGAGAACATAAAGTAAAATTTAGAGATTCAATTGAAATTGAATGATAGAATATAATTTGTTTGATTGTAACTTTAAACTATTACTTATAATAAAAAGAATCAAATTTAAAATTTATTTACTTTTACATAATACCAAACGATGCTGGAACTTCTATAGTTGGTGTGCAAATATTATGGTTTGCTACTTTCACTTTCAGATGATCCACCGCTGTGTTGTACTCCCACAATATATCTAAATATGAGAGGGGTGTTAGAATATTCCACATTTAATTGCAATTCTAAATTATTTTTTATAATTACTCGGATAACATTCATCTCTTAAATTTAAGCTACTTTTTAGGAAGAATTAAATTCAATATTCATTTACTTACCAAATTTTACACTTAAGGGTCAATAAAAATAATTTTAAAAAATGCATTTTCCTTGAAATGTCAGCGTAAAATTTTCAAACTTTAGTGGAACCCTACTTATGAAAAACAATTCAAAGTTAGAAAAACATTTCACTACGCAATGATTCATTGATTGAAAATGAATATCGGTAGTACGGATGCTTCAATATTATTATTTATTTATGAAGTATCAATTTCCACTTACTGAGTTAATCAATTTCAACATTTATTTAAGAATTTCTTTGCACTTTAATTGTCAATTGGGTTGAAAAGAGTAAGTCCTTAGATTTTGGATTACAGGCAAACATATATAGAAATAAACATTTAATATAATTTAATTTGAGCTTTTGCTTAGTTGATTGTGAATTTGCGAATGAATCTTAACTCTTAAGACAAATTTTGCAGGAAGAAAAAAGCCAATTCGCCAAAGGCCAAATCAATCCATAAATATATAATTAGTAGGCATAATTTGGTTTAATTATATATATATATATATATATATATATATATATATATATATATATATGCATTGGACTCCCACCTAATTTCTTCAGCTTATAGTCAGACCACGTGATGAAAAAAGTCTTACTATCTACATTGGAACTCTTATCACCAATTCAACCACATCCCCATTGTTTATTTTGATATAATTATATTTTAAGTAATTGGGATTAGACTAAGATATACATAAAAGTAATTCATAGTTGATGAATGATGACATTATATGCTCCCTGCTTATTTTTAAAACCCATTGTATAATTTCAAGCAACATTTTATATTATTTATTTCAGAGTAAACAATATAATTAATGTTTAGTATGAATAATTTTTTATAAAATTATCAATCTTATATATAGAGATTTAATAGCTTATTATAAAAACAGAAAATCATTTTCTTAAACTTATCAGGTATAAAGAAAGAAAATATCATTTTATTTTTTAAAAAATTTTTCTAGTGTTAGAATGAAACAAAGAAAATATTATATTTTTCTGAAAAATATTTTCTTAATATAAATTATTTGCGGGAACAAACGAAATCCAAATGTCTAAAATGGTTTCAAGTTTAAGTCAAAGGAAAAGAACTTCTCTCGAGTCCTTAGCGGGGATATTGAGAAGGTCACACCTTTTTCTTTAAGTCAAAAATGTAAATGAGTCCTTATAATATAGGACAAAATCCCACATCGACCTCTAAAGTGAAGCTTTGTCGAATTGAGCCTTCAAAGTTCAATTTTAGAACAGATTACACCAAATTTTTTTTTTTTATTCTGTTAAATTACCGTATGTGGATCCCATTTCTGAATTCAAAAAAGTGGATCTCACACTCACATTTTTGTCCCATCTTTCCTTTTCTTTTTCCGTCTCCATCTCCTCTTCTTCATCCGCTCTCTTTCTCCTTTCGCTTCCTCCTCCGGCTCCAAAATTCCAGACTAACCCAAACGCCAACCAACAGAAACCAGCCCTCACGAAACCCAACAAGTCGTCGAAATTGGATAGATTAACAAAATGCTTTATAATTATTTTTTGAAAAATTTACTATTTATTCATGGAATTTGACATATTATACTAATATATTCTAAAATCCAAAATTTATACCATTAATTCTCTCTATTTTATTTTCTATAAAATTATATAGTTATTCTGTTAAATTTTAAGATATTTACCGTTAGTTAGAAAAAATATTCTCTTTTACTCAAGGAATTCTAATATAATATATCAAAATTCAAGGGATACTAATATTATAAATTAAATTCATATAAAATGCTAATATAATATATCAAACTTCAAAAGATAAATAGTAATTTTTTTTATCATTTCACCCATAATATAATAAACACAGTTTCTTGACTTTCTTCAAGAAATTATGAATGAAAGGTTTTTTTTCTTTGTGGGGTAGAAGACTTGAAATTTAGTGGAAGTAATTAAAAGTTCTAATTTCATTTCGTAGTAGCAAATGTTTATTATCTCTATTATATCTTGTTCGTGGATTTTGCTTTTCAATTATTATTTATGCCGGCCAAATAAAGATGTAGATCCATAATGATAATCCAATATAAAATTCATTCTATATTAGGTCTGCTAAAGCAACAAAAATAAAACATGCATTTACATTTTGGAAAATAAAAAATTCTTCTGCAAATATTTTATTGCATATTATTTTAATTGGTCAAAGAAAACATGCATGATATTGATTGATTATATGAACCGCCCGTATAGCACTATAATAGAGGCACGTTTATTAGCTAAGAATTTTTTTTTAGTCCACTTAAGCATTCAAATACTCATCAATTAGAACTATAATTAATTGTTCAATTTCAGCCCAACTCAAATGATCCGCAAGCAACTTTGCTCGGTGTCCTAAATGTAATAGGGTACATGCATCTACACATACTTGTACCAAAGGCTAAATGCATTTACAAACCATTCATAATACTAAATGTAGCACTTGAGGTTTATGATGAACTTAATTATTTATCGATTTAGTTAGAAATTATGGGTTTTGGTAAAAATTGTTTTGCGTTTCATATTTATGGTGGGTTTTTAAGACTTGGCAATAGATTTTGAAGCTGAGTTTAGAATTTTAGAGCAGAAAGAAGGAAGGGAAAGAGAAGATAGAGAGGGTGAAGGAAGAAGCGATGAAGAGGTAAGAGAAAGAGGGCAGAGAAATGTGAGCGTATCCATTCTATCCTTTCTTTTTTTTTTTAATTAAAAAATGGGTCCTACAAACGGTAAGTTAACGGAGTTAAGAAAATTGGCTAATTTGACCCAAAATTAAATTTGGAGGACTCAATTGGACAGAGCTTCTCCTTAAGCATTGATATGCATTTTACCCTATACCATAGGGACTAATTTGGACCTTTAGCTTTATTATTATTATTATTATTATTATTATTATTATTATTATCAAATTTACATCATCACACCTCATATATCCGTCCTAAATATTATGTGCGTATATAAAACATTAAGATATTCAAAGTTAACTTTTAAACTTAGATAACAAGAAATCTTATCTTTGTGATAATTTATTATTAATTTAGTATATTAAAAATATTTAAATATCATATTAAGAAAATCAAAATTTAAATATTAAAATTAGAAAATTAATAAATTATAAAAGGGCCCACTATTTTATAAGTAGACTAATAGAGTGCAATATATTTTAACAAGAAATTAAATGGGTGTTTTCGAAAGAAAAAAAAAAATAAAAAAAAAAGAAATTAAATAGGAATTTTGAAGAATAAATTTCTTTTCATGGTCCCACTTATCATCGATGACTTGGTCTTGATTAGGGCAACGTATAAATTACTCGAAAAATAGGCTATTTGACAGGGTTATAATTTCATTTTTAATCTAAAATAAGAATTAGTTTTCCCCTTTTTTTAAGTGTCCCAATATGTCCCGTCTCTTTCATTTGATTCCCTTCAGCATCAAACTCTTTCTTTCCCCTTTCTAAGGGCTAATAATAATATTGATTATTGAAATAATTATCCATAAGACTTCTTCAAATGTTCGATATTTTGGTATATTTTTCTTTATCACAACAAATTTACATGCAATAATATAGTTTCAGATTTTGTTTCTTTTTTTTTGGTTCTCATACATTAGAAGTTTATATAATTCATCTTATTTTTATTATTCAATGTCTTTAAATAAAAATAATAAAATAGATTTAAAAAATGACTTTTTACTACTATTTCTTATAGGTTATAATAGGAAAAAGTAAGCTGCCCATTCTCTCTTCCATCCTCTTTTATTTCTCTTTATTTTATTTTAATTTTAATCATAAAATTATTTCTCTTTCTTTTATTTTAGTTTTAACTTGCCTTCAGCGTTTACTGCCAACTACAAGCTCTCTGTCATTCTCTTTTTATTAACTTTTTGTTCAATAATATTAACTCTGCTATTCTTTCTTTCAGATTTGTAGTTTATTTAAGTATTTTTACTATTTTTCCTTATAAATCTTTAGATATGTATTTCTCAGATATGAACTTATTTTTTTTTGTTTTATTAAAATAAAATTAGATGTTGATTAAGTTTTTGTCATGAATAATTACCCTCCTTGTATAAGAGGTTATTGGTCTCCTCGTGTAGAAATTGTCCTTCTATGAAAGGTGATTCGATCTTTTTTCTCAATTAATAGATAAGATTAATGTCCCGTTAAAAACCAAATTGTCCATAGTATGTTACCATTTTCACTCTTTTTTATTGAAAAAGTATATATTCTAGTAATTTTATTTTTTTTATACACCTTGTATATTATAAAATTATTTAATTTTATTATAAATTGTTGATATACCCTTTTTAATCATTAATGAGAATTTATTTGCATATAAATAAAAAACAGAATTGATACCAAATATACTCTAGTTATAATACCCCTTACTCTTCTATATACACTACTGTATATAGTTAGATAAGAATTATTACCGGATATAAATATAATATTATATCATGATAACAAAAAATACATTATTATTACTCTCACTATTCTCATACTTTATATTAATATTACAAAACATGTTTTATGCATAATAGTTCGTATGCTTTAATATACAATTAACGTATGAAATGTATAAAACACATGTATAACAAAAATTTACTTTAGTGAGATGACTGTTATTGTTGTTCGGCTTCATAGGTGAGACCCGTTGATACTAGTGATAACTTCTATGTACACATCTGTCGTCGCTTAACTCTGCTAAAATCTATGTGAAAGAAAACAAGTTGAGTATAAAACTCAGTGATGCAAAAATTTATAATAAATGTCATTTTAAATGAAAATATACAATTAAAATTAACAAAGTTCTAAAAAAAATTCATATATCAAAGTCATTAATAAATTATTTATTTACAAATAAAAGTAGACATAAATCATTAAATAAAATCTTCTGAAAATAAATATATTAGAATTCATACCACAAGTATAAAAAAATGCAATAAAAATTATAATTATTTATTAAAATAAAAATTTTGTCCAACTTATATATTAAGAGACTATAAACCTACTCCTAAGAAAACAAGAAGTACCGTTAAATAACGGAAATTTCATGATCCAAAATAATCACATGACCAACATTAAAAATAATCATATAACTCCAAATAATATCATTTGATCGAAAATAACTATAGAACCAATCTCGATTCAAAATAATCACAAGATCAGTAATTAAATAATATATTTGGTCCAAAAAAATTATATGAGTTATACAATATATTTCATGATCAAGATAACCATAGACCATAAAGTTCCTACCTTATTGACATATCAACTATTTCATAACTTATTGTTTAGGTTAATATACGAGTTTATTAATATATATATAATGTTAAAACATTTATCTCACAAAAAATTGTTATAGATACAATAATTATCAATTTTTCATAATTGAATATACGAATGTTTTATTTTAATTTAATCTCAAACCATTACTTAATAGCATAAAATTCACTACATAGAAAAAAATAAATTTATTTCATTAAAATCCTATATCAATGTATTTATTTCATGCTAATACAATTTTTTTATCAAAATATTTTATTTTTATCATAAAATATATTTCCAATAACTTTTCAAATATTTAATATTTTTATAAATATTATATATAATTATTTTATAAAATGTAAATCCATTTCATACAAAAAAATGTATAAAAATCAATTTAAATCGTAATTGACCTATATTTTAAATTAATACACAAACCTCTATTAAAATTTTCCGAAAGCTGCTGATTCCTTCCTTTTATCTAGTTTCAGTGTCTGTTCTGATGGTGTACCTAAATCCATTAAATTTCTAATTAGCTACAAAGCCAATAAAAATTAAACTACACATTTAATTTTTCACGCTCTTACGTTTATGAGTATTTTTCTGTTGGTCTTATTTCACGTTACGTGTTATAAATGCAAAATTTTCAATTATTTTGAAATATTCCAAATTAATTAAAATTTTCTCTTCAATTTATTTAATTTTTTATTCATATTTAACTTTTTATTTTTTCTCCAAAAATCTATTTTCAACTCAAAAATTTCTATTAATTCAATAAATGGTCTAAAAATTCCAATTAAATTTTTATAATTACTTTGACCCATTATATTTCATTTTTCATTGCCTATTTCACCAAAATTATATTCAATAATTTTTAATAAAGTTTTCAATAATTATGCCAAAAATCCAAAAATTCACTAAAAATCCACAAATTTCATTTCTTTTAAATTTCCATGACTATTACTCTTTTCATCCTCAAATTAACTCATTTCTTAAATTTATTCTATAAATTTTCTATTTTTCCATCAAACCCTAACTTAATTGTTTATTCAAAATCTTACCAATTTTTCTCAATTTCTAGCAAAATCATCAAGGCAACAATCTCAACAATATCATGTCATAAAGAAAAACAAGAAAATAGAAGAATTTCTCACCTCTCCACAAGCTAGAGAATTTTATCAAGTTTTTCAAATTTTTCACCAATTTTTTTTTCATCTCAATCTAATTTCTCTTACTCCTTAATCTTGGATGATAGTAATTGTGGGAGAAAAAAAGGAAGAAACCAAAAGAAAAGAGGAGCTATGGGTTCGGCCATGGAGAGGAAAGAAGAATAAGAAGATTTGTTTTTAATTGAAAATGAGAGATAAATCAAATTTTAGCTTTATATACCTCAATTAGTGGCTAATTAGTATTGATTAAGCTTAATTAAAGCTTAATTTTTTAAGTTGATAAATGACTCAATCAAAGCTTAATTAACCTTGACTTTTCTTAATTTCAACCATTCACAATTTTTTTTCCACATTAATTCATAAATTAATTTAATTCTCTAAAATTCAACTTACAAGTAATTTAATTCCATTAAATTAAATATACTAAAAATTATAAAATATTTTTCTTTTTAAAATAGTCTTTTCAATTTTGCAAAATGATTTTCGGTGCAAAAATTATTTTTTTAATCAGATCCGTAAAATTTTTTTTAATCAAACCTGTAAAAAATTTTCCACCATCCAATTTCTAATTTATTAGTTTTAAAAATCTTAGAATTTTATTGTAATCACATCGGTATCATTACAATTATGAACACATCTCTCTAACTCCCGATCAGAAAAATCAAGTTGTAAACCCATACTGAGAACTGTATTTCTATAATTCGATCCCTTAACTTTAAAATCTCACATTATAATTCCACTTATGACTTTAAAATAATATTTTCTATATTTTAATATGCTTAAATTACATTTTTACCATCAACAAAAACTTCAATTTCAAATCTGATCTATTATCTTGATTTGTATGTCAAACAAGAAATCGCAACGATTCTTCAATTCAATTAAATTTTAATATTAGGCATTTTTATTATTATATGAAAATAGTTTTTTCATATTTATTTGTTCATATTTAGACTCTGATCAATATGCATCTGTACTGGAATACATATAACCTCAATACACATTTATAATCAGAATTTAGATCGCGGGCCCTGCCATTTTCAATCATGTTTGTTAACCCTTCAAGACATCATAAAACGGCAACAAAGAAATGAAACACTAACAAGTAACGACCTCCATTGTAAATTGTAATATACTTGCTCCACTTCATAAATATGGGCATATTTTAATTTTTTACACTGATTAAAAAAATTAACTAATATAATCAAAATTATAAATTTTATTGAAGTTTTTTTTTTCTGATATGTCTCAACATCAATTAGAGATTTTGTATATATTGATTAAAAAAAATCAATAGTAACATATTAAAAATTTAAGAAATCAATTATATCCTCAAAAAAACCATAATTTGAACTGATATATATATATATATATAAAGAGTAGATTTATCTTTGTAAGGAGGGGTGACCAATATGATAAACATGTAATTACTGGCGTTAAATACCACAAGAAACTGACAACTATAGGGAAGGGCCAATTCCATAACCCATTGCACGTGGGTTGAAAACAGGGTGCAGTATTATCATAGGTATCTAAACTATAAAGCCACAACTTATTAAGAGCAGAACTTAGCTTAACCGCCAGGCACAAAATGGACTCGTCCACTCTAAATAGCAAACGTGTTAGATATGATATTGAGCAATAGATATCATAGCTTGAGCACTTTTAACAGAACCCAATAAGCAATCGACGGTGATGATTGGTTAGCCAAGAGGGTGCAGCTATAAAGTCCTGCACAGGCAACAGAGGGAAGAAAGGGGTGGCTGACTCGTTCAAATGATATGTCGTTTGCATGGGGACAAGTGGAGAAATATCACAAGATAAAAACTATTATCTTCTTCGCACAACCGCGTGGAAGTTTCCACCAATAGCAAACCTTTGCCATTTTTTTCTCAATTCACTCGGCAAATCCTTTCCCTCAATAAAGCTCTATATATATCTTCATGCCAAAAACATAGACAAGTACAGAAGAACAAGAATGGAAGAAATCCCACCTGGTTTACGATTTTATCCCACTGAAGAAGAGCTCGTCTCCTTCTATCTTCATAACAAGCTGGAAGGGAAGAGACAGGAAGTACACCGTGTTATTCCAATTATAGACATTTTCAACATAGAACCATGGAATCTCCCAAGTACATAATTCTTCTTGTTTGTTTTTTTGTTGATGAATTTAATAGAGCTCACAAAAATGCTCCAGGTAGAAGTTGAATACAACCTTAATGTTTGTTTCTTGAAATGTATTGCAGAGCTTGCTGGAGAACTATGTCAAGGAGATACTGAGCAATGGTTCTTCTTTACACCAAGGCAAGAAAGAGAAGCAAGGGGAGGGAGGCCCAGCCGCACTACAGCATCCGGGTACTGGAAAGCCACTGGTTCTCCTAGTTATGTCTACTCATCAAAAAACCGGGTAATTGGAGTCAAGAAAACCATGGTTTTCTATAAAGGGAAAGCTCCTACTGGAAAAAAAACCAAATGGAAGATGAATGAGTATAGAGCCATTGAAGGAGCAGCTGATGCATCCAGTACAACTGTTCCTACGGTGTGTATTTTAGTTAATGTATAAATCTTTTGAATTTAAAATGATAAACATGAAATAGTCATACAGTGTGTTATGTTATTTTCCAATTCTAATCATCATTTCCTTGTCCATCATTTCTAATGTGTAGTTGAGGCATGAATTCAGTTTGTGCCGAGTCTACATTATATCGGGGAATTTTCGAGCATTTGACAGACGTCCGCTAGAAGATGTGGCAAGAGAGACACAACTTCTTGGTGATACAGCTACAACATCTGCTCAAGACCCTAGAATGGTGGACAACAGAAGCTCATCTGAAACTTCAAACTCAGGAGACGCTCAAGTTGACCTCCCAAGCACAGTAGAAACTGCCAACTGGGTGATGGTTGATAATTTAGTACAACCAGTATGGGAATGGGAACCACTGAATTGGCCCTGATTAAAAGAACATGTAAATCTGCAGCTCTACTGCTTAGTGCTTAGGTCTAGGTAGCTTTTCTTAGCTTGAATAGGCAAGCATAAGCATAGCTCTAACTTCACAAGTAGTAGATTCTTTTTCCTTCATTGTAAGGCAAGGAAAGGTGAAAGCAATAAGAAAAATGGAAATTATTTCCAACCATGTAAAATAGACTCTTTTGTTAGAAATTGAAGCTAAAAGATGAAAACCTTAAATAAGTGAGAGACCCTCGGCTTGACCAGGGGCGAGTCACTGACGGCAACTGAACCTCCCAGTTTCAAGCTAGATAGGACAGCATTTACCTTTGGTATGCTTGAAGATGCCTGCACAATATTCAAGTCCAAGTCAACCTGTATTGTAAAATTCAAAAGCTTCAATTCGTCAGCTAGAATTATAAACATTACCACAAGATCTGGAAATTTAATATAAAATAGAAATTTATTTGTAACATTTCTTAAAACCAACGAAAAGAAATATAAAGAAAAATACCCCACAAATTTTAAGAAATTGGAAAACCAGAAATTCAAATTTATGCCTTTACATGGGCTATTTTTGAGGCTTAAGTCAAGGTTGATGAATTATTGTTCTTTGAACAGTGTAATACAAGTTCAATTTTCCTCCTCCTTCATGCATGCAGCACAATGCCAAGGGAAAAGAAATTGAAACAATTGCAGGCTCGAGTCAAGTTTGATGGTGATCTAATGTTCTTTGAACAGCTCAACATAGGTTAAATTCCTCCTCCCACAAGCATGCAGCACAAATGTCAAGGGAAAAGAAATTTACTGGAAAAAGAATTACCTAAAAAATAAACTAGATGCTGTTCTCAGCTTTAGCATGTTGATAATACATAATCTGGATCCTATTTTCTCAAGTTCACAGAAAATGAATATGGGTTAAGGCCCTCTATTTTCTCAACTTCGCAGAAATTTGCTTTCATCTTTTGAAAACAAGACAATGTAATACGATTAAAGCTGAAGATTCACAAAAATATGAGGTGACTCTAATTTTTCATTCAATATAATAAAATAATAAACCCAAAGGTAAGAAAATATTCAACATGATATAACTTGATTGAATCAGTTGCTTAGGTTTCTGGATTAATAACGAACTGAACCTGATCAACATGAGGAAATTGAAAAACACTTCTGAATCATTGTGTTTCAGAAGGGTGCAGCCTAGCAACAGTTTGGTAAGTGCAAGATTGTTAAAATCCTATGAAGTCCTACCTCATGTACTAGGTAACAATTCACTGTTGATATTGTTCCAGGAGGCTCTGAACAAGGTCCATAATTGAGACGAAATTACACCGCAGCCAACAGAAAAGGTCTACTTATAATGAGTTTGAATGAGCCAATCCAAGAATTTTTATCACTCAACAATTGAAGAAAAAACAAAAGTAAATCCGAAAGTTACTGACGCACGCCAGATAGAACAACTTTAGGTGGTCAAGCCAGTACATAAGATTTATGCAATGAAGCAAAAATGACTGAAAGGATAAATTCTCCAGTGAGAAAATGGTAATAAAATCATATGAGTAATATAAAGAATGACTAAAAGTTATCTAACATTTTATGACACATCATTGTGATGAAATGCATACGAACCTGCTGGCCAGAAACTATGTCACTATTAGCAAGTGTGAAGCAAATATCATACAGTCAAAAGCATAGCGTACAAGTAGAGGAAATGAATTATACAATTATGCTCCATTTGTTTTCCATTTTAGATACAACTTTCCTATTCATAGCAACATTTAAGAAAAATCCTTGTGCAGGCGTACAAGAACTTACTTCAACATAGGAAAACTCATCCATATATTTGAAAACCTTCTTAATGTCACAAACATATTTAAATACCATAGCAATTCCACACAGTTTACTTCTCAGTTGATTTCGCTACATGCATTAATCATTGACAGACTGCAGACTCCATCTTTGATTATTTTTATGCCTATAAGCCACAACTTATAAAACACAGCTCATTATATAGACTAGTCCCTTACTAAATCTCTCTTCACCACCGCTTAAAACTGCTATTTTTTACCAAGGTCATAATGTTTCTGTTAGGCTGCCAACCTGTGATAGTTCTGGAAGCTCATGCCACACAATTTCCAGACCCGACTGCAGTCAGTTTGGTTTGAGTATTATTTTGAAGCAGTAAAGTATTAGAAAGCCAGAATCATATACTTTGTAAATTTGAGTGCTCGCATGATTCAGATTTTGAACCTCTAGCTTCATAAGCTTTAATACTCATGCATCTAAAACCATGTATACAAAAATTTGACACACCAACTGTGTAGTGGCATGCAATTCTCAAATAATGGATCATCATTTTAAAAGTCCATATTTTCCATTAGCAAATGGTTGGTCAATACAGGGAAAAAATTTAAGACAAAGCCTTCAAAATGACATTTGATGTTATATGCTATCTCCAGCAGATCACCGATCAGCATGCACTATTAGAAGAGGGTACTTGAAGAACGAATCAACAATTACCAACAAATTTGGCAGATCCCATTGTTCTGTTATCATGTTTGTACCAAGAGAATTCACATACTTAGTTTCTCAAGTCTTGCTGTTATGAAAAATCTTCAGCACTTATATCTATCCATGTGTACTTGTGCATACGTATACACACACATCATTTTGGAATTTATTTTCATACTTCGAACACTTGCTCCATTGTTTTTAATGAACATGAGATCTCCCGTAATCACTCAACTTTATAAATTACTCATTTTAAACTAAATTTAAGAAAAAAAGGCCTTTGGGAATTCAATTGTTGGAGTTTTTCTCCTAGTATCTGTACCATTTCACATGCAATCTGTTACCACATGTCAATTCTACAGCTCAACTGATTTCCTAAACAAAATGAGATCAAAGGGGAGTTTTTGAGAACTGCATCAAGTAACCTAAACGAAAAATTTCTAGTCGTGGTTCATCAAAATATTAGCAAGTAATCTCACCTTCACCCAATTCAACACTATTTGACAACTGATTCGCCAATGTACCATCAATATGTTACAAATTAAAACGACTTCACCAATGAAAAATTCAAGAGGTCAAATTTCAACCAAAACCATCACCAAATTAGACTTCACTAATGAAAAATTCAATAGGTCAAATTCAACCAAAACCGTCATCAAATTATCATTGTGACCTCAGCCTATATTACGTTCCTGATCTATGTTCATCCGCTGTCTCCAAACACAATAACATAAACACCAAATATCAGATTAGAAGGAAGAGCCATATAGATAACTACTTAAATTCCTATTTGGTAAAGATTCTTATTTAATAAAGGATTGGACATTCAAGAATACGTAGGTATAAGTACCCGGAATGGAAAGAATTCAGCACACAGAATAGAAAATAATTTATATTACTAATACTGATATTAAATTATAAATAAGGTAGGCTTACTAATTAACAAGTAACTGAATTTCTATTACTCTCAACAAACTTAAGCATCAGGATGAACAGTAATTACTTTCATAGAGAAGGAAGAAAAAGAACATTGTGAGCATAAAGAAAGTGGTTTGCTTTTGAGCTGTGTGCAAGACTAGAGCAGTATTAAATCATTTTCCATCCTCTAAGAACTAGAGAACCAAACAGAAAGTTCATGGATTCAGCAAAATTCAAGAAGTATAGAGAAAAAAGGAGGCTCCTTTTCTCTAAATCTCCAACGGAAATTAAGAATATGATTAAGGATGGAAAGTGACATGAATAAATTTGAATTAATGTCAAATTTAGTAATCATATTAGCAACTGAATACAATCAACGGTGGAAATGACATTAATAAATTTGAATTTGCGAAGCCGCAGTAAAACAAAGGATCAAAAGCATTTTCGTATCCGCGTAGGAGATTGAAAATTAAGGATAGAAATGATGAAGAAAGGAGAAAGTACCTTGGGCTTCGAGAGATTTTGTTGTCCAATTTTTGTGCGAGTGTGGAGTGAGGAGTAGAGTGGGGAAGGGACAGAGAGAGTGAGAGAGACTACATGAGCAAGAGATTCAACGCCATTAGCTGAAGCAAGGAGGCAAACTCATAAACTTTTCGCACTCGGGGCCACGGGTTTTCAACTTTTGACGTTTTAGAAGTTCAAATTTAATTTGTCCTTCCCCTTGGGTTTCTCAGTAAATGTCTTTTTTTTTTTTTTATTTGTCAAATAATAATAATAATGAAAGTTTGAATGCAGCTAATTTAAAATTTTTGAAAGATTATTTTGCGACCATTAAAATTCTACCCAGCACTTATAGTTGCCAATTTAAAGCTTTCGAAGGATTATTTTGGGGCCATTAAGATTCTACTCAACACTTGTGGTTTCAAAAAATAAGAATTGTTAGGCCCCTTCAACTATTCCATTTTTTGTTAATTGGGTTTTTTTTCTTTTTAATTTGTCAATAAAATTTTATTGCCAAGGAAAGAATGTATGTACTAAAAAAACCAACAACCTAACACAGATACAAATCAACATATTCCTAAACTACAGAAATCGCAAACTGATGCTATTTACAATTTTAGTCAAAACTGTGCTTTCATCAGTCTTCTCATTTTGAAAAGCCCTTCAATTCCTTTCAGCTCAAATTCAATAGATGGCAGCAACAAAGGCAACTCTTCTAGTTTTGGCCATTAAGTTTTACCAATTGCTCTTCTACAAAACCAACTTATCTCTCTCTTCCATCCATACGGACCTCTCTTGATATCATATTTCTATAAGACATTTTTCATATTGTAGATGAAAAATTGCATTCAAAGAATAGATGAGGAACCCCCAGCGTCAGTAGGGAGCTTCATCCCCGCTCTCTCCTCCCTTTAGATCCTAGTTTCAAGACCTTATAAGAATTAAAAAAAAAAATAGATGAGGAACATTGTCCCTACTTGTATTACAAAGGCAACAAGCTCTACATATCATTAACCAACACTTAAAGAGTGTTTCCTTCATTGCTAACTTGTACTTCAAAGCAATCCAGACAATACAACTTTGCCTTGGAAATGTGTTGTTTACCCCAAATAATTACACCATTTAACTTTCCAGCTACGATTTTGTAACGCATTTCCAGTCACTTGATATTGTGTGAACCTTCGAATGACTTTGTCATCTAAATCCTGTTGTCCTTAATACTTCATGACCTCTATCCAAACTTTTAATTTTGTCACTCGTGATGAAACGCTCCAATCATGAGTGTGAAAAATTGGTATTTTGAGGTCATGCCTACCATTATAAAGAGATGAAAATGGGAGTTGCATCAGCAAGCTTTGAACGCCAATATTAATTATTGTATTTGTAGCTAATCATATGGCTTCGGCAAAAGCAATTGTTGCAACCAGGTAATTACTAGTCATTTTGGTGGTTATTTTAAAGATGGAAGTTTGTTGGAGTTGCTGAGATTTTTGTTCTTTGTTAAATTTTCTGTATAAAAATTTTATTTTAGTTGGTTTGGTAAACGCATATGTGAAGGACGTATGACAAAAATGTGTTTCTTATAACTTTGGATATGTTGGCACAATCTCACACATGAAGGATGGGAAAAAATAATTTTTTTATTGTTATATAAACCACCCTTTATGTAATGGAAACTGTAGAGGAGAAAATGTATGAAAGTTTTATATAAAAAATGAAAAACAAAAACAAATAAAAAATGTGTTTTGTGAATGAGAGTTTGAGGTTTTTGTTTGCTACATAATTTGCAGAAAATAATTATTTATTTATTTTTTTCTCTTTTCTTTTTTGTCTCCTCTCAAACTCCAACATAGTATCAGAGTTCTAATGATATAAAGGGATTGTAATTTTTTTGACATTTGTTGTTAGATTTTCTACATAAAAATCTAGCTTTAGTTGGTTTGGTAGATGCACATGTGAAAGAAGTTTGGCAAAGTAAGAGTTAATTTCTTGCAACTTTGGATATGTAGGTACACTCACACACATAAATGATGGGAGAAACATGACTTTTTTACTGCTATATTTGCAGCCTAAAAGTGTGAAGTGTATAGTATGCGTGAGTTAATTTTGTGAGAAATTGAGAGAGTTATTTGCAAGAAATTTGTGTTAAAAAAAAAAAGAAAAAGAGAGAAAAGTTATTTTTTATAGATCAATTATGTTCTATTTTTGTGTTCTTATATTTGAGATTTGTCTTTGTTTGTTCTTTGTTTTCTTCCTTTCTCAAAATTCCAATATGGTTTCAAAACTTTAATGATTTTAAAGGGTTATAGTTGAATTTTTTTTGGATTAAAATTTTTTTGAGAAATGTTTTTTTATAGCTGAAAATGTGATGGAAAAAAAATGAATTTTTTGAGTTGCAAAAAATTCATTGCCACATATGAACTGGGTTTTGGTTTTAGAATCCAAAATTATGTTTTTTACTATTGTTTTAAAAGATGAAGCATGACTTCATCAAGTTAATGTCTTCATCAAGTCACTATGTTCATGGGTGAAACGATTAGTATTTTTGATATATTAAAATGAAAAAAACTTTTGGTTTTATAAGTTATGAAAAATGAAGACTTGTATGTTTATAAATTGAAAAAGAAAAAAAAAATTTGAATAAAAGACTAACATCTTCATAAACTGAAAAAAAAAATTGAATGAAAGATCAATATGTCCATAAACTAAGCAAATGTAAAAGAAATATATATATTTTTTAGGTGAAGAGCAATGTTTATAAATTTTTTTTTCTTTTAATTTTGGAAAAATAACAGTGAAAAAGTAGTTTAAAGAATTTATCTGGTATTTTCAAAGAAGAAAAATGATCATAGTTGCATGAAGAAAAGATTATTCAAAATTTTTAGTTGTTGGAGTTACTAAAATTTTTGGTATTTATTGTTAAATTTTCTGCATAAAAATCTTATTTTAGTTGGTTTGGTAGATATAAATATAAAGGAAAGTAAGGACAGATCTACATTATGAAAAGTAGAGTCATTTGATCCCACTTTTTTTTTTAAAAAAATCTTTATAATATACATTTTTTAAAATTAAGTGGACTTCATTAATTTAATATAATGAACTCTATAAAAAAAATTTTAATTTAAATAAATATTCCTGAATAATTTTTTTTTATTTTTATCCCCCCATAGTCTTGTAACTCTTCATTTCTCTTTTGACTCTTTGTGTGTGATTGTATCGTAGTCATCTCTCTATTTATTTTTTTTCTTTTCTCTCTACGTTATTTATTTCTTCCATTTTCGCATTGCAGTTATCTTTTTTTTTTCTTTTATGTTGCAGTTATTTATGTTGTAGAAATCGAGTTAGTTTCCATCAAAATAAATAATTATACCAAAAATTAAGACTAAATTTTTTTTTTGAGATTGTTGGTAAAGTCACCAATGGTCTCCCTTAAAAACAACTTCTTTAGACTCTTAGAGTTTTTGTGACAAAATTTTTCTCAGATAATTTAAAGTATAATATATCACCAAAATAAATTATCCAATAATAGCTATTAAATAGACAATAAAGAGAATACCAAAATTTAACGAGATTCGGCCAATTATACCTACGTCACCGGACACTACTAAAATAATATTTCACTATTTTAAATAAATATTGCAAAGTGAAATATTATAAGAGAGAGAAAATACAATCAATCTTAGAAGTAAGAGATTGATATTTTGGGATGATTTGTTAATAGATGATGAAACTTTTTTTATAAACTAATATTTTTCTTCCTCCCTCTCCCACTTCTGATGTGAGATTGGGATATTGTCAAATTCAACAAATTTTTACCTTAGCGATCTCACAATTTCAAACAAATATTCTCTAAACTTTTATTTTACAAATTTCAGTAATATCTCCAAATATGTTTTGAAATGCCTAATTTCAAATTCTAAGAACATTTATCAAATCCAAATAATGTTAGAACTTGACATCTGTCACAATTTTTATTATCATATCTACGGAATTTTCAGCTGTCAAAATATTCTGAAATAGTATCTCACTATCTTCAAGAATTTCCCGTATAAAATGATATTGAACATCGATATGCTTTGTCCTTATATGATAAACTTGATTCTTTGCTAAACAAATAGCAATTTGACTATCACAATGCACTTTGACATGCTTATGACCAATTCCTAAGTCATTCAACAACCCCTGAAGCGAAATTATTTTCTTAACAACTTCTAAAAATGTCATGTACTATGCCTCTGTTGTAAACAAAACAACTGTTAACTATAAGGTAGACTTACAACTAATTGGTACTTTTACAAATGTGAACACATACTGTAACGGCTGGGCTCCGCCACAGCATCGGCCCTACCCGAAGTCCACAGGCCTGAGCCCACCCGCCGTCTCACTGAGACCAACGGGCTGCCGGGGTCCATGACCCAATACCTCCAACCCATCTCCTCCTTAAATGAGGCAGGTTGTTGGAGCTGGGATTCGAAACCCCAACCTCCCTTTAGCCTCAGTAAGAGACTACCAATTGTACCATGGCCCTACCCGAAGTCCACTACCATGGTACAATTGGTAGTTTCTTACTGAGGCTAAAGGGAGGTTGGGGTTTCGAATCCCAGCTCCAACAACCTGCCTCATTTAAGGAGGAGATGGGTTGGAGGTATTGGGCCATGGACCCCGGCAACCCGTTGGTCTCAGTGAGACGGCGGGTGGGCTCAGGCCTGTGGACTTCGGGTAGGGCCGATGCTGTGGCGGAGCCCAGCCGTTACATATACCGGTAGTAAATCGATGTTTATCTAAATCACCCGCATAGTCGGAATCACAATATCCAATTATATACTGACCAATTTTCTCATATTGTTCAAACATTATACCAACATCTGCAATATTCTGAATATACAACAAAATTCATTTCACAGCTTGTCAATGTATTTACTAAAATCATGCATGTACCAGCTCACAACTCCAACTGCTTGTGAAATATCAAGTCTCGTATACACTATTGCATACATCAAGCTACCAACAACATTTGCATAAGGAACCTTTGACATAAATTCTTGTTCTTCATCACTTTTCAGAGATAAATATGCACTGAATTTAAAATGAGGAGCAAGTGGAGTATTAACTAGTTTCGTCTTCTCATTGACCCCAAAACGCTTTAATACATTTCTCAGATGTTGTTTCTGAGTCAAACAAAGTCTTCCTAATCTCTGCATATCTCCATACCGAGAATCTTTTTAACTTCTCCTAAATTTTTAATTTCAAATTCCTGATTTAGTTAAGCTTTTAACTTCTGAATTTCTCATTCATCATTCGAAACTATCAGCATATCATCAACATAAAGGATAAGATAGATAAATGATTTATTCTGTAGCTTGTACAAATATACACAATGATTATATTTACTTCTTGTGTATTTTTGCCTTATTATGAACTTATCAAATCGTTTGTACCGTTGTATTGGAGATTGCTTCAATCCATACAATGATTTGCTCAATTTGCACACCATATTTTATTTTCTAACAATTTTAAATCCTTTTGGCTGAGTCATGTAGATTTCTTCTTTTAAGTCTCAATGTAAAAATGCAGTTTTTACATCCAGCTGAATTAGTTGCAGATCCAATTGTACTACCAAGGCCAACAGTATTCTAATGGAGAAATATTTTACAATTGGAGAAAATACTTCATTATAATCAATTCCCTCTTTCTGAGCATAGCCTTTAGCTATTAATTTTGCCTTATAGCGGATATCATTCTTGTCAGAAAATCTTTCTTTTTTTGCATAAACCTATGTATAGCCAATTGTTTTTCTTTCTTTTTGCAAACTTGCTAGCTTTTATGTCTGATTTTTTTCAAGGAACTACATCTCTTCTTCTATAGACTTTCTCCATTTTTCTTCTTATAAGCTTTGAATAACTTCACAATAAGTGGAAGAAATCTTATCATCTATTAAAAATATATAATTAGTTATATCTTTAAGTCCAGTAAGTTTTTTAATATTCCTTTTTGGCTTTCATAGTGCAATTGACTCAAATTGTCAAGGAGGTTTTTGTGTTGAAACCTCTGTTTCCTCATCTGATCCATTTTATACCATTAACTCATCTTCTGCCGTATAAGTAATTTTATCAAACTTTATAATTGTTAGATCAACAATTCTTCTTCTATCAAACTTCACATGTTTGGGAGTTCCCTCCGCCTACTATGGAGAACCATCTGTCTGCTCCTCTATTATCTTTTTTAAAACGGTAGACTCATCAAAAGTAATATCTCTACTAAAAATTATTTTTTTTTTATTTTTGAGCACCATAAACGATATCTTTTGATATAAGAGGATATCCCCATAAAGATAGTTTTATTTGCCTTTAGAACTAATTTCGATTCCTTAATATGATAGTATGCAGTGGAACCAAACATATGTAAGAAATTATAATCTGTAGCAGATTTTTCCATACCACACATGCAAATGTGTTTTTCATTGATGGCAGTTGATGACAAACGATTAATGAGATGACATACGTATATTACAGTCTCAGCCCAAAACTATCTACCCAACCCAGCATTAAACAATATACACTAAACTTTCTCCAGTAGAGTTCGGTTCATGTGTTCAATCATCCCATTATATTGTGGTGTATTTCTAACAGTGAAATATCAAACAATTCATTCATTTCTATAAACTTTTATTAAGGGATCACTTGTGTACTTTCTGCCATTATCTATTTGAAAACACTTTATCTTCCAACCCGTTTGAGTTTCCACCATCTTCTTCCAAATGAGAAAAACTCCTAACACTTCATCATTTGTCTTCAGTGTATACACAAATAATCTTCTTGAATAATTATCAACAAAGGTAATATAGTAGTGTTTACCTCCCATTAAAGCAGTTTGGAAGAACCCCATATATCTGAGTGAACATGGATTGCAATGTCAAATTTCACTCTCATTTGCTTCCCTTTGATGCAATGCTCACATAAGTCTAATTTCCAAGTTCATACTCTTTGATTTGCCAGAAATTTTAAGGATTTTTCACTTGCATAACCCAAGCAATTTGATTGTTTCTAACTCCTAGTCATTACTAGAAACTATTGTTGTTCTAACGACTATATTACCTTCATAATAATACAAGTTGTTACTCCTTTGAAATCCTTTCATCACTACAAGTGCTCCATATATAACCTTAATTACTGCATTTTTAATGACTATAATGAAATTCTTTCTCTCAAGGACTCCCATAGAAATGAGATTTTTTGTTAGACTAGACACCTATCTTACATATGTCAGAGTTCTGATTGATCCATCACGATTTCTCAACTGGACTGAACCAATTCCAGTTGTTTTGTGAGGGCTGTCATTTGGTGTATAGACAACTCCACCTTCAATTTCTTTAAAATTGGAAAACTATTTCCGATTGGAACACATATGGTGGCTATAGTCTAAATCCAAGATCCAAATAGTCAAACTGCTTATTGATGACATCAATGCTAATGAAAAGTCTGAATCATCACGTTCAGCTGCATTTGAATTTGCAACAGCCTTGCCTTTGCTAGATTTACTTCTCAATTTAGGACAATCTTTCTTTGAGTGACCATTTTCTCTACAAAAGGCACATTCATCTTTGCCCACTCTGGACTTTGATATGTATTTGTTTCTTTTGTTCTTATTTTTCGAACGACCTCTTACTATCAGAGCTTCTGCTGCTCTACTGGTGCTATCCTTTTTATTTTTTTCTCCTCAATTCATAGTTATATAGTGCAATACATACTTCACTAAGAGACACCTTAGTTTTCTCATGGAGTAGAGTAGTTTTTAGAAACTCAAACTCCTCAGAAAGGGATTTCAACAACATTATGGTCAAATTTTCATCTTTAAAAGTCATATATAAATTCATCAGTTCTGTTACAAGTTTATTGAAATTGGTGATGTGATCATTCATCTTGGTACTAGGAACATATGTGAATCTAAACAATATTTTTCCATATGGAGCTTATTTTGACTGCTTTTTTTCAAGAATTTTTCCTCCAATATCTTCTATAATTTATTTGCAGAAGTTTCTTTACAAAAGACATACTTATGCTCTCTGAACAGACACAATCAAATTGTACCACATGTCAAATGATTGATTGTCCTCCATTCCTTCTCATATGCACCTTCTGGCTTTTCTCCATCAATGACAATGTCCAAATCTTGCTGAAATAAGACGTCTAGAACTTCACCTTACCCTATACCGAAATGACTTGTACTATCAAAATTTTTTACTGCAATTCTCGTATTTGCCACAACAATTCTCATCAAAATTGATGAAATAAAAGTTGTTGTGTCCATCGTGGATTTTTTTCCATCTCTTGTCATTTCTTCTTCAAGAATATTTAATAGCTTTCAAATGCAGAATACCCAAGAATCCAAAAAAATATTTCTGATGTAGAAGATCAGTTTATGTCGCAACCACAAAGCATATAATTTAGTAACTTTGACTCTGATACCAATTGTTGTGGAAATCGAGTTAGTTTTCTTTAAAATGAATAATTGTGCAAAAAATAAAGACCGAGAAAAATTTTCAGGTAGTTGGTGGAGTCACAAATGATCTCCCTTAAAAACCAACTTCTTTAGACTCTTAGAGTTTTTGTAACAAAATTTTTCCAAAATAATTTAAAGCACAATGTATCACCAAAATAAATTAGCCGATAATAGCTATTAAATAGACAATAAAAAGAAAACCAAAATTTAACGAGATTCTGCTAATTATGTCTATATCCTCGGATACTATTAAAATAATATTCCACTATTTCAAAGAAAATATTACAAGAGAGAGAGAAAATACAATCAATCTTAAAAGTAAGAGATTGATGTTTTGTGATAATTTGTTAAGAAGAGATGGAATTTTTTTATAAGTTAATATTTTTCTCTTTCCCTCTCCCACTTCCAATGTGAGATTGAGAGATTGCTAAAATTTAACAATTTGCTCCTTTTGTCTCTTCTTCGGACTTTTTTCTCTGTAGTTGTCTTCCATTTTTCTTGTCTTGGCATCGCAGTTATCCATTCCCTCTTTCAATGTATATGGACTCCATTGTGCAAAATTTTTGGATCTGAAAGAAAGTATGGCAAAGTATGAATTTTTTGTAACTTTGGATATATTGGTACACTCCCACATGTGAATGATGACAAAAGTGTGATGTTTCTCCTGTATAAGCAATTTAAAAGTGAGAAGTGTAGAGTGTGTGAGTGGATTTTATGAGAAATTGAAAGAGTTATTTGCAAGAAATTTGTGTAAGAAAATGAAGAAAAAAAAAGGAAAGAAAAGTTTGCTTTTAAGAATCAATTATGTTCTGTTTTTGTGTTAATATGTTTGAGATTTGTTTTCTTCCTCTCTCGAAATTCCAACAAAGATAAAAGGACAATACTCTGTTGGCTGCAATACATCCATTTAGGTGGTATTGTTCATACTCCAGTAAATGGTAGAATTCAAACGAAAATTGGACAGACTTATTGGGTTTGGACATGTTTAGTTAATATGACTAGAATAACTATCATATAATTGTATGATTAACTCCTAACGGTGACTTAATGCCCTGAGGGCCCGGGCTTTCATTTTAACATTACATACTAATCATCCACAATTTCAAACAGTTTATATGCTCTCGTCATTGACAAAAAGACAAAGTACGAATGTATTATTAATTTGAAAAAAAAAAACTAATTAATTCAAAATTTATCCCTTGCTAAAATTTTTAGCATTAGCTGGAGTGATTTTCCTCGTTAAAGTTCCTAGCTAGCTAATTGTTAATTTCTTGTGAGGTACTTAATTACACGAAAACTAATGTTGCATTATTATAGTGGTCGTCCTCGTTCCATAAGTCTGACGGGTTTAAAAATCAATTCGTTCATATTCTAGCTCATAACAAGTTTGGATCGGCCTGATTGACACAATTTGAATCAAAGTTAATTGGTAAAAGAGAAAAAAATTTAAACGAATTAGATGGGATCCAAAATTTTAAACAGTTCTATTCAACACTCAATAGCAATTATATATATATATATATATGATAATAATTACAATAACATATAAATATATCCGAAAAATATTCGTCATACCATTTACGGCTTGAAAGTATAGCTCTCGAAATAGCTTAAGAGGGAATAAATTGAGATTTTAAAAATTTATAGCATTTACAAAATAATTCATGTTTTTCAGTATGTTAACAATATTCTAATATTGGGCAGAAAACATTCACAACGATTCACAAAATCAAAGTTTATGATAAGAAATAATTATCAACCATTAAAATTAGTTTTTGTCAAAAAAGTAATCTTTTTTATTTGCAACAAAAACTTCAAATAAAATTAAGTACAAATGAATTTTTGCTAAAATGTTTTAAACATATTTTCATATAAAAATCAAATATGAATTTTTTCCAACAAGTCAAAATAGTAAAGTTGAAAATAAAAGGAGAGATTATAGTTTTAAAAATTTGGATTTAAAATGGTTCGATTATTTTGTTTACATCCATTTCTCAAGACACAATTTTAAAAATTTTTCTCTACTATTGATTCTTTTCAAGGGTAAGAATCAATCTAAATACAACCCTAAACTTTTCTAGCATATTCTCTCAAACTCAAACACAAGTTTTTATAAAGTAAAACTTGAAAATACTTAAATAGTTTTTCAAGCTAGGTGTTAAATAACTCTAACTCAAGTTTTTATAAAATAAAATTTGAAAACATTCAAATAATTTTTTATCCTAAAGATGCTAAATAACCTACAACAAGTTTTCAAGCTAAACTTTCAAACTTTACACAAAAATAAATTAATTACAAGCTCAAAAACGAAATACACAAAGAAGAACTAAAACTAAGATGAATGATATCTAAAAATGAAGCTAAATATGAAAAAAAATTTAAAAAGTATATAACGCTTTTTTTTTTATGAAAATTTTGTTTTTTTAACATTTAAAATATCAAACTAACAAGTATTTATAGTTATGATTTCAAAAACTAGTCAGTAGAAATAAATTTACATTTTTCAAAAAATAGTAATTATTTTTTTAGTAAAATTTGTGAGATATGAATTAGAATATTCGAATAAAATATTTTGTTAGATGCTACTTTTTTCACTATTGAAAACTACTTCATTTTAAAAAATTTTATATTTTGAACTTCACTTTTAGACATCAATCAATATAATTTTACATTTATATCCTAATATATTTCTTTTATGTATATGTGCCTATTTGTTGAAAGTTCACCTTACTTCTAATTTTTTATATGTTAAAACCTGAAATTACAACGATAATAGTATAACAAATTCTAATATTTCAATTATAATTTTAAAATCATCAAAATAAAAATCGTAGCTTTTGAGCCAACACAAAGAATTCAATATTTTTGATACATGACAAAATGACAATAAAATGAAACCAAAAACAAAAAGAAGATGATATGATGCTGATGATGATGAAGGTCGGCCAATTTGCTATTTGCTAATTAAAGCTTTTGCTTTATTATAGAACTTAAAATAGATTATAAGGAATATGATGTGTCTTCAAAAAGGTCATTTCTATTCTTAATCAAGCTTTTATTACTCATCTAACATATCTTTGATTTGGCATTTTTAAGGATTGTTATAAATATATACAAAATCATATATATTTGATTGTCAAGATAAGGTTTAAAGGGATGTCCTCATCCATTTCTATAGTGTTTAAATAATAAAACTTACCATTCACCAAACTTACGTCATTAGCAACATAAAAACGACAACTTACCTAATTAACTTTATGAACATAGGGGGGTAGTGGTTGCAAACGTTGTCATCAATTTTGGAAGATGAAAGGAAAATAATTTTTTACATACAATTACTTTCATAAGAACAAATTCATCGAATTTTCATAAATTGATTTTCTGTTTACATTAATTTAATGGCCCTTACAAGATATTTTATAAAATTAAGATAAACAACTGAATTATTAACTATTATTTTTTATATGAAAAGTAATAAAAACCTTATCATGGAAAGTTAAGATTCGAGGATTATCTGAAAATATTGCAAGAAATTATTTTAATGGTTATAGATATATAAAAAGTTATTTTAATGGAACAAATAAATTACTGATAGAGCATAGACAGAGTATCTTATCCAAAACTAGCAAGTTGAGCTTATTATAAACTTGGCTACAGCCGACCATGAAGTGGGGCATGCAAGACTCCAAAAACAGGAGAGTTGGACTAGGAGATCTACTATTTCATAATAATAATAATAATAATAATAATAATGATGATAATAGTAATTTGTTCAGATTTACTAACGAGATTTTAACAAATAACAATAAGAAATAATTTTTTTAAAAATTAACAGTTTACCCTCATTTCATTTGATAAAATATTTATTTATTTAATATTGTATAAAATTTTCAACATTACAATTCAATAAATTATATGATTTTTCTATATTTGAGATATATTTATATAAAATTTTTAGAATTTCATGTATAATCTAATGATCTTTTATAAGATTTTAAAACTTATACTCGTTACCAATAACTGTAACTGCAAAACAACTAATACATTTAAGTCTAAATCTTCTTTATTGTTATCTCAAACAAAATTTTTATCAAATGACATAGGAACTATTAGTTTAATAAAAGCTTATTTCTGAATATAATTTGTTAAAATATCAAAAGAGTAAATTGTAATTTGTTCTAATAATAATAATAATTAACTTTGCTTAATTAACTTTAGCAAACTTTCGACGTGGAGATCGACCTATATATATATAATAGGGACAATTATTATTTACCCCTAAAATTGGATATATTACACTAGTATTCTTTGAGGTTTTTTAAAATTAGATTATTTGTCTATCTATTTTATTTCTATCAGATTATATAATCATTTTATCAATTTTTTTCATTTCTTTTTATCTTTCTAAAAATTAAAGTAATTTATAAATTAATTGGATAATTTTTTACTAATAATTAATTTTTGATTTTTATTAAAGTATTATTTAACATGAATAGAATGAAATGAAATCAACTTACAATTTTAATGTTTTGTATGAAATAATTAAATGAATATCTCATATTTTGTAATTAATTTTAAAAATTGAATTATGACATTTTATAGTTCAAATTCATATTTTTTTACTTTAATTTTAACTTAGATTATGAAAAGATAGAAAGAGATAACAAAAAAAAATAGACACTTTACTATTTTCCACTCATCTCTTTCTATCTTTCTAAAAATTAAAGTAAACTCATGAATTAATTGGATATTCTTGTACTAATAATTAATAATTTTTTTAACATGAATAGAATGAAATCAACATATAATTTTAATATTTTGTATAAAATAATTAAATGAATATCTTATACTTTTGGAATTAATTTCAAGAATTGCATTATGACATTTTATAGATCAAATTCATATTTTTTGCTTTGATTTTAACTTAGATCATGAAAAGAGATAAGATAAAAAGATATAAGAAAAAAATACTCTTTATTATTTTCACTTTAATAGTATAGAGAAAGTAAGTTAGCTGATAGTTCTGATTTTTGTTAATTATCTAGTTTTGACATTGATGATAAAACCATTAAAAATTGATTGAAGGACTATATGGTTTAACGAAAATAAAATTGTATGGACAAATAATATAATTTTAAAATCTGAATGAGTACTAATATAATATGTCAAATCTTAGAGAATAAATAACAATTTTCTCTGTATAATATAATCATGGTTTGATTATTTGGATAAAAAATAATGAAACATTATTAGTACTATCACAGGAGATAGTTTCAAAAAATTTAAAGAAAAACATATTATCAAGTTAGATGGGTAGGATCGAGATAATCTTGTAAATTATATCACAGGAGATTCCAAAAAAATACTACTAAACCTAGGAGAAGTAAATTATGGAAAATTGCCTATATTAATTAATGGCCGCGGGTCATCAGCTTAAAAGTTCATGGTGCACAATAAATATATATGTGAAGCTTAACTACCAACAAGGGTATTACTCCATGCAAATAGCAAGCGGTGAGTTGAGCACCATTCAGCAAGGATTAAATGTGCGATTGTGCACTGCAAATGAATGAATATGGAAGTACAAGCAAGTCAAGACAACAAAAAATAAAGATAGTTAAAATTAATCTAATAAACAAATAACTAAAACTAAGTAATTACTCTAGCAACTTCCCTCATAAAAGACATAATCTAATGAAAGTTGGGGTACTACTTTAGTCTCATTATGGAATATGCTCATAGAAGATAATATTACTTTCATTGACAATTACTAAGATTCACGCTGCATCAGTTCCCTCCCAATTAAACTTAAACTAACAAGTATACAACCAATCTTTTTTTTTTTTATGCTAATCTCCCTCTCAATTTTCATTCATAAACGCCACTTTTGGGTTAAAGGTACCTTTTGGTTAAATCTCTCCCCATAGCTTTGAGTAATCAACTCAAAATCATACATCAAGATATATAGTATTGATCTCATTTTAATTTGTCTTTTTAGTGGTTCAAATCAATATATAACCCAACATAAGCATTTAAGCATAAATATGAATATCCAAAGATACTCAAAGATTTTATAAACATCAATAATATCATTAAAAAACAATGATATCAAGTATTTACATATCCTTAGAGGTTAAAGTCTTTCCCAAAAAGAAATCTAGCTATCCGCAGTTTTATATATCACCAAAAAAATATATACAAACATTACAAAAACAGAGCAAGAGTATAAAAGAGAGAAAAATAACAAACTAATTGGCTTTAATGCTCAAGGAGTTTTCAAGATTCCCACGTCAGGGAGATCCTCCCTTCCAATCTCTTTCTCCTGCTTTGATAATGATGTTTGGTGACTAAAAATAGAGACTTCGAAAAATGAGGTGGCTGCAAAGAATGTTGTACAAATGAGTGAATGAGAAAATTATGTCTTTTTATAGGTGATGAAGGCACACTCCTCTAAAATGACCCTCTACGAGAATTTTTGACGCTTTAAAGGCTTTATAGAATTAAATAACCACATCTCCTCAAGTGTTCTCAGCTCAAAATTTGTTGCGAACTGTACAAAAATTGCCCAAATAGAGCCACACAATTGACCACATGATCGTGTAAATGACCGTATGACTTTCTCAAAACTTGATTGATTCTGTCCAAAATTCTCCATTTGACATGGCCAACAACACACTAATGAGGCAGACTATGTGGTGGCCTTCAATGTTGTGGAAATCGGGTTAGTTTCCACCAAAATGAATAATTGTGCCAAAAATTAAGACAAAGAAAAATTCTCAGGTAGTTAATGGAGTCACAAATGGTCTCCCTTAAAAACCAACTTCCTTAGACTCTTAGAGTCTTGGTGACAGAATTTTTCCTAGATAATTTAAAGCACAATATATCACAAAGTAAAAAACCCGACAATAACTATTAAATAGAAATAAAAAGAACACCAGAATTTAACGAGGTTCGGCCAATTATGCCTACGTCCTCGGACACTACTAAAATAATATTTCACTATTTCAAAGAAATATTACAAAGTGAAATATTACAAGAGGGAGAGGAAAAATACAACCAATCTTAGAAGTAGAGGGATTGGTGTTTTTGGGATGAATTGTTAAGAGGGGATGAAGCCCTTTTATAGCCTAATGCTATGGTGGAAAAATCATCTCTTTCCGATGTGGGATTGACACATTTCAACAAATCTCCACCTTGACAATCTCATAATTCTAAACAAACATTCTCTAAACTCTTATATTACAAATTTCAGTAATGTCTCCAAATGCGCTTCGAAGCGCCAAATTTCAAATTTTGAGAACATTTATCAAGTACAAGCAATGTTGGAACTTGATACCTGTCACAACTTTCGTTGCCATATCTGCGGGATTTTCAGCAGTCAAAATCTTCTGAAGTAGTATGCCACCATCTTCAAGAATTTCCCGTACAAAATGATATCGAACATCGATATGTTTCGTCCTTGTATGATAAACTTGATTCTTTGCTAAACAAATAGCACTTTGACATGCTTCTGACCAATTCCCAAGTCATTCAACAACCCCTGAATCCAAATTGCCTCCTTAACAGCTTCTGAAACTGCCGTGTACTCTGCCTCTGTTGTAGACAAAGCAACTGTTGACTGTAAGGTGGACTTCCAACTAACCGGTGTTTTTGCAAGTATGAACACATAACCGGTAGTAGATCGACGTTTGTCTAAATCACCTGCATTGTCGGAATCACAATATCCAACTATATACTGACCACTTTTATCATCCCACTCAAACATTATACCAACATCTACAGTATTCTGAATATACCGTAGAATCCATTTCACAGCTTGCTAATGTCCTTTACCAGGATCATGCATGTACCTGCTCACAACTCTAACTGCTTGTGAAATGTCAGGCCTCATACACACCATTGCATACATCAAGCTACCGACATCATTTGCATATGGAACCTTTGACATATATTCTCGTTCTTCATCACTTTTCGGAGATAAAGATGCACTGAGCTTAAAATGAGGAGCAAGTGGAGTACTAACTGGTTTTGTATTCTCATTTATCCCAAAACGCTTTAGTACTTTTCTCAGATATTGTTTCTGAGTTAAACAAAGTCTCCCCAATTTTCTGTCTCTGCATATCTCCATACCGAGAATCTTCTTAGCTTCCCCTAAATCCTTCATTTCAAATTCCTGATTTAGTTGAGTTTTTAACTTCTGAATCTCTCATTCATCTTTTGAAGCTATCAACATATCATCAACATAAAGGAGGAGATAGATAAAGGAACCATCCCGTAGCTTGCGTAAATATACACAATGATCATATTTGCTTCTTGTGTATTTCTGTCTTATCATAAACTTGTCAAATCGTTTGTACCACTGTCTTGGAGATTGCTTCAATCCATACAACGATTTGCTCAACTTGCATGCCAAATTTTCTTTTCCAGCAACTTTAAATCCTTCTGGCTGAGTCATGTAGATTTCTTCTTCTAAGTCTCCATGTAAAAATGCAGTTTTTACATCCAGCTGAACTAGTTCCAGATCAAATTGTTCTACCAAGGCCAACAGTATTCTAATGGAGGAATGTTTTACAACTGGAGAAAACACTTCATTATAATCAATTCCCTCCTTTTGAGCGTAGCCTTTTGCTACCAATCTTGCCTTGTAGCGGATATCATTATTATCAGGAAATCCGTCTTTCTTTGCATAAATCCATTTACAGCCAATTGCTTTCTTTCCCTTTGGCAGACTTGATAGCTTCCATGTCTGATTCTTTTCAAGGGACTGCATCTCTTCTTTCATAGCCTTTCTCCACTTTTGTTCTTCTGAGCTTTGAATAACTTCACAATAAGTGGAAGGAATCTCATCATCTACTGAAGATGTATAATTAGTCATATCTTCAAGTCGAGCATGTTTCTTAATATTCCTTTTCGGCTTTCGTAGTGCAATTGGCTCAAGTTGTTGAGGAGGTTCTTGTGCTGAAACCTCTTCTTCTCATCTGATCCATTTTCTACCATTATCTCCTCTTCTGCCGTAGGAGTAATTTTATCAGACTTTACAATTGCTGGATCAATAATTCTTCTTCTATCAAACTCCACCTGTTTGGGAGTTTCCTCCACCTGCTGTGGAGAACCATCTGTCTGCTTCTTTGTTACCTTTAATACGGTAGACTGATCAAAGGTAACATCTCTACTAAAGATTATTTTCTTCGTCTCTGGGCACCATAGTCGATATCCTTTGATACCAGAGGATATCCCCATAAAGATAGTTTTCTTTGCCATTGGATCTAACTTCGATTCCTTAACATGATAGTATGCAGTGGAACCAAACACATGTAAAGAATTATAATCTGTAGCAGGTTTTTCATACCACACCTCCAAAGGTGTTTTTCCATTGATAGCAGTTGATGGCAAATGATTAATGAGATGACATGCATATGTTACAGCCTCAGCCCAAAACTGTCTGTCTAATCCAGCATTAGACAACATACACCGAACTTTCTCCAGTAGAGTTCGGTTCATGCGTTCAGCCACCCCATTCTGTTGTGGTGTATTTCTGACAATGAAATGTCGAACAATTCCTTCATTTTTGCAAACTTTCATGAAGGGATCACTTGTGTACTCTCCGTCATTGTCTGTTCGAAGACACTTGATCTTTCTGTCAGTCTGAGTTTCTACCATCTTCTTCCAGATGAGAAAAACTCCCAACACTTCATCCTTTGTCTTTATTGTATACACTCATACTCTTCTTGAACAATCATCAACAAAGGTAACATAGTAGTGTTTACCTCCCATTGAATCAGTTTTGGAAGGACCCCATACATCTGAGTGAACATAATCCAGAATACCCTTGGTATCATGGATTGCAGTACCAAACTTTACTCTCGTTTGCTTCCCTTTGATGCAATGCTCACAGAAGTCTAATTTGCAGGTTCGCACTCCTTGCAATAATCCTTGATTCGCCAGAAGTTTCAAGGATTTTTCGCCTGCATGCCCCAAGCGTATATGCCACAATCTGGTTATTTCTAACTCCTGATCATCACTAGAAACTGCTGTTGTTGTTCCAACAATTGTATTGCCTTCATAGTAATACAAGTTGTTGCTCATTTGAACTCCTTTCATCACCACAAGTGCTCCAGATATAACCTTCATTATTTCATTTTTAATGATTATAGTGAAACCCTTTCTCCCAAGGATTCCCATAGAAATGAGGTTTTTCATCAGACTGGGCACATATCTTACATATGTCAGAGTTCTAATTGATCCATCACGATTCCTCAACTGGATTGAACCAATTCCAGTTGTTTTGTAAGGACTATCATTTGCTGTATAGACAACTCCACCTTCAATTTCTTTAAAATCGAAAAACCATTCCCGATTGGGACACATATGGTGGCTACAGCCTGAATCCAGGATCCAAGCAGTCGAACTGCTTATTGATGGCATCAATGCTAATGAAAAATCAGAATCATCACATTCAGCTACATTTGAATCTGCAACAGCCTTGCCTTTGCCAGATTTGCTTCTCAACTTAGGACAATCTTTCTTCCAGTGCCCATTTTCTCGACAAAAGGCACATTCATCTTTGCCCACTCTGGACTTTGATATGTCTTTCTTTCCCCTGTTTTTATTTTTCGAACGGCCTCTTACTATCAAAGCTTCTGTTGCTCCACTAGTGCTATCCTTCTTGTCTTTTCTCCTCAATTCATAGCTGTATAGTGCAGCACATACTTCACTAAGAGATACATCAGCTTTCCCATGGAGTAGAGTAGTTTCTAGAAACTCAAACTCCTCAGGAAGGGATCCCAACAACATTAGGGCCAAATCTTCATCTTCAAATGTCACATCCAAGTTCATCAGATCTGCTACAAGTTGATTGAAATTTGTGATGTGATCATTCATCGTGGTACCAGGAACATATATGAATCTGAACAGCCTTTTCTTCATATGAAGCTTATTTTGACTGCTATTTTCAAGAATTTTTCCTCCAGTGCCTTCCACAATTTACTTGCAGAAGTTTCTTTACAAAATGCATACTTCTGCTCTCTGGACAGCCACGATTGAATTGTACCACATGTCAAACGATTGATTGTCTTCATTCATTCTCATCTGCACCTTTTGGCTTTTCTCACTCAATGGCAATGTCTAAGCCTTGCTGAAATAAGGCGTCTAGAACTTCACCTTGCCACATGCCGAAATGGCCTGTACCATCAAAAATCTCCACTGCAATTCTCGTATTTGTCACAGAAGTTCTCGCCAAAATTGATGAAGTAGAAGCTGTTGTGTCCGTTGTGGATTTTTGTCCGTCTCTTGCCATTTCCTCTTTAAGATTATTTAATAGATTTCAAATGCGGAATACCCAAGAATCCAAGGAAACCTTTCTGATGTGGAAGATCAGCTTACGCCGCAACCACAGAGCATAAACTCAGTAACCTTGGCTCTGATACCAATTGTTGTGGAAATCGGGTTAGTTTCCACCAAAGTGAATAATTGTGCCAAAAATTAAGACAAAGAAAAATTCTCAGGTAGTTGGTAGAGTCACAAATGGTCTCCCTTAAAAACCAATTTCCTTAGACTCTTAGAGTTTTGGTGACAGAATTTTTCCTAGATAATTTAAAGCACAATATATCACAAAGTAAAAAACCCGACAATAGGTATTAAATAGAAATAAAAAAAATACCAGAATTTAACGAGATTCGGCCAATTATGCCTACGTTCTCGGACACTACTAAAATAATATTTCACTATTTCAAAGAAATATTACAAAGTGAAATATTACAAGAGAGAGAGGAAAAATACAATCAATTTTAGAAGTAGATTGATTGATGTTTTTGGGATGAATTGTTAAGAGGGGATGAAGCCCTTTTATAGGCTAATGCTATGGTGGAAAAATCCTCTATTTCCGATGTGGAATTGACACATTTCAACACTCAACTGGCTTTAAATTTATCCAGCTTCTTTCAAGTTGGCTCGAATTAAGAATTTTTATGCGAATGTGGTCCATTTTGCTCATTTCAAGTCCAAAAATAACTTATCGAGTTCAAATACCTGAAAACTAAAGATAAAAATATATATAAAAAGTGATTTTAACTAAAAACAAATCTAATCTAAAGGAAAAAAAATGATGCAAATTTGTTTCAGAAAAATCATATATTTTTGAGTGCTAACAAATATTCACAGCACAATGTTATGAATTATGAATTCATAATACATTGAAATAATTATAAAATTTAAAATTCAACTATATATTAATCGCAAAAAATTTAATGCAAAAAAATGTATAATAATAATAATAATAATAATAATAATAATAATAATAATAATAATAATAATTACAGGTGCATTAATCGTTTCAAGTGATAAAGTGATAATTGGAGTATATCACTAGTAAATCATAACTAACAACTAAAATAAATCAAAGTAAAAATAGGCAACTCATAAAAATATACAACTCAAAAACTATTTCAATAAAATGGATTACTTTGTCTCAAAGGTAAACAACGCATCAAACAACAGTTTCATAAAATCCTCGATAAATTTAAATATTCTTTTTGCTTATTAACTTATAGAAACAAACAATCAATAAATATGAATCAAAAGGTTAAACAAATGACAATAATTTCAAATTTGCCCCAATTTTTTTTTTTTTTTGTGAAAAAGAAATGAAAATTGATTGATGGATTTTTAGCGGTGGATAGAGAAAATGATTGGATTAGAGGAGAGAAAGTGGTGGAATAGTAAAAGAATCGGAAAATTAGTTCTTAATTGAATTCAATGGCTGTTAAGAGGATAAATGGCGAGATTGAAGAGGATCAAGGCTGTTGGTGGCATTGGTTACGCTGGTGGTTGTCGAAGATGGTCATTCGATCGGAAGAGGAGATGTTCAAGATTAGGAAAATGGGACGAAGAATGCGAGAGGAGAGAAAGGAAGAGGATGAGAGAAAAAGGGGCAAGTGACAAGAAAATGACTCAGCTATTCCATATTAGCATGCTATTAATAATATCTTCGGATAAAAGAAAAATATGGAGGGAGGGAATAAGAGCGTAAAAAAAAAACATTTACTTTATTTTATTTGAAAATGAACGAAAAATATAAAGGAGAGGAAAAATATAATTTATTTTTCAACTTACACTTCATCTCTATTTTTAGAGATAAAAATATGGAGATTGAATGAAAAATGATAAAAAAAATTTATTTTATCATTATTTATTGAATTTTAACATCATATTTTACTTCAATTCAAATATAAAAAATAAAATAAAAATTACAAATGAAAAAAAATTCCCAAATATAATTTGAGAGACTAATAATAGAAGATTAGTGTTGGAGGGGTGTATTTGTCCCTCAATAAGAGTTAAAGAGCTGATTTGACTTGAATTTCACTGTAGAAATGTAGATGCGATTTGAGCCCTACTGTTGAATTTGAAGCTAATTTGCAATTTCGACCTTTAGTTAAATTTAATTATAAGCAACCAACTGTCAAGATGATTAATTAAGGGTTAAAGTAATAATAAATAAAATGGGGAAAAGGAAAATAAGTATCGGTGCTAGGGGAATTAAAAAAAAAAAAAGATCATAGCCGACATTCTGGTACGAAGGCACGCGTAAAGCAGATATTTGAAAGAAGAAGCTACCTTACCATTCAGAAATCAGAATATTTCACAACGTGTTTATTTTGAAACCGCCATTTTCCTTGCTCACTGGCAGCCGAAAGTTTACAACCTTAATCCACTGCTATACGACAAAATTGTCCCTCTGGTCTGGTCAACCCTTCAATCCATATAAAATCCCTAACTCCCCCCATCACATGAAATTATAGAAATCCATCTGCGCCTTTAAAAATTTTAAAATTACAATCCTTATAAACTATTTTTCTCTTTCTTCGCGAATGATCGGAAATTCCTCGCCCTGGTCGCGGCTCGATGACAAACTATTCGAGCGAGCACTGGTTGTTTTTCCCGAGGAAACGCCAGACAGGTGGCAGAAGATCGCCGGACAAGTTCCGGGCAAGACATGGATTGAAGTGAAGAAACATTACGAGGATTTGGTCCATGATGTGGGCGAGATTGACTCCGGCCGAGTCGAGTTACCGAGGTATGAAGATGAGATTAGTGGTTGGGGTTCTGCGACTGAGTCAGAAACGAGTCAGGTATGGTTTGGGTCTAAAGGCAAAGACAAGGAGACAACTGAGAGACGGAAAGGAGTTCCTTGGACTGAAGAAGAACACAGGTGAGAGGGAGATTGATTCATTTTTTTATTTTATAACCGCAATTAATTTAATTAATTCATAAAAATATATATCTTAATTAATGTTTTTTTTAATGTTATAGTAAATTATTAATTCAATTAATAAAGGGTGATATAAATTATTATTATTATTATCATTATTATATAACATGGGATTTTTGGACAGGCTGTTTCTAATAGGGTTACAGAGATATGGGAAGGGAGATTGGAGAAGTATATCGAGAAATGCAGTAGTATCAAGAACACCAACGCAAGTTGCGAGCCATGCCCAAAAATATTTTCTTCGAGTGAATTCAGTGAAGAAGGATAAGAAGAGGCCTAGCATTCATGACATTGCCGCTGGTAGTTCTCCCACCGATCCAGATTGGTCTGAGCCCATGGACCCTAAACCCTTCTCCACTCCTGGCAGCCCATCTCCTTTTCATGGGTTTGGGTTCCCCATGTAATTAACATGTGCGAGAATTATATATATATATATATATATATATATATATATATATATATATAAAGAGAAAATGCAACACATGAAGGAAAGGTAAGAAAAGGAATTGCATATGTTGTAAACTTGTAAATGCTAAAGTATGGTTTGGTTTACTTTCTAAAGAGAAAGGGACAAGTATTATGTTTTTACTTTAATTTCCTCAGTTTTATACTCTTTTATTCCCATGAATTTATTTTTTATATAGACCAATTTTATGAGCTTGGGCCCTGCTCGATCTGACCCAATGTGGTGCAGTTCCTATTAGATTTCTTTATGCATAAACGTCCAATTGTAAACGTGTCGATCTTAAAAAAATTATGTGAAGCTTGATTTCTAATTTTCATAGTAGATGCTTTGGAGGACGCTTTCTTTTGCTAGTTGCTCAAGTTGTCAACATGTCCCTAAATTTGTGTTTTCCAACATATTTAAATAGTCTTTTTACATACAGTCAATTGGTAATCGGCCACGCTTAGTGTGGGTGACAAAAGTGGTCTACGAGTTCTATTGCATAGCTGTCGATCCTATCTAAGATTTCAATAGTGTTAGGCCAATTAGAACAAGTTGAATCGTCCACGGGCTAAGTTCTATGATCATCCATATCTTCTCTTTTCTAATTTTCGATAGCAAAACTTGTGTCATAAGTCATACATGTCGTGAACGCAAAAAAGATGTTCATCTCTAGAAAGTGAAGCCTAATTTAATTAACTAATTAAAGATTTGTGATCTAACTTATTAAGGCTGTGAAGAATGGAGCACAACCAATAATTCTTCAAGTTGAGCAAGTAAATTTGACTAGGATTGAAAATACATTAAATTTGGACTGTCGATTATTATTAAAAGTTTGGCTTCGTTTATTTTCTGGAAAATATTATTCTGAAAAATATTTTTTCTTATTTTTTAATGTTTGTTTTACCTCCGAAAAATAAGTCAAATTTTTTTTTTTCAAGCCAATAAAAAATATTTTAAAAATGATGAAAAAGAACTTATCGTTCTCAAAATATAAAGTAATTTTCTAAAATTTATCAAATTTTAAAAAATAAAATATTACTTCTTTTTTATTTTTTAATATTACAGTTAAATATAAAAAATATTATATTTTTTAAAAAAATATTTTTCCAAAACAAGCAAATTTTTACTTCACTCGAAGATAATATGCAGGCGGTATTATTTAAACAAGATCAACCTATATCATAATTTCCTAATGGGCTTGAAGACTTAAAAAATCATAACAATGTGCTATGTGCAAACCTAACAAAGTTGGACCCCATCAGCCCGACTTCTAACATGTCAGTTTTAAGCAAGAAGGTGGTTTAGCGGTTAGCAGAGGTAGCACAAGACCTGTATGAACTGCCCGTCAACACACCAAATCTTACATAACTAAAAATTGCCGTGCGTGGACTTGCCGGTGGCATCGAATTCGATAGCCAGCTGAGCTCTCCGTTACTTTCCAACGCAAATCGCTGCTCTGATCAGTATATTGCCTCCAACTCTTTTAACACAAATCTCTCTTCTCTTCGATGCCACAGTGAGAGAGTCGGCGGAATTTAAACAGAGATGGCGATCCTCTACGCGGTGGTGCTGGCCGAATTCAGCTCGGTTACTGGGAACACCGGAGAGGTTTCTAGACGGATCCTCGAGAAGCTTCCCTCAGAAACTGATTCTAGGCCCTGTTTTTGGCAAGTTGATGGATGTTATTCGAGTTAAGAGTAGCCAATCTTAGGGCAGTTAATTTGATTATTGTTTAGGATACAATCTGATACAGATTTTCAAGTTAGGTTTTGCGACTTTGTATTTGATATATAATCACTTTATGCTTTTAACTTAATTTGAAAAGTTAGTTAAGGATATTGCTTTTGGATTTCCGTTCACTTAGATTTTAGTTTTAACTACATTGTCATTGTGCATTATTCCCATTAGAAGGCTGAAGTTCCAACTCACAAATCTCAGCTAAGGTTCTCCCCTATCATATTAAGTGATGAAAACTTGCAAAGGCAGAAATTAAAGCTTTCTCCATGTGCGGTGGTGCTCTTGCAGGAGCTTAGAAAGGGTGAATTTTGCTTGCTGGTTTTTATATTTTGGCTCTATGAATTTGAATTCTATTCTGATTTTTACTGCCGAGTGCTTCAATGTTGTAAATGGCTCCCAATTTCACAAAAGAACTGACAGGCAGTTAATTTGTTTTTGTTTAATGTGTTAAAGATTTATTGTTGAAGTGCATTTACATAAAGACTTGCTCGGTTGCTTTTGACCTATTAACATTCTGGCTGTTACTGTTGTTGGTCTCTTATAGTTAATTGCGTTGTGGCAATGCAGTGGCCAATGGGTACAATTATGTGACGTTTATTTGAGTGTATATGGGTGCCATTGTCATACGCAATTTGATAAACAATTCATAACATCTGTATAAATAAATTATACTCAACTATTTGTTTCAACATTGCACTATATGCTAGTCAGTCACAGTAATACATTGAAAGCGGAAGAGTATTTTTGCTGACAATTTTTATTCAAATTGATATTGTAACTGCAGGTTGTAATGTCTAGAAAAATTCACATACTTTTAAGGGGCTGCTTCAAAATTGTACTTACTTTTAAAGGATAAGTTTTGCCGTTGTTGTTCTTAAATTCATAATGTGTCTGTTTGTTCCTTGCTTTAGGGAAAACTCCGTTTTCATACTTGGAGGACATTCACATGAGGTTCATGAAAAACTATGGTAGAGTGGCCCACTATGCACCTGCTTATGCAATGAATAGTGAGTTTTCTAGGGTATTTGATAGAGAGAATCAACAAGATGCTGGGAGTAGGGAGATTACGGTGGTCCAGCCCACATAAAAAAAAATGGAATTTTCTCCAGTTAGTGTTGATACTCTCGATCGCGTAAGAGGTGAAGTTGGTGAGGTAAGTATCTCTATTTTCTTTTTACCTTCAGTTTGTTTTTCTTGTTCATTGGTTCTTTATTTTTCATCTCATATTGATTAGTGGCTGATGTGCGAGATTGTCGTTTTTCCTTATACATGGCATATTGGCTCGTCAAACATGCAAAGAAATAGTCCTATTTCATTTATGATTTTATGATTTTATTTGTCATGCTGTACGCATGAGATCTTTTCCCTTGATCATGATGTGTTGGCTTATAACATGCGAAGCAAAGTCTTGTTTCATTTTGCTGTTATGTACCTTGTTCATCATCGTAGCTGGGGCTAGGTGGCACATGTTTTGCTGTTGATTTTATGTATTTGTTTATTGTATAGTTTCCATTTACAAGATACAATCAGTATTAGTGTCAGTATGCAACTATGCATTTCACGCAGAGTTACATAATATATCCTACCAAAATATCATATTCATTATGATCTGCCCATAAATCTTAAGATTGATTTTGGGGAAACATGAGAATCATGCCATTTTTCTTAGTTTATGAGAATGTGTTGCAAATAATGGTCATGTCAGCTATCTAGAAAAAGTCCTAGGATCGAACAAATAGGTCTGGAGTTGGGGAATAATATGTGAAGTTGTGAACCTATCAAACTTGCCAAATTGCCCATTTTGACTCCTAATACACTTCCTATAGTTTTAATTTATATGATTCAGTGTTTGAATATTTTAGGTTATTTTGGCTCCTAATAAAATGTCACGTCAGCGTTCTATTTAGTAGCTTGACGGGAATTAACAGAGGTAGTTTAAAATTACAAAATCATAAAATAAGTAGTTTTCTATTATAAATTTAAGTAGTAACGTCATATAATTGGAGTACCGTCAATATAGTTTATCCCAAATAGGTCAATGCTATATCGTCCTCACTTGGTGGCCCTTCCTAAATTTAGCTACTATAGAATTGAATATAGATAGCTGGGCCCCTAAAAATTGGTGGAATGACATGTAATTTTGGAAGGGGGAGGTGGTCCAGGTGGGTTGGGCTAGGGCTATAAATGAATCAAGCCGCTCACGAACTATTCAAGTCTCGATTCGGAAAAAAGCTCGTTATAAATCGTTTATTACTGTTAATTAGCCGAACTCGAGTTCAAATCCAAGCTTGAAAATCTTATCGAGCTAGAGCTTAATATTTTTTGGTTCGTCAGCTCGTGAACATGTTTGTTTACGAGTTCTCAAACACGTTCGCGAACATGTTCGTTTAAAAGCTTGCGAATGTGTTCGTTTAAAATTTTGCAAATGTGTTCGTTTACGAGCTCGCGAACATGTTTGCGAACGTGTTCGTTTAAAAGCTCGTAAACATATTTATTTAAACGCTTGTGGACATGTTCGTTTAAAACTCGCGAACATGTTCATTTAAAGCTCGCGAACATGTTCATTTAAAGCTCGCAAATATGTTCATTTAAGGCTCATTTATATTATATTTTGTTATCGAGTTCGAGCTTTTGTCATTATTAATTTGTAAACTGAACTCGAACTTTTGTCATTATTAGTTAACAAGCTGAACTCGAGCATTTGTCATTATTAATTAACGAGCCGAACTTGAGCTTTTGTCATTATCAATTAACGAGCTAAACTCGAGCTTTTTGTTATTATTAGTTAACGAGTCGAACTCGAGCTAAATTCATTAAGTATAATAAATGAGTTTTTTACGAGCCGAATTCGAGCCCTTCATGAACTTGATAATTTTCAAACGAATCAAGTTTGAACTCAAGTATAAAAGCTCGAATCGAGTTTAAGCCTGTAATAAACTTAAACGAGCTGAGCTTATTCTGCTCAGTTCAATTCGTTTACAGTTTTAGGTTGGGCCCCCTATGATAAAACGCACATTTATTAGAAAGAAATAATTTTCTTGCATAAATCGATTTTTTTGAAAATGTTTATAGATAATATTAATTATGACATCTAAGAAATAATAACTTAAAAAAAAATCTAACTGACTTTATATGAAGTCATGTTAAATGTCATGTATCGTATATCTATAATATCCATATATATAATCTATAATTATATTTACTCATATATATGATCTGACTGAGATGAAAATGTTAAATATCTTAATGAGGTAAATAATAATTTAAATTGAAATTATTAATAAATTTAAAAACTTTATATGGTAAGTAGTTATAGAAGAGATTATGATGAGAATAATTTATTAGAGTATATTTAGATAAGAAAAATTCTTCTAATACTGCTGAATTACATGTTAGAGTGAAAAATGAAATTCACCCCTAACTTTTAGTCATCTGGTTAATAATATAAAACTAGGGAGGAGCACTACTTGTACAAGTTAAATACTTAAAGCTTCTATTTGTAATTGAGGTTGTGGGGGACTAAGCACAAACTCTTGCAATGACCACAAAATTATGGAGCACCTCTAATGAAAACTAGAAAGTTTCACCGATGTAGCATTACTGTTGTGCTTTGCAATTTCCCACATAAAATGATAAAACTAATTTGTACCAAATCAAGTAGTATATGTAAGTATGTATATATATATGAGGTATAGAAATAATATTATTATACAAATACGCATTTAGATGCTCTTTTGGCCTTTCTCACTGCATTTTTTCCTTTTTGTGTGCATTTTAAAGGTCATCTAAAGCTTGAGAACTGTAGAACTTTCTTGATAGAATGAAAAAGGAAACATTCTTGCTCTTGTGTCTTGCGTTGAGAAACCTTTTCTTCAATTTCCATTGCAAAGATTAGCAGAAGAAATGATTGAAATAGTGAAAGAAAAGAGTTTCAACTCTTTGGGTGTTTGATTGATAAAAATATATAAAGAAAAAAAGTTGAAAAGCTAAGTTTATAAAGAGTTGAAATTTTAAAAAGGGGTTGTATGTGTGATTATTATATAGAGTGATTCACACAAGGTGTTGTATGGGCTTGGGAACAAGAGATAAGAGAGAAAAGTGGGAATACTTACAAAATATAAAAAAATGTAAAAAGTTTACAATTCAAAGAAAAAAGGCATAAAAATGTCCATTGCTATAAATAGGGGTAAAAATGTTATTGTTTTAAAAGGGGAGTACGGAGTGGAATTTACACAAGGCATATAAAACCTTAATTTGCTTCTTGAATGCCGGCCCAAGTAGGTCAATGTTGTATAGGGGCGTCAATAATGAACACAATACAATGACACAATATGAACCTAACATGAAATTTGTGGGTTAAGGTTTATAGTGTTCGTGTCACAATCGTGTCAACCCAATAAAGACACGAAAATTATCATGTTGTGTTGCGAATTTACATGCCAACATGAAAAAACACGTTTATTCAGTAATAATTTATATTGTGTTGGATTAACACATTTAACTCGACACGTTATACTAATTCAATTCAATTTATAGATTAATCATGTTAAACGTGTCATGTTTATAACTCATATATACATTAATTAGATTATGTTATACTAATTCAATTTGATTTATAGATCAATTGTATAAAACGAGTCGTGTCGTGTTAATCTATTTATTAAGTGGATCGTATTCATATTTGAATTTTAGACACGATTAGCTTATTGTGTTATGTTCAGATTAACTCTTATCATGTTATAAGTATATCAAGACACGACACAATACGAACACAACCCACTAACACGAATTGCCACCTCTAATGTTGTATCATCATCACTTGGTGGCCTTTCCTAAATTTAGCCACTATAGAATAGAATATAGATAGTTGGACCCCTAAAAACTGGTGGAATGACGTGTAATTTTGGAAGGGGGAGCTGGTCCGAATGGATTTGGCCCTTTATACTCAACGCACATTTAGAAAAAAATAAAAATAAAATATATAATTTTCTTGCTTAAATCTATTTTTTTTGAATATGTTTATAGATAGTATCAATTATGACATCTAAGAAAATAATAACTTAAAAAAAATCTAGCTGACTTTATATGAAGTCACCATATATATAATCTATAATTATATTAACTCATCTATATGGCCTGACTGAGATGGAAATATTAAATAAGGAAAATTATAATTGAAATTGAAATTATAATTAAATTTAAAATTTGTATATGGTAAGTAGTTATAGAATAAATTATGATGAGAATAATTTATTAGAATATATTTAGATAAGGAAAGTCCTTTTAATAATCATGTTGAATTACATATTACAGCAAAAAATGAAAATCACCTTTAACTTTCAGTCATCTGCTTAATAATATAAAACAAAGAAGGAGCACTACTTGTGCAAGTTAAAGCTTCTATTTGTAATGGAGGGAGTGAGGGGCGAAGCACAAACTCAATCTTGCAATGGCCACAAAATTGTCGAGTACCTCTACTGACATAGCATTACTACTGTGCTTTGCACTTTCCCACATAAAATGATAAAACTAATTTGTACCAAATCAAGTAGGAGGGGCATTCTTTCTTTGTATGAACCTGAGATTCCTCTTTTGTCCATTTCTCTCTTTCTTTATTTAAAAAGATCCTGACTTGTCACTTCTTCGTCTACTTCCATCTACATAACTCTCTTTCTAATGACTACTCTTCTCAAGCAGTTTTTCCCACATCATACAACCAAAATTTGTCAGAAAAACTGCATATGTGTCCTTGTTTTCTATCCCAAATTCCTAATCTCAATAGACCTTCGAGAATCTCCAACCATAGAGTCCACAACAATAAGTTTGGAAACTTTTTTAACTTGAAACACCAATCAAAACCTGACTTCCTAGATGTAATAAACAAAGAATTGAGAGAATTTTTTATGATTTTATTGATAGTAGGATGTTACATATATATACAACTTTAATCCTACATATTCTCATCTACCTCTCCTACTTATCATTAATTATACACGTTTACTTACCTTACCTATTTTCACATATTCTTAATTACACAAATCAGGTTAGTATCTTACAACACTTTCTCTCAAGTTGGAGCATAGATGTCAATCATCTCTAACTTGTTACAAATGTAAGATATCCAAGCTTCATTTAAAACTTTCATGAAAATATCTCCAAATTGTTCTTTAGTATTGACATATCTTGTAGAAACTAAATTTTGTTGTATCTTCTCACGAACGAAATGACAGTCAATTTTTATATGCTTAGTTAGGCCTGTAAATGAATCAAGCAGCTTGCGATGTATTTGGGTCTCAGTTTGGAAAAAAATTCATTTGATATCATTTATTATTGTTAATGAGCTAAGCTCGAGTTCAAATCCGAGCTCGAGCTTAATATTGTTTGGTTCATTAGCTCATGAGCATGTTCGTTTACGAGTTCGCGAACGTGTTCATTTAAAAACTCATCAACTTGTTCATTTAAAATCTCGCAAACATGTTCGTTGAGGGCTCCTTTATGTTATATTTTGTTATCGAACTCAAATTGAACTCGAGCTTTTGTCATTATTAATTAACAAGCTAAATTTGAGATTTTGTCATTATTAGTTAACGAGTCGAACTCCAGGTAAGTTCATTAAGCATAATAAACATGTTTTTTACTAACCGAGCTCGAGTTGTTTGCGAATTTAATAATTTTCAAACGAGATGAGCTTGAGCTTAAGTATAAAAGCTCAAATCAAGCTTGAGCCAAGCTCGAGCTTGTTATAAACTTTAAATGAGCCAAACTTAAGATCAATAATGTTTGGCTCGGCTCGTTTATAGGCCCATGCTTAGTCCGTTCATGAAATACTAGATTAGAAGTAGTATGAATTGTAATGTGATTATCACACCATAATACTGGCATTGAGACCTTGAACCAATTTCTCTTAAGGGATGAGAGACCCACAATACCTCACACATGGATTGGGTCATAGCTCTATACTCTGATTCAGCACTAGACCGAGATACCACAATACTGTTTCTTGTTCTTCCATGAAATCAAATTGCTTCCCACAAATACACAATAATCAATAATGGATCTTTGATGAATCTTGGATTCTACCTAATTTGATACTTAATTTGAATGTGACCATAATTCTTATACACCAAAGCTCGTCCCTATATCCTTTAAAATAGCTTAAAATTTGTTTTAGAGTTGCTCAATGATGAACTGTTGGAGCAGACATGCATTGACTTATAACATTGACTACATAAGCTATGTCTAGTCGAGTAACTGTGAGATAATTAAGTTTACCAACCAACCTTCTATAATTTGTGGTTTTTCAATTAGGTCGCCATCCTTCGTGAGTTAAATGTTAGGAATCATTAGAGAACTACATGGCTTGACTCCCAATTTTCCTGTCTCAGTTGATAAATCCAGAACATACTTCTTTTGAGATAAAACTATGTATTTCTTATTTCTTGAGATCTCAATTTTCAAAAAATACCTTAGCAATCCCAAATCCTTTGTATTAAATTAATTCTGAAAAAATTTCATCAGAGATAATATCCCATGAGCTTCACTTCTACTGATGATAATATCATCCACATACACAATTAGGAGTATAATCCTAGAAATAGATTGTCTAATAGATTGTATGATCAAATTTGCTCTTATGCATCCCAAATGTCTCAATCGGTTGACTAAATTTACCAAACCAAATATGAGGGCTTCGTTTTAGGTCATACAGAGATTTTCGAAATTGACAGATCTTCCTTGACTCCTCTTAAGCAACAAACCCAGATGATTGCTCAATATACATCTATTCCTGAAGATCATCGTGCAATAATGAATTTTTCATATTTAGTTGATAGAGGGGTCAATCATAATTAATTGCTAGAGACATGAGCAAGCAAACAAAGTCAATTTGGCAACAAGGGAAATTGTGTCAAAATAATCTACTCCATATGTCTGTGCATAGGCTACCAGACGAGCTTTGAGTTGTGTAGTTGAACCATCTAAATGAAATTTTAATGCAAACACCCATTTACACCCCCACAACTCTTCTGCGAGGTGGAATAGCTATCAAGTCCTAAGTACCATTAGTATCTAAAACATTTATTTCCTCAATCATAGCTTAGCGCCAACCGGTGTGAGACAATGCTTCATGAACAGTTTTAGGAACATAAACTGAATCCAAATAAACAATAAAAAAAATAAGATGAAGACAAATGATTATAAGACAAAAGAAGAAATAAAATAAGTACACTAACGTTTACCTTTCCGAAGAGTAATAGGAAGGTCATCCGGATTGACAGACTGAGGAACTTGATCTGACGATGAAGAAGTTGGTGCAGTTGGCGCAGGACATGGTTCTAAGGGAAAAGTTCACCGAGAATAGACCTATACTACTGGAGGTTTGGATTGAGCTGGGACAAGCTCAACAAGATTAGGTATTAAAGATGTTACTGTATAGATTAACAAATTATTACTCTCCTTTTGAATTATGTAAGATGTAGATGAAGAAAATAGAGTATCTTATAAAAAGGTGACATTAATTGAAACAAGATGTTTGCTAAGAATTGGACAATAACACATATATGTCTTTTGGATACAAGAATACCCAAGAAAAATACATTTAAGAGACTTATTAACATGTGGTCGAATATGCCAAACAAAATAAGTGCACCCAAATATCCTATGTTCAATTGAAAATAATGTTTTGTTTGGAAAAAGAACATGATAAGATGTCTCACCATTAAGAACAGACGATAACGTGCACTTTATTAAAAAACAAACTGTGCGGACATCATCTGCCTAAAAACATTTTAGAACATTCATTTGGAACAATAATGCACTTGCAGTTTTTAGAATGTGTCTATTTTTCCGATTAATAACCTCATTTTGAGATGGTGTCTCAACATAAGGAGTTTGATGAAAAATATCATGTTAAATCATGTAACTTTGAAAAGTGGTAAATAAATATTCTTTGGTATTATCACTTTTTAAAGTTTGGACAAATACATGAAATTGAGTCTTAATTTTAGCACAAAAAGCAGAATAATGAGAAAACTCATCATAATGATTTTTCATTAAATACAACTATGTCATCTGAGAATAATCATCAACAAACGTAACAAAATATTGAAACCCTATTTTGGATATAATAAAATAGGGACCCCCAAACATCTAAATAAACTAACTCAAAGGAACACTAGTTCACTTATTTACTCTTGGACTTGAACTAAGATGATGATGTTTTGTAAATTGACATGGGTCACAATCTAAAGAAGATAGACTTTGAAACTGAGGGTATAATTTTTTTAATACAAAAAGAGAGGGATGACTACTCCAGAACAAACTATGGATCTCGACACTTTTGTATCAAAGATGTAGAAGCTCCCAAACTCATGTCATTTACCAATAATCTGTTTCGTCACAAGATCATGAAACAAACAATAATCAGAAAGAATGATACACAATAATTTAAGGTAGAAGTAAGTTTATTGACAAAAATTAAATTGAAAGATAATTGAGATAAACTAATAATAAATGACAAAGGAAGTGACAGAGTGAGAATAATTATGTCAGATCCAAGGACAGACGATATGGATCCATCTGCTAAAATTAACACTAGAGTTAGATGTGTATTCCTAAAAGGTAGAAAATAAATTAGAATTACCTATTGGAAAAGGAAGACACAAGACATGCATTGGATTTACTGATTCGATAAGTGTAATGACAAAAATAGACTGACTAAACTAAAATTTCAGAAATTTTTGGTACTTAGCATACTCATCAGCATATATGACAAATGTTTCTATATTTGCCCAAAATAATCAAACTAACCACTCAAAATTATTTCGAATACTGAAATAGTGGAAAAATAATGCCTGTAACACAAAAGGCCTCACATCGCACCGATGTAGATCCAATCAAGTAGAAAAAAAATTTAACACTCAAACACACCCAAACTTCTAAATAGCGTCAAATTAATCACCTAAACAATAATAGATTAAAACTGACAATAGTAGATTATAATAATTGCATTGAAAATCATTGTATACAGTGAACACATAATAAAAATTTGCTTGACAAACAAACAATAACCACTGAAGGGACACCCAGATAGAGATGACTATCGGAGAAGAAGTCGATGAAGATGGGTCCGCCACACATTTTGGTGTGTGGAGAACTAGGCAAAAGATGGCAATCATGCGTGACGCTCATGAGCGAGAGTTATGGTAACTGGAGTTGGTGGAGAAGCCGATCAAAAGTTAGCATACCCACTAGTATAGGCAGTGACAGATAAACGTCACTAGGAAAAGGTGACCCAAAAAATCAATGGATTTGCTCTCTAGGGTAGAATCAAAATAAAATTAAAACAATTTTTTTAACGTTGAAAGTATTAAAACCAGCTCTAATACCTTGTAATAAACAAAGAATTGAAAGAATTTTTTATGATTTTATTGATAGTAGGATGTTACATATATATACAACCTTAATCCTTTCTACCCTTATCTACCTCACCTACCTTCACATACCTATCATTAATTACACATTCTCACTTACCTTACCTACCTACTATTAATTATACACACTCACCTACCTTATTTACCTTCACCTATTCATAATTACACAAATCAAATTAGTATCTTACAACATTAGATTTCAATCTTTCATGTGTTGATCCTACTTCTAAATCCCGCTTTGATGTGATCATTATTGGCATCGGAACCGTTGGCCTCCATCTCGCCAAGCAAGTGTCCTGCCGTGGAATTAAGGTATGTTATGTTGACCCTTCACCACTTTCAAACAATTTCTTCCTGTATCCTCTCTACTCTCTTTCCATTGTCTTGAGAGAGAGATAAAGACTTTCATCTCCTCATGTTTCTTATCCTGTAACTTAGCAGGTGGATTTATTGAAGTTATTTGTCCACCAAATCACTTAGTCATGAGTGCTGTTTGTTTCAGATATCTGAGAGCTGGAGCTATCCTCCCCTGAATGTCACTGCAGAGGCTGTTCGCCGAGTGCATGAAGTACTTGCTGGACGTGGATTGAGATTGTGGCCATAGGCTTTGTTTATAGTTGTTGTTCTAAGCATATTCTTGACTTTGTGCTTTGGCTTCGAAAGGGAATCCACTGAATTTAAATTTGTTCAATAGCAAACAGGGACAGACAGCAAGCTTGTATAGATTTTAAATTGGTTCTCGGCTATTAAAGTGTTGAGTTATGATATGTAAAATATAGGCTAAATATACTGCTTGCGACTTGTAATATAGGAAGAGTGGCAGGATTTTTTTTTCCTTATAAAAAAAAAAAAGAAAAAACTTTTTCAGCTGATTTGTTATCTTCCATTCGAAGATAAACTTTTGTAATCAAACTAGTATTCAAGATTGATTTACACACTCGAAATGCAATTGACTATGAAATGAAATTTGATGCCCATATTTCTTTCTGTTGTTCAGTTATATTTGTTATCTTTTTTTTTTTGTTGCAAAAGCGCTCTAACCTTGTAACGTTAATAATCAGGAATGGATGTATGGTTGGGTGAGTAAAAATAACTCAGCACATTTCCATCTTGTTTCGTAAAATGTCAAACTGGTTTCTAAAAGTTTGTTAGTTGCACAAGATGTTAATTCCTGATGTTGTATGAAGCTATATTCATGGAAATTTTTGGCTTAGATAGCCTAGACCTGGTTTATAAGGATCAAGGCAAGACAATAATAGTAGATTGTTATGTAAATTATTTTATTTATGTAGTAATATAACATTTGCTCAATCCATTTTAAAGCAAGTGTGGAGAAATGTAAACCTTTTAAATCTGGTTAGATTTGAAAATTTAAAATTTTAATTGCATTTTAATCCTTGCGTAAGAAAATAGAAGTGCATATGATTTTTTCATCCATTTCATTTCATGACCAGAATGAAGGATGAATTTTTCATTCAATGAGCTTATCTTTATTCATGAATAAAATATTTGTCATACGTAAAATCTCATTTTTATTTTGCAAATAAAAAATTAATTATGAAAAATATTTTTAAATTATATATTATTGTTGACTTGGTTTATAAATGAAAGCATGATGAGTTTATTTTTATTTATGAACTGAACCAATAATAAATACATGAAAGAAAATTCACTTTTTCTTTGCATGCATAGGAAATTCTCCATAATCCACCAAGTATATCATCATCCTATGCTTTGAGCATAAGATTTATGGTTCCCAAGCGTGAAATTTTTTTAAAGAAGATTGAGCCAACCACCAATAAGAATTGAGATTGAAAAATTCTCAATTGGTCCAAAATATAAATTTGTTTAAAAGCGGGGCAAGTTAGCTGCTTGGCAACCACTCCCCTCACAGACTTTATTCCAAAACCTCAAGATATGCAACCAAGTCCTATTGCTAACCCACTAACGTATCACAGCTTTTCTTCTCTTTCAAACCTATACATAAACTCACACAAATTCATGGAATATTTTCATACCAAGTTATTCACTTCCCTTTAAGAGAAAAAAACAAAACCACTGATATCTTACTTCAAAGCTACTTCTAATTAATTTGCTACATATGGACTCAGAGAAAAGTGGTGAAGCAACAATCACCATTCCAGATCCCAAGGAAAATTCCAAAGGAAAGGGAATTGCTCCTGCTTCTTCCCCCTCTCCCACTCCTGTGATAGCCACTACTAAAGCTGCTCACAGGCAGCCAAGAGGAGGATGGAAAAAAGGTGTTGCCATTCTTGACCTTTTTTAAGGCTATGTGCTATTGCAACTGGTTTAGCTGCCACTACCCTTATGGGCACTGCTGAGCAGATTCTTCCCTTCTTCACTCAGATCTTTCAGTTCCATGCTGAGTATAATGATCTTCCAACTTTTATGTATGCATCTCATTAATTGCAGAAAGCACATCCAGCCTCCTGTACTTGACACGATTTGGCAATTTATCTTATGCACTCATTTTTTTATATAATTAAACAACTTTTGTACACCTATGTGAGTACACATGTTTCTTGTGTCTCTGAGTTACAAAAATGAGTAAATGAGCAAATTGACAAACGGGATCAAGTATAATTACAAAATATACTTTAGGCAAATTGATAAGTAATTTGATATTTAATTATACAACACCCGATGGCTGATGCTACTGAATTGTGTATTGTTTGGTTTACAGGTTTTTTGTTTATGCAAATGGGATAACCAGTGGATACCTTATTCTCTAGCTCCTTGCCTTTCTCTATAGTCTGCATTGTTCGGCCTCATGCAACAGGACCCAGGCTTCTGCTTCTCATCCTTGATACTGTATGTTCAACCTATCTCTGATCAATACATATATTACTATTTAGGAACATACTTTCTTACACCAATGATAATTTGCCATATAAAAAAGTAGCATTTACCATTAGTTACATGTTTGTAAAGTAAAAACAACTAATTTTTACATGACAATTTCCAACATACACCTTATCTAAGAAATTTCTGACAAATCTTGCACCTTAGTTCGTTACACAAATATTATATATAGTATACCTGGTCTATAATGTGCCAATCTAATAACATATATTATCATATAAGTAAATCGGTTTACATAATTTCTTATCGTTGATTTTTCTATAAAAAAAATGTTCATATTTTAAACAATATTAATTTTTAGTAATTTGCCGGCGGCAATGCCAATATATGACAATAGTAGCAGCATCTGCTGCTGCCGCCATAGTTTACTTGGCTCATTATGGGAATTCAGACGCCAATTGGAACTCAATTTTTCGACAGTTTACTGACTTCTGCTAGCAGACTAGTGTTGTTGTGGTTAATTCCTTCATAACTGCAGCCTTCTTCATGTTTCTGATTGTCTTGGCTGTTTTTGCTCTCAGACAAAAAGTGGTTTTTTTAACTATTTTATTTTTTGTGCATGGGGCCAAATTTTTTTAATAAATTATTTTATTCTTGTGCTCCATTTGAAGTGATGCACAAAGCACAATTTGTTTAAATTAGTCTGTAAATTGGTGAATGGTTAGAATCTTATGTGTCAGTTGAACTTCTATGTAGTATGTGCTCGTATAGACTTTTAACTAATCCATTTGGATAGTAAATTACCTTAAAATTAGAATTTTATGAAAAAATATCCTAAATTGATAATTTTTTTCATTTACAAAAAGAGAGATATTGTTTGAGATTATTGTTGGGTATCAAAAAATATATTTAGAATTTTTTTAATTTAATTAATTGATTTTTTAAATTTTTTATAAATTATTTTTTTCAAATTTAAATTTTAAAAAATATTTATTTATCTGTTTATATAAAAAAAATAGTTTTCAAAATTTTTAAAATTAAATAAAACCAAAGGCATTTATCTTTTTGTCCCTGTTTTTTTGTCAATTAAAAACTCACAAGTACTTGACTAGGGCCACTCTCTATGAGAAAGACTAGCCAAAAAGTTTATTATGTCTTAAGAAAATGTGGTAAAATTTTGGTGTTGACAAGAATTTGAAATGTAAGATTTTTCTTTTGTGGTCTATTAAGACTTAGATTTAATAATTCTGGAGCTAAACTTACTTAAAAACGGTATGAAAGTAAATCAATAAAAAAATGACCCTTTTAGTACTAAACAACTACTACTCTAAAAAATTGAATTAAACACTCTTAGAGCATCCACATCTCCTTGCAAGTTGAATTGTAAATTGTGATGTAGCACATAATAATTGAAATGCATGGATAATTAGCAAGTTTGAAATTTTGCAAGCTTGCAACATATGAAAATGAAGAGAGAAAGTTTCATTTGAATAAAATATTTTAGTAGATCTCACTTTTATTATTTAAACTAAATTTAAATAAAATAAGTAAATAATATTTTTATTAATTAATATATTTAAAATTAATTAATATATAATTAATAGTTAGCATAATTAATTAATTAAGTTGATGATTTATGCTATATTTTCCTGTTACAAATTTTTAATGTTGAATTTTATCTAAGTTTTATTATATTCTATGTAAAATTTTTTTCATAAATGAAATATCGTGTGTTCCTTTAATTTTCATAATTAATTTTTATACAATTTATTAATTTTAATATTAATTTAATTATAACAATAAAATTCAACTTATTTAACAATTAAAAAAATATAATATTTTAATTGTTAATAAAGAATATAATATATTAAAATATTAATTAGATTTCATAAATTAAAATTGATGTAAATTGCATAAATAAATACATATTTGAAAATAAAAGTTGAAATTTTGATGATATAATAGTAGGAACCATTGTTTTAAATTATCATCCAATAGTATGGATTAAGAATATAAACGAGTTAAACTATTCGAAAATTATTCGAGTTTGACTCAAAAAATATTTGAATTCAGTTCAAAGTTAATTAAGTTGAGTTCAAATAATTTATCAAGTCGAGTTTGAATATTATAATATCCAACTCGTAAATTTTGCAAGCTTAATCAAATAGTTATTTTTTATTGTATATTAAATTACTTTTATATTTTCAGCATTTAAATATATTTTAATTTAATCAAGTCGATTATACTATTTATTAAAATTTTTAATTAATCCAAGATTTGTCAAATCGAACTCCAATAATTTAAATATTTTTCGAGCAATTAAAATAAAACTTGCTTGAGTTTGAGCTTTAATTTTTTTAATTGAATCGAGTTCAAATCTAGTACTGTATCAACTCGATTCGATTACGATGCTCTCAAAATCAGGAGTTGCAAATATGGAAAATAAATTAATGAACTTGACACCTGTAAGTCAATGATTTACCAACCATTTGCGGTGGTAGAGTCCACATGACCTTTCTCCTTCCACTCTTAAAACTTAAAACTAAACCTATGTTTGGGAGGAAAAATAAAAAGATAAAATTAAGAGATATTTTTATTTTATCTTATTTAGAAATAAAAGAAAATAGGGTGTCGGAGGAAAAATAATTTTTATTTCTCTATTAAGTTATTGGATAGAAGAAAAATATGGAATGAAAAAAAATAATGAGGAAAAATAAGAAGATATCTTCATTTTATTCTATTTAGGAAGAAAGGTAAAATAATATTTATTTTTCACTCATCATTTTTTTTTATTTTGGAGAGAAAATATGAAAAATTGAACAAAAAAAATATCAATATTACTAATAAAATTCAATTTTTTATAATTGATCATTATAATAAAATATTTATTATTTTATAAAATAATATACAAAGTAAATATATAATAATATAATTTTTTTTCTCACAAAAAGAAAAATAAATTTTATTTTTTTATATTTTTTATAATTTTATTTATATTATTTAAATAAAAAAAATGATGAAAAAATAAAATTTATTTTTCTTCCTCGAGAAAAATTTATTGGCATAGAATGAAAAAAAAAAAAATATTTTTTCTTTATTTATTTTCTATCTCCTTAGGGAAAAGTTTGCAATCAAGACCTAAAAGGCACCGTTCCATTCCCTTCTATTTTTCTCTCTCTAGCCTCTACCTTACGTCGTTCGCTCTTTCCCTCTCTCTCTAAAATACTCTTCTTCTCCACCAAGTTATCCGCTTTTCTTATCTTTTTTGTTTTCCTTTTAATTGAAAGCCCTAATCTCTCTCGTTCATTAATTCCCTTATAGCTGTTGTAGATCTCAACCGTTTTCTCCTACCAGGTGAGTTGTTCTTTTTTTTTTTTAACTTGTCCTTTAGCTCGTGTCTAGTCGACTCTAGGGTTTTCTTCTATAGAATTGATCTCTGTGATTTCATTCCAATTTTTGTGATTTTTGTTTCTTTTGATCTTCTGGATCGTTGCTTTTTTTTTTCCTTTATTATTATTATTATTATTATTATTATTATTATTATTATTATTATTATTATTATATTTTGGGTTTTCTTTGCGGAATTGATTACGCGTAGGCTTGGTTGAATGCTGAGAATTTAAGCAAGATTTTTCTCTATCTCAAGTTAAGTTTTTAGCTCTGGCTTGACTAATTTGATACCTGTTGGCTCAAAGTCCCACTTTCTCTGTATTGGAAGTATATGGAGGCTACTTATCATAATTCCTTTTACAGAGTTAAATAGTGGGATTAGGGCATTTAGTAAAGTAGTTGTCTTTTTTCTTACTCGGATGATGGAAAATTAACTTTCATGTAATTTGCCTATTTCCCTACCTTTTCTTTGAAAACGAAGGTTGAATTGTTTCGCTTTGTATCGTACAGAAAGAAAGTTATGATTTTCTTTCTTCTGTGTTCATTTTCGTGAAAATGGGTTATGTTGATTGCAGCTTGAGGTTGTGAAGTGAATTTTGGGATTTCTTTTTTCGGGTAAAATTCGACTACTTAGAGAAGGTTATTATTGTTTAAAAGTTGGAGGTTTGGGTCTCATGAGAATTGTTAGGGGAATGCAGAGATCGTTTCACGGTGACGAGGAGCTGAACTCACTGGGCTGGAAGAACTCCTATAGCCAAGGGATTGGCATCACTGCGCCCAAGGCAAGAACGCGCGGCAAACCCATGATTACCAGGGTATTTTTCCGTCTCTGATTTCAGGTCATTTGTGGTTGAGAATTGGTGCCGGGCTTTCAGTATCTGAGATCAATAAAATTTGAAACCAATGACTCGGATTTTGGTTCAACGGGGGAGCAATTCTTCTTCAAACCAAAGCCGAGCAGGATCTTCTGCAGCTGCTCGACCAGAGACACAAGTTTTAGCTACTACTCAGGTTATTTCATCTCTGAAAGATGCTGAAATTGGTGATGAGGCACAGGAATTTCTTGTTGTGGATGAGTCATTGGAGTATTCTGGGAGTAGTGGCAAGAAGGCAGTGAAAAATGATGAACTTTTAATAGAAGGCTTAAATGATGATCTAAATGAGAGTTTGAGCAGTGAAATTGTTGATAATGAGAAATTGATTAATGCTGAAGCTGTTCGATCAGGGAGCTTGATTAAAGGATTGGGTGGGTTGAGGATATTGGAGAAAACTTCTGCTGAGACTGAAGGTCCAAGCAGTGTTTCTCCAGAGGTTGGCAGTGGAAGTTCACAACCACCACCCCCTCCTGTGCCTCCTGCAAAACCTTTGACAACAAATTCAAGCACAAGGAGACCTGTGTCTGGAAGTTCAAATTCCACACGAATTGGATCATCTAGAAGAGTTGCTTGGCCTGTTGTCTCTACAAGAACTTCACCATCTGAGTCACGCCCTTCCTCACCTAGGTCTCATGTTGACAATGAGGGATATAATAGTGCTGATGAGCAGAGCCCTTGCTTTGTATCCTCCTATGGTGATTTGGTACGTTCTTGCTACCAATATGTGATGGCTGAGGCAAGCCTCTGTTGTTGTATTATATGGAAAAACTGTTCAGTCTTGGGAAGGAGTTATTAGTTGTTTGTGGTTATAAAATATACTTCTCATTCCATGTTAATTATTCATGTTATTGAGGTTTTTAGGTTCCATTTTTTTTCGGATCTATGATGTATATTGGTGTGCATTTGTTTTTTCATTTTACCTTTTGTGCTTGTTCTATGCTACAGGGAAAATATTTTTTTCATTATTATTGTTAATTATCCATCACTGAACTTCAATGTTAAACATTGTTGGATTACATATAAGTTTAACTTGTGAACTTCTGATGATCAGCACATTTTCATATATGTTGTTTCAGAGTTGTGGTCTAGATTGATTGATATGATGTGATCCCATCAGGGTATACGTTATAGAAGTGACATGTTGTATATATTTCAGGAAGGAGAACGTCAGTTTGTGATTGACATAAGGCGCTCTAGAGGATGGGAAGTCAAAAGAATGTTGGAGGATGGGAATTGTCTCTTCCGTGCTGTGGCAGATCAAATGTATGGAGATTCTGAATTGTATGATTTGACTCGACAAATGTGCATAGATTACATGGTAATTTGTCCGATTTCATCATTTCAATTTCTTCTGTGTTAATTGCTTGAGTTTAATGCTATTCATGATGGAGGTACAAATACTTATAGGTAATTAAATGGCTGCATATCATGAACGGGGTAAAAGGCATTCTATTTCTTTCTTTTTTCTTAAAACTCAAAGAAGAAAATTGTTTTTTATTTTTTAATCAACAAAGAAAAATGATTTTTTTTTTGAAGAATGTCTATAGGCTTATTCAAAAGGTGCTCCATTTTATTAGTATTTTGTTCATTAATTATGTTGGCATATGGTTTGCTTATATGGATCTTAGTTTCATAAAATCGATTTAGTAATCATTTTTCCCTTTTGTAGTCTTTTTTACAGTTCATGCCTTTTTTATTATTCCAATTTGATGAGGGGTATGGAAAATATAATGGTAGAAAGGAATTTGAGAGCATATATTGTTATCTTTAAGGCCTTGTTTGAGTTGAGATATTTTAAAATCTATGGATTTTAAATAAGTGGATTATGAAATCTATGGATTATAAGAATTCTATCGTTTGGTTTGAATATAAATTCATGGATTGATGAAGTAATTTCTCTTGTATTCATGTTTGGTTTAATGACCGCAATCATGGATTTAATAATTAATTTTCAATATTATCTTCTACTAAATATTAGTAATTTATCATTAATTAAGCATTTTTCTAGTCTTTTTTATTATGTTTATATTTAATTGTGAAATAATATAATTGAGTAAATTTTTTAAAAAATGCAATTGATGAAATTATCATTATAGTCAAATTTGAAATCGTTACAAATTTTTCGCTCAAAATTCTATATAAACTCATTATCTATACTATGTTTATGAAGAAATTAATTCATTAATTTTTTCTTTTGCAAAGGAACTCATTAATATTTTTTTAATTGATTTTCAAACCAATAGAGATAAAATAAGTGAAAATAAAAAAAAAATGGCAAATGGTTTTTGCTGTATTTTTAAGCTTAAGGATAGTTTTGGAATACTATTAATTTATTAGAGACAATCATGAAAATAAAAAAAAAAATCTGACAACAATCCCTCATTGATAAAAAGTAGTGGAATTTAGACTTTCCCACCTAGGAGATGGGAAATCAAATCCTTCAAAAATAAGGGATTTTGGTGAGTGAGGGATATGCCAAAATCCATGGATTTTGACATTTTTTAGTCAAATAATGAATTTGGCAAAAATGTATAGATTGTTCTGATTCTCTCATTCAAAATCGCTCAATCCAAACATAGCCCAAAGGATGTTCTCGTTGAATGCTTTTGTGTGTTTGTGTGTTTTCTCTTTTTTGTTTCCTTCTATTTTATTTTGGGGTTGGTGGTAGCTATTATTTATTGGCAGTGGATGTAAAGTACTGTAGTCCAAAGGATCTATTCATCGAATATTTTTTCTACCTTTTTTACTTCTGTCTTTCTCTCTCTGTATCTTAATTTCCATTTGGTCTAATTGATTCAGGAGATAACCTGATTTCTTCTTTTTCAAAAAAAATTCATAGATAGATAGAACTAGTTTTTTTTATATAAAAAAAATTATTATGTCATTGATCTGGTTTTATGTTGGAGGTTAAGATTTATATTTTTATGCTAGAAGTTCTACTTTAAAATTTTCACCATAATAATTTATTACTTTAGGGGCTTAGATGGTGTCTTTTGGAGTCTTTTTATCTCTGTGAATGAGTGGATATTACTATTGTATTGTAGCCATGTAGGTTTATCTTTATCTGTTTTGTTTGTCAGGAACAAGAGAGGGATCACTTTTCACAATTTATAACAGAAGGTTTTACATCTTACTGTAAGAGGAAGAGAAAAGATAAGGTATGAATGCGATTCCAGGTTGACTTTTTTACTTCCTCAATATTCAGTTCTGTAAAAATGTATGAGCACAACATTTTTCTCTGCTTATATTTGCTTATTTGATTCTCAACTTTTGGAGAATATATATATATAGACACTATGCAGGACCTGCTTCATGCACATTTTTTATGGTTTCTTTCTCTGAGATAATGATTTTTTTAGTAGATTTTGCTGAAAATTGAAAATCTGGGAATTCCTTTCCAGAATGCGTTTTATCAACAGAAAATTATGAGGCATTTTGTGTTGAGAAATTGTGGCTAAAGGATTAAGGCCAGTAAATTTGTAATTTATTTCTCATGTCCTGATATTTAGTATGATACATCTCCCCTTTCAACCTAACCATGAGAGGGAAAAGGGTAGAGAAATATACAAAGCCTTCTTGCCTATGGCTCATCTGTGCCTTAAGAAGAAACTAGTGAAAATAAAGGTCAAGAATATCTTTGTTTAGCGAATGTTATTTCCTCCCTTATAATATGATTTCTGGATAGCGCACCAAATTGAATTCCTGTTGATGGAGAATTGGTATCAGTGCTATTGAGGGTTGGAATTTCAATTAATTGAGCATCTCAAGAAGTTCTAAGAATCTTTGGTGGCATGGACCCTTTTTTTTTTACTGCTTTTTCATGCCTTGAAATAGGTGACCAATGTTTGGCCCTTTTCAATGAAGAAGAGATTGAAACGGTCTAACTAATAGTACATATGGTCTCTTCAAGGTTTGTTTAGGCTTTATGGGCTTCAGTATAACTTAGAAGCAAACTGCAGGCTTTTTAATCTTTAGGTGTTCATTTTCCATAATAACACTCATTAAAAGGGAGGGAAAGGGGAGGGAGGGTAGGGGTGGCTTCTTTCCTATGGAAGTGCAGCAGTTAATATTGGAGCACTTCTCTTTTTCTCCATGCTGTTTATTGTTTGCTTTCATTTGTGTTATGTTACCATTTGATTGGTTGATTGACCTGAAGGCTCGTTCTCTTGATAAGATGTTTTGAATAGCCAATGACATTTTTTTCTTTAACCTCAATTGGCAGGTTTATGGGAACAATATTGAGATACAAGCTTTATCAGAAATGTATAACCGACCAATCCATATTTATTCCTATAGCACTGGTATTGCTTTATTATATCATGAACGAATGACTTTTCATCTAACAAGTATGCGCTGCCATTTGCTTTGTCTTTTGTACTGACCAAAGTCTCTGATGTAGAGCCTATCAACATATTTCATAGAAGCTACAATACTGACATACCACCCTTGAGGCTAAGTTATCATCATGGTAATCATTATAATTCCCTTGTCGATCCACGACGGCTGACAATTGGTGCAGGGCTTGGTTTCAGCTGTCTTCGAGGGGTGTGTTTCTACTCCTTGCACTTTACTGCTTTCTTTTTTAAATTTTGACTTAAATAGCCTTGTGAAGTCTTCATGATGAGCTCATGATTTGTTGGAGTATTCATCTTTCTGTCTGTACAGAGAATATGATAAAACTTCTAGAGCAAGGGTGAAAAGATCATAAATATTTTCAAATTTCATGGTGTTAAATTGCTACTTAGTGAGAGCATAATCTTTGTTGCAATTCATTTTTTTAAGCTAAAGTTAATTTTCCCTCTTCCAATTTCGGTTAGGAAGGAGAGTTCTTTTCTTCTTCTTTTCTTCTTTTTGGTAACAAGCCAGATATAATGATAATAATAACGAGATGGTAAAACAAAAATTTGCTTCTTAAGCTTCCCACTGAATTAGCATGCCAGTGGCTGACTAATTTATTTATGATGAATTTTTTTGGGGCTTGTTAGAATTGGAACAGTGTGATAAGTTAGTTGTACTGTTACAGAAGGTTGATGTTACTGACATTTGGAACGGTTATGTTTTGCAGACTAATGTGGACAAAGATCAGGTCAAAGCTGCTATTAAAGCTCAACAGGACCAGCAGATAGATAATGCAAGTATTTCTTTAAATAAGAATTTAGTTACTGCACCTATATTTTCTCAATTGCTGTCTTGCTAACTGGTCCTATACTCTTTGTGATGCTTCAAACTAACAGGCACTTTTGGCTGAGGGGCGGTTTTACTCAGATCTTGAGCTTACTGAGAAAGAGATTGAACGAATGGTGATGGCCACTTCTAGAGCTGAGTATCTTGCCAATGACAAATTGAAGAAGCAACTTGATCACAAAGAGTCGTCTACTTCTGGTGCTGAACCTTCATCTTCTGGAGCTAGTAAGTACATGGAATCGTAATTGAATCAAATTGTTTTCCAACAGTGAATGCATCTTTAGCTTTTGGCAAATAATATGGAGTGGAACTCTCTTCATTTAATCTTTTGTCCTCTTTCCCTTTTCAGTAAACCTGATGAATTTTAGGAATGCTTTAAAATATGTATTGAAAATTTATAAAATTTGAGGGTGGTTTTGTTGCTTTGTTTTGAGCTCTTTATATGGGGAAATGGTACTTTACAGTGTCATTGACAATATTATGAACTTGGAAAATTAGGATCATCAGGCAGTGAGAACAAGGTGGAAGGTATAAGAGAACAGAGTTTGCAGGATGCTGTCCTTAGCAGTAGCATGCAGATGGTTTTGTCTATGGGATTCAGCTATCTGCAAGTGATTGAGGCATACAGCATATTTGGCGATGATGTTGATTCAATGGTTTGTTACCTGTTGGAAACTGGCAGTAGCAGACGAAAAGGCAAAGCAGCTGAATGAGGAAAGCTTGTGCTGAATAAGAAGCGGAACACAGATTGAAAATTGTCCTGAGATTATTAAATTGGCTTCTCCTCGCAGTTAGAAACTAAAATTTGAAAAATGGTCAAATTCTGAAACTTTAGAATATATGTCAAGTTCAATCAATAAAAATGCATGTTAAATTAGTCTTGAATTTTTGGGTTTTATATATAATGCATGTAAAATGGGATTTAAGGTGGTAATTAGAAAATTCTCGTGGACGTCTGAATCTAGAATATTAGAAAATTTTAGAATACATGTCAAACTTTAACATCATGCATGAAATTTTTATCACAATGGCACGATTTATTTTTTTGACATTATCAAAATGAGATGATTAAAAAAAATGACATGATTAAAGGAAATAAAATAAAAAAAAAAAAAGAAATTTCTGAGTGGGTTAACATTATGAGTAAACTGCTTCCATTTATAAATCAAAATGATTCCACGTCACATGTAACAATTTTTTACTTGAAAAATATATTTATTCTTTTTATCTTCAAAAGAAAATTCACTCATTTAACTAATTATTGATTGGATATTAAAAGAAAGAAAAAGACATCGCACTCACTCAAGTCACATTAAGGTAAGTGAAATAGAATAATGGTAGGTGTCCATAGCCATTAATTAGCAAAGCATCTCAAGGATACAAAAGGAAACATAGTAGACATCATCAATGTAGCACAACAAAATAATCATATAGGGGTATTACGGTCCAATTCAAGAATTGAAAAATTTTCAGTATTATATTGTAGTAAAAAAAAAAAATTTCGCATTGTATTGTGTTGAAAATTCGGGATAATTTAATACGGTTTTTTTATTTGTTCGATACTAAATAATACAATACAAAATAATTAAGTATTCAAATATTTTGAACTAGATAAAAAATGCATAAAATCTAAAATTGATATTTAATAATATTATAAAATATCCACAATCATCATATAAAAATGCTTCTAATAGACGATTAATTTTTGAGGAATAAAAAAAATTTATGAGAGTAATTTCTTTAAAATATTAAATTAAAATTTAAAAATGCAATATTTTCTTATATAGAATGTTTATGAATTACAAAGTTGAATTATAAAGTATAAATATGTAAATTTGTGAGTATTTAAATTATGTATATGACTATAGTGTTTATATTAATTATAAAGTATATAATTATATAAGTTTATTAAGTATATCAATTATATATATTATTTATTAATATAATTTAGATTACTATATAATTTTAATATAATATAGTTGTTTTGATAAAAAAAAAATAATATAATATATATAGTAAGTTATGCATATAATAATATTTAAAATTTAAATTATTAAGTATATAAACTCATAAGTATAAGTATATAACTATAAATATATAATTATAAAGTATAAGTATATATGTTTGTGATTATTATATATATATATATATATATATATATATATTATAGTGTGTATATTAATTATAAAAAATATATAAATATATAAGTTCATTAAGTATATCAATTATATATATTATTTATTAATATAATTTAGATATAAGTATATAATTATAAAGTATAAGTATGTATATTTATAATTATTTAATTTTAATATATATTGTGTGCATATTAATTATAAAAAGTATATAAATATATAAGTTTATTAAGTATATGATCAACTATATATATATATATATATATATATATATATATATATTATTAATATAATTTAGATTAGTACAAAAATTTAATATAATACAATTATTTTGATTAAAAAATCGGTGACTCACTTTTTTCTAAATAATAGAGAAGATAATCAAAATTTATCACTGAAATACTCTATTGAAACAAAGAAGAACTGTTAAAAATGTAAAAGAGGTAAGACAGACAGTTGATCAAATTTAAAATGGATCGTATATAGACGATAGTTGAAGCCAGCGATTTTCTTATGATTCCCTCATCTAAGACATTTGAGAAGATAATCAATTGAGTCTTGCAAACATCTTGATATGAATATAACATTATTTAAAAATTTTAAATTATTAGATATATAAACTCATAAGTATAAAAATAAATATATAATTATAAGTATATAATAATAAAACGTATAAATTTTTAACTATATATGTATAACTATAATATTTTCACTAATTATAAAAATATATAAATAAAAAAATATATAACTATAAGTATATAATTATAAAAGTATGTAAATTTATGACTATTTAATTTTAATATATATATATATATATAATGTTTTCACTAATTATAAAAGTATATAAATATATAAGTTTATTAAATATATCAATTATATATTTTTTATTTAATAATATAATATAGATTAATATGTAAATTTAAAATAATACAATTATTTTGAAAAAAATATCATACAATATAATTAGAACAAATCACAATTTATATTGATTTATCATATAATTATAGTATATTTATTATAAATTAGGTTACTTGATTCACTTAAATTAATTTACCAAATAATTAACATAATTTAGATTTATTATATAATATAATTAAAATAAATTATAAATACTAAAAAATATAATCAATGATAAAAAAATTATAGTAAAAAATAAAACTAACAATATATTATAAATATTTTTTTATTTACATATTAATAACAAAGATAGTTAATTAGTTTGATGATAAACTTATTTTAGATTTACATAGAGGTTATGGATTCAATTTTTTAAACCGCTATCATAAAAATTTTAGCATATAAAATTATTTTTAGCATTTAAAATTTTCAATTATTTGAATTCCTTACTATTTTAAATGTCATATAAATTTTATTTTAATTTTATTTTATTGATTAAAGTATATTTAGTTATAAGTTTAAGTTATATTATATTTGTATAATAAAAATATAAAAGTTATAAATTATGTTATATATAAATTATTTCATTATTATATATAGTAAAATTATAAATATTTAAATATCAGTTTTTTTAGTATAATTTGGTATAATTTAATACAGTTTTTGGCGTAGATATCACTAAATATTTTAAATTCGTCAAAATTTAAGTCAACAGTATAATACAGTTCATTTATAATAAAAAAATCAATAATATATTTCGATTTTAAATATTTTTTTCAGATTTTTCGATCTAATTGGAAAAAATTGAGAATTCATTTATGTCACTGTAAGCAACACTCATTTGGGCACATGCAAAGTGAGGAAACATCCCGTTAACCGTTTTATTAATATTAGCAAGCATTACAATGAAAGATGGCTACGCCTATCGGCTAACTATTCTTACCAATTGGATCTTAGATGATTACCAACTAAAAAGCTTAAGCAGCACATTAAGCCATGACATTACCCTCTTAAAATTATAAATATAAAATTAAAGTATGAAATGTCTATTAAAAATATTTTAAAATATATCTAAATCAAGTTGCCAAAACTTTTCACAAATCAATTATTAATTAAATAATTATTATTGATTTTCTTTATTAAATAATCTATAAAATTTGAAAAAGTATAATAAAACTATTCCCAGATTATACTGGATACTAATGTATTTTTTTTTCTGTCAATAACACTTCAGGATATCAATATTGGCACAAAATTGATTGCAATTTAACAGAACTGTTAGCTTTGGTGATATTCTGTTAAGCTTATTAATAAAAAACGACACGTCATCACGCCAGCTCATATTGATCAAGAAAAAAAAATGTAAACGAAAATTACAATCGGACATTCTTCTTTCCTAGATTTGGAAGAAGCAGTTGTGAGCAATGGAGGGGAACAGGGACTTCCTTCTTCGATTCTCCCCAGAACTGCCTCCGACCAAGGGCCTGCCAATGTGAACTGGTCTCCAGAGACTAAAGTGAGGTACTGAGCGGCAACAGCGAGCCTCCACGCGTGGCAGAGGAACTGATCGGCCTGAGGAGAAATCGACATTGCTCATTCTCATTCCACCAGATCCATGGCTCGTATCAATGTCCGACAACTAGCGGCCCTCTCTCGGTGTTGCGAACCTGCAGCTGTGCTTAGCTCCTCTCCAACTAAGCATCTATGATTGCCCTCCTCCACTGTCCGATTGCTCCATTTTATCAGTTTATTGTGCTTATGATGCATCTAGGTTTTTATTTATTTATTTTTGATTGATTACGTGTTGATTAAAGTGTAATAATGATTAGCCATTTGTTTATTTGAGGTTTTCGATCTATTGTTTTACTTAATTTTGGATCCTGAGCAGTGAGCTCTTTCTTTGCTTTGTTGATACTGACTTTTTCAATTTCTTGTTTTCATCTGTTTTCAATTTGAGCTCTATATATGACAAAATAAAACCCATCAAAGATGCAAATAATCTTTTTCTTTTTTCTTTTTTAACTACAAAAGTAGCTTAGATATTTTTTTTAGTTCTTTTGAAAGTGTTTGTTATTGAAATTTGAAGAAAGAAATGGGTGCTTGGTTTTAAATCTGAGAGAGGAGAGATAAAATATGAGTTATTGAAAAGAAGAAGAAGAAAAAGAAAAGGAGGATGAATGGTGACGTGGGTTTGGATTTTGTTGTATTATGTGGCAATTTTTGTTATTAAAATCAACTTTTGTTTGCGAAATTTATTTTAGAACAAATTACAAAAAATTTTCAGAAATATTTTTTTTAAAAATTATTAGTTTATCCATATTATTTAAAATAATATATATAAATTTTAAATATTACAGTATAATATAATATATAATTTTTTATATTTGAAATATTTTTATTTGTTAATAATGATTGTAATTTAAAATTTAATTTTTTTAATTATTATCTTAAATAATATTTTTTTAATAATAAAAATGAACTGATTATTTTTTTTAAAATTTTATTTCTATCTGTATTTTTGGAAGTTTTTTTATGTGATTTTGATCTTCTTTTTATTTTGGTTGATTTGAAAACTCTGGGCGTATAATTGACCCAAAAAAAAAAAAAAAGAGAATTGGGCCTGACATTTATAAATGGGGTATTTTCCATGTGTGTATATGCAGTTTAGGAAAGTGAAGGAAACAAACTGGGCCAACTCGTTAGTTAGATTAGAAGGGTAGTCTCAGTGTATCAAAGAAATTTGCTAAAACCTGCATTGCACTCGCTATCATCATCACCCTCAATCTATCATTTTTACTTTGAACATCTCTCTAGGGTTTGTGTTTGGGAGCTTCAAATTGGGAAAGGAAATAATGTCTCAAAACGGGAAATTGATGCCCAATCTTGACCAACACAGCACAAAGCTCCTCAATCTAACTGTTCTTCAACGAATTGATCCTTTCGTTGAGGAAATTCTTATCACCGCTGCTTATGTCACCTTGTACGAGTTCAATATCGAGCTTAGCCAATGGGTCTCTCTCTCTCTCTCTCTCTCTCTCTCTCTCATCTACTTATTAATTACCATTTCTGTTTGCCTTTGTTTCTCACTCTCATTGATTTGTGGGCAGAGTCGCAAGGACGTCGAAGGATCTCTCTTCGTTGTCAAGAGGCAAGTTCATGTTTTTTTTTTGAGCATGGTGGAAATTATAAATGTTTTTTTTTTTAATTTGCTACCTTTGATTGATTGAATGATTGTTTGTAGGAATACACAGCCTCGATTTCAGTTTATCGTGATGAATCGGCGCAATACAGGTATGTTCATTATGTCCGTTCTTCGTGCTTTTCCGAGTTGTTTACATTATTAGGGAAAAATGTATGCGCTTGGGAGGTCATTAGCTAATGTGATTGTTGGGAATGCCATTCAAGTGAGTTGCAAATCCTTGCCTATTTGTCTGCTGATTGACCATCTAGATATAATACAAGAAGACATTAACTTGTTCGAAATCTTGGTGCAAAACTATGCTATGAACTTATAATTGTTAATGTTGTTGATAATTTAGCAGATCTTTTATGGATGTTTGACATTCTAGTGGATTGTACTTTAATGCATTGAACGAATAGTGATATGCAGACAGTTGTCATTATGTTTGATAAGTTTTTCAAGGTGATAATTTAAGATGATTTGAAGGAGGCATATTGTTTTCAGCTGCAATTTATGTTCTTTATGGTCTCAGTTTTCTTGTTGGATATATTGGTTTAGTAAATTTAGTTCATCATTTAGTATCAGGATAAGCTTTTTATTCAGTTGAACTCTAAAGTTTGTTGGGTGGTATCTTCAGTAAATTTTTTGGTGTGTTTTTTTTTATATTTTAAATAGGATTTTATTTCTTACATGTCACTGTTGATAATTTGTTACAGAGTTTAATGATATTCATGTCTTTCTTTCTATAATTGCTTTTGTGATTAAGAGTCCTTTTGTATGAATAAGCTTCATTATGTTTGGTGCAAGCAGATAATTTGGTAGAGAATCTTTTGGGGGATTTTGAATATGAGGTCCAAGTTCCATATCTCTTATATCGAAATGCTGCTCAAGAAGTGAATGGTATTTGGTTCTACAATGCACGTGAATGTGAAGATGTTGCAAATCTTTTTAATAGGTAAAATTGTCATCTTTAATGGAGGCTCTTAATTAAAATTTTATAATTCTTCCACTATATGGATGCCTTTGATTGGTGTCTTTCATTTAAATATCAGTTTGGCATGGACTTTTTGAACTTCTTCTTTGTCATCATCTGTATTAGGTTGCCTATTGACGGATTTTGGGTGATTTACCTGTTGACAAACATTTCCATTGCTTTTTTGTCTTTCTAGTTTGAGTATACTTTTTGTAACAATATACTACTTCAACTTGGAGATGTTTAGGATCTATATAATTCTTAGTTAAGTCCTTAATCCTTATATCAGGAAAAGGGTGCTATTTTCTGGCACAGTGGTAAAATTAGCAAGCAGCCAAATGCAAATACATGCTTCAAGTCTTGGGAGCAGTCTCTTCATACAAAATGGCTAAGTTAGGCTATGTGCAAGTCATCCATTCTAATATCTTGTTAGAGCAGGTTCTAGGGCAATGTGCATGTGATATGATAGAGAAGTGCTAGGAGCAAGAATGTTCTAGAAATAAAAGGAGGGACACGTGGGTATTGAGAGAAAAGGGGCTGAGTGGTAATTGAAGAATACTAATTAGTTATAAATAGATTGTGGGAGCAGAGGGAATAATCAGGTCTTTGGTATTTGAGATTTGTGTCTTCAAGCCTTTGGCGTGGAGAAGGGTAAATTCCCTGGGCTGTGCAACCTTGCACAGATTTCTTTCTTTCTCTTTTCTATTTTCATTTACTGTTTTTCTTCTCTGTAGTGGACCTAGTGGTTCCTACTTCAATCTGAAATCAGAGAAGCAATCTATAAAACCTGCATTTTTCATTCTGGGCATTGTTTATTCTCTGTGTTTTTTGTTGCTTTGCTATTATGATATATGTGAAGAATGATGAAGTGAGTACCAAGAAGGTGTAGTATACATCTGATTCATTATATTCTTAAAACTATGGTCGACTGACTAATCAGTTCGATTAAAATTTTTGAATATTCTGATTTTGTGAAGAACAGGTAGGTCTTGCTAGTATGTTGAGTTGGTTTTCTAGAAAGAAGTCTGCAAGGAGTTGATTTACATGAACCACAAGAGTAGAATATCATGGTGTCTGCTGCCATATATTTAGGAGCAATGATTTTGACATTGCTGCATGTTAGCATATTTTCATCACATGAACATTGTATTTCTATGATAAATAGCTCTAGCATAAAATAATATGTTTGAATAAGCAGTATTTTTGTTGCTAGTATTGCCAGCATGATTGTGTTCATCTATTTCTCTAGATAAACAATAAGCAGGAAAAACCTTCTTTTATTAATGTATTTGGTGATATCCCAAGTTATGTGTCCTCTGGCTACAATGATCGTTATTTTTCCTCGATGCTTCTAAAAATATTGTATGTGTATGGATTTGGTGCGTAGGAATTAATAATTATTCTTCTCAACATGATTTTATCACTTGCGTTCATGGCATGTCCAGGATACTCAATGCTTACACCAAGGTGCCTCAAAAATCAAAGGGAGCACCGACTAAAAGGTAATACAATGTTTCCTTAATTTTATTTTTGGTTGTCAACAGTTGTTCAATTGAACAAATATATCCTGTTGAGTGGTTCTCTTTGTTCTTAAATGTTGCGTTGTAGTACAGTAGCTTAGATCTTTTGGAGTTCAGCAATACATTTAAAATTTTGGTCTTATTTCAAAAAAAAAAGAATAAAAAAAGTCTTTAAAACTGTCCTATGAGGTGTAAACACAACATTCAAGAGACCTTGATTTACCTTCATTATGAAATTCAGATTCATGTTAATGTAAATTACATCTAAACGCAGTGAGTTTGAGGAGCTGGAAGTTGTACCAACTATGGCAGTTATGGATGGTCCTCTGGAGCCATCAGCATCAACTGCCTCCACTGACACTGATGTGCCTGATGATCCTGCCTTTGTAAACTTCTTTAGTGTAAGTACATCCTGTAACATGTTACTTGGATCTAGTAATTTGCCTATGGTATTCTGTTTCAGTTGCCACATGGCAATAGTGTAGTTTGTTGACAAAGTAATATGATATGATGCCATTTAATGTGGAAAAAGGTTTAAATCTTTCAGAAGAAATTAAAAAAATGCTCCTTTGCTCTCCTCTTTTTATCAACTTTTCAGAATCCAAATCTCAAATTGTTTTCTTAATGATGAGAATTGTTATCAGTGGTACATCGAAGTGTTTAGTAATTCTTCTTAGTATTTTTCTTCTGACAGGCAATGTTATTTGTTTTTAGATGTTCAAAATTATTAGAATAAAATTTCGCTGTTTGTTAATCTTTCTTGGGATGCAGAATGTTATCTCTACTTGTACACTTCATGCTGTGTGTTGCCTATAACTTTTTTCTTGCTTAGTTCACCATTTAATGTTCAGGAAATGTAGTTGGCCTTTTAATGTTCACTCCTGTAACTTCATATTTTCTTTGTATGATTGCAGATAGCTTCGAGCATTGGGAATGCTTCAAATGCAACAGTTCCCGGGCAGCCTTACCAATCTTCAACTCCAGTCCCTTTACCTTCCCATCCTACTAATGTTGCTGCTCCTTCTGTGCCAACCTTGCAAATACCATCTCCTTTGTCAGTATCTACTCCTTTAGTGCCAATCCTTGATTTCCCGGATGCCAACAACAACAGCAACCGAACCACTAATCTTGTAAAGCCCTCTTCATTTTTTGTTCCTCCGCCATCATCCTCTGCACAGGTTATGCCACCTGTCTCTTCATCCATTCCTACTGCTCCTCCACTTAGTCCTCCTGTGAACCTACAGCGCCCATATGGTGCTCCATTGCTTCAACCTTTTCCACCACCCAATCCTCCACCATCCCTGACTCCTGCCCCTGTGCCTGCTCCAAATTATGGACCGGTTATAAGCAAAGACAAGGTTCGAGATGCACTTCTGGTACTTATTCAGGTTAGTTTCTCTGTGTCCTAGTTGGGAACAGGACAACATATTTGAAGCCGGAGTTGAAAATTGATTCTGCTTGGCTATGGTTCATAAAGAAAATGAAAGAAGTGATCATCTGTTGCCCCATAATGGGTGGCATTTCTATGTTTTGGGTAAAAGCATAACATAGCTTATTTGATTTGATGTAGAAATTATTGACTTGCTGACCAACATCCGTGGCTTCTTTCTTTGCATGCTTTACTGCTGAATGAAGAACTAACTGTCCCTAGATCTGGAACTTAAATTTAATAGTTTCACTTTGCCTGCATAATCACGGAGGACATATGGAAGCCTGCCCCAAACACTGCACAGATATTGATAATTGTCTTGTATAAAGCTAACGTGCTAATTTAGAGTTTGAACACTCGTCTTCCACTGATATCATGTCTTAGTTTGAATAAGGATAGACACGAGTCATTTGATGGTGAAACTAATTTTCTGGTTATGGCCTTTTGATCTGTGGTTTACTTCTTGTTTTTTGTCAGTCTCAGCTCTGATTTTTTTTTTCATTGCTACATTTTGTTAGATACCTAACAAGCTTTCCTTGCCTATGCTAGGACAATCAATTTATTGACATGGTATATCGAGCGCTGCTGAATGCACACCATTCTTGATCAAACGGAACGGTACATTGCTGTCAGCTCCCCCGGGTGTTTGTTCATTGTGTAGTTCCTTTTGCCAACAAGTGTGAGAGAACAAATCTGTATAGCATTTTGCGTAGTTTGGTAACATTTCACTTCCTAATATATAATATATGGTATCATTTGCCATGATTGGTTTCTGATGGCGGTTTATGTATTAAAATATTTGATTGCTAATTCCTTGCTTATCTTCATAGGAATCCACAGATGCCCCGTGGATTTGGCTATTTATAGAAATTCTTGGTGGTTTTGTTCCTTAGCCATTTGTCCTACATGGCATATAGTGCATTTCAAAACGACTGGAAGTTGTTAACATACACTTATTAAATACAACTGATACAACTCTAGCATCAGTTCCAAGCAGTATATAGCCGTGAAAGGGCCCCACTTCTAAATTTTCAGTGCTCCAGGTGGTTGCCAAGGTGATGTTGCTACAATTTAAAATCAGAACTGAGTTGGGTTTGTGCAAACCCAAAAAGAGCAGCAAATTACGTAGCATCATATTATAGGAGGTCAAACCACCCAATTACAAGGATAAGCATTTCGATCAACATTTCTAGGCGACAATATCAGCGGTCACATTGATGTGAACAAAAGAAAAATCATCAAAACAACGCAAGTTTGAGTTGTATGAGACGAGTGGTATTTGATCATCGATATTAGAAAAATGTGGGCAAACTGAAAAATTAAGAGGAACAAATTGCAACATCGCTTTTAAGTGGATTCTGAATTAAGAAAGGCTTTGATTTCTACATTCTCAAGTTCAAATCTAAATTATTATTAAACCAGCTATAATATTTGGGGACATCATCACCAAGACATCAACCAATTAGCTGAGCAGTTTTATTTTTGTTGCATATATGAGCCTACTGATAATTTTTTCTTTTTCAATTTTTTTTTTCACAAAGTAAACTTTTTTATTTTTTTTTTGTAATTATCTTTGCACGATTGTTTTTTGACTGTCAGTGATGAAAACAAAATAAGAACAAAAAAAATTGAGTTTACCTAAAATGTTTTTTTCAACTTTACCCTTTTTTTTTTAAAAAAAATTACAAAAATAAAAAGTCATAAATCCAATTTAGGTAAATACAATCTTCGTTGTTTAATTACTAATATGTGGTTAAACAATAAACACAAGACCTTGTCATCTTATGAGCAGAAGCTTTTCTCTTTTTCACTCTGTTTTTAGCTCTCCACTCTAATCAATTCACTTCTTCAGGCGCCTGCTCAATCGCCCCTCTGTCTCACTCTTTGCCCATAAAATGGTGGCTTCAAGAGGAACTTTTAAAAGTTTTCTCCAAATTTTCTCTCATTGTCATTGGAAACCTTATAATTCCCCATCTCAATTGTTCTTCTACAGAAAATTTGCTTCCACGCTCTTCGTCAAAGGTGTTCTCTCTCTCTCTCTCTGCGTATGCATACATCTATATTTTTGTTTTAATGAATTCAACAAAGAAATTGAGGAGCCATAAAAATTTGCTAAAAGTGGGGAAAGATGAGAAATTTGACTGAACGGGTCGTCCTGGTTCATTAATATTGTCGGGTTTACTTAACAAGTTTGGTTATAGACGTTGCTAAAGATTGCTAAAGATCAATCTTTTAGTCAGACATGGAATGAATTTGTAAATTAGTGGAGCAAAATATCTTACATTTATTGATGGGTACAATCAGAAACCTCCTTCTTTCTTTCTTAGTTTCTTTCTTTCATTCATTTTTTTTTTTAAATTAGTACCCTGCACTTCTAGACATTCGAAATTTTGGGGATTGATAAAATTCAATTTTTTATGGTTTTAAGAAGAGATAAAAAGGATCCTTTTTGTTCTTCAATTAATTTTCACGGGTCAGTGCTATTAGTATGTGTAGAAGTATTCGTCAACCTCTAATTAAATTGCAGTTTCCATAGCATAGTGTCTTTAGACCAGATTCAGATTGGTGATCATCAGATATAATGTTTTGGAAAATGGAACGATGTTCAAAATTATATATATAAAAAAAAAGAAATAAAAAATTGAAAGAAAGAATAGGAAACAAATGGCAAGTACCACAGATGCATAGTTGATACATCTACTCTATATTAATAGGTAGAAGACGTTTCTTCATTCTGTGGAAGACAAGGTTTTGGGTTCTGCATCACTCTTACTTGCTGTTGAGCTGTCACAGGAACCACTTTTATGGTGTATATACCCCTGTATTTTTATTTCATCTCACCATATCTTAGGAATAAGCTATTTCAAATTTCTTGTTCTATTTCCAAATGTATTTAACTTGCATTGTACTGACTCTAATAACATTAATTAATTTCCATTAGTTTTAGGACACTTTTTAATACTGCTTGTATTGTTTTCTATATCATTGCACCAAAAAGCTGTTTTTATTTTAGGTCTCTACCTGAGGTTTAGTTACCTCCACCATTTCTTTCCTTGCATGTGAAGACCTGTAGTTGAACAACTAAGGTTCACAATGGTTCAGTAAGAGCTACGTTTTCCTAAGAAATATTTAGTGTAACTTTTGTTCTTCTCCTCTTGTTACTGGGCTCCGTGTGTGTGTGTGTGATAGAGCTGAAAAGTTTATCGAAAAGTTTGGCACATAACAAGATGGCTTGGCCATATAGGTAAAATGTTTTCATCGGGTTGGAACTATTAGTAACAGATTACATGAGTTTGTTTTGCTATTGTAATATTTTTAATTCCATGTACGGATGAAACTTGTGTATAAACTTTTCAAACTAAATGTGATTGCCTCTGTTTTATTCAATTTGTTCTGTCTCTTTTTTTTTTGTATCAGCATTTAAGCTCCATGCAAGTGACTAATGCTAGAACATCTTATTTATGTGTGTAAAATCTATACCCCGAGGCATATGTTATTTTACATATTAATTGCTGTTGCTGGAACTTAATCTCTGCTGCAGGTATGTCTTTCTCCAGCACAGAAGAGTCATTAGGCAATGCCTTTTCAAAGTTTGGTGAAATTAGTGAAGGTATGCTCTTATCTTGTCGTGTTAGTCTTGAAGCCTGAAGTTGATCTTGATTATTTTTGTATCTGGCAATTTAATTTCCCAGCAAAAATAATAAGGGACAAAGCTAGCAATAGATCGAAGGGTTATGGTTATGTGACATTTGGTACAGAGGATGAAGCCCAAAAGGCCTTGATGGAGATGAATGGAAAGGTAAATTGCTTTACTTCGGATGCATTTGGAAAGTCTAAAAATTACAGGAGTTCAGCATGAATTACACCATTGTTTCTACTCTTATCTCTTATGCACAATGCTATCCTTAAATTTCAATTTCTAGCAGAAAAGTCTAACTACTATTCACATAATAATGATACCTCTCCATCCATTTGCCGTTCAATCCATTCATAGTAGACTGCTCTGTCATGCCATGACGGTGTATGTTCAAGATATGTCACTTCATTCTACTTTCTCTCTCTCTCTCTCTCTCCATCACCATCCATTTTGGCTCCTCCGTTTAATCATTACTGACCATTGTCAAACCCTCCATTGTCCACCCAATTGCAGCTGTTACCACCATCGTTATACCACACAAAAGAACCCCTTTCATCTAATGCCACCTAATTCAAATTGCAGCCCACCCGAATATCGTCTCCATGATTGAAACCACCAGTACCCACCAATGGTTAAACCAAACTCTATAACAAACTAGAAACTGTAGTTGTTAGAAAAGAGGGGGACGAAAAATAGAGAGGGCAGATTTGGAGAATAAAAACAGTTCTCTCACGCAGTAGATTCAACCAAAAATCAGCCTTTAGATAGGCTTACAATCCTAATGAAAAATGAATGCAGAAAACTAAAGAATTCTAATTAAACAATAATAAAAATTCTAATTAAACTGAACTTCTAAAAACTAATCAACTTGGACTAACTAATCCTAATCCAATTAGAATATTGAAAACTGAAAACAACTAGAAAATAGAAAATAGAAAACATTTGGAAATCAGAAGTGGATCATGACACCCAAATTTTGATTGTCCCTGTTCCAACACTCCTTCATATCAAGAGGAAATATCTTCAATCTTTTTTTGAATTCCTTGAACACAATCCTTGCAATCAGTAGTCTTCAATTTTCTTCAGTGATGGACTTTATCTCTAGCCTTGCACACAATCCTTGCAATCAGTAGTCTTCAACCTTTGCTTGGCCAACTCCTTTGCCATATTTAGCTTGCTCTGGCTAATAGTAGCACTATCACTATCATGGGCATTTCATCGAAGAATTGGAGTGCATTGTTCCACTACACTTCCTCCAACTCTGATGTCACCACCACTACCATGTGCCTTGCACAAATCTATGCTGCATTGATAATTTCAATAACCTTCAGATTTGCACCTTTTACTCTCGCCATGATGAACACACTTAGGTTATGTGCCACACAAAAATTGGTTCTTCCATGGATGCTCTTGGTATAGGCGCCACCATCTTGGAAGGTACATCTTTTGCTTTGTCCATACTCCCTTCAACACCCTTAGGGCATTTTGGGGCTAGTAGAGGATTAAAATGTCTGTCTTCATAAACAACCTCCCATAGATCACATGCCTCAGGGTTGGTCTTAATCTTAACAGACCAAGGTTGATAATTCTCTCCTAAAAAAATTGTGGGGCTAACAATGGAACACCACTTGCTGCCTTGTTTGGAGAATTTTTTATTTTCTCTCAAACTCACACAGGTCTCTTACAACCAACTAAAGCTCTGATACCACTGTTAGAAAATAGGTAGGATAAAAAAATAGAGAGGGCAGATTTAGAGAATAAAAAACAGTTCTCTTACACACTAATTCAACCAAAAATCAACCTTTAAATAGGTTTATAATCCTAATAAAAAACCAAAGAATTCTAACTAAACAATAATAAAAATTTATAATTAAACTGAACTTCTAAAGACTAATCAACTTGGACTGACTAATCTTAATCTAGAATATTGAAAACTAACTACTAGAAAACAAAAAATAGAAAACATCTGGAAATCAGAAGTGGATCATGACACCCAAATCTGGATATTTCCTATTGATTGTCACTGTTCCAATAGTAGTCCAAAAACTATAAATTTTCCCTTCTTTCTCAATTTCAATTACCTTCTCTAATTTGTCCACCTTTCTTAGCAATCCAACTATTGCATGTCTTGCACGCGGATGAAGAGGTTAGATTGAGCCATAGGAAGAATTGATACCTAAGAATTTTGCTCGTATGATTATTTGAGAAATGCGTTATGAGAGAAATGAGAAGATTTCTGATGAATCTAATGAGAGATTCAAAAACTGTGGAGATTTGAAGTGCAAGAATATGGAAATGGGAGGAGATACCAAAAGATTAAGAGGGAGAGAAGTTTTGTATTTGTACAAGAGAAAGGAGAGATAGAAGAGAGAGAGGACAAAAGATGAGCTGATGTTTAATATAAAATGAGCCAGCATACTACAGGTGAGATAAACAACAAACGGATGGAAGAATTTTAACAGTAGTTGGTTCTTTTTTTTTTTTTTGGTTGCAACTTAAAATTTAAGGGCAATGTTATGAATTTGTCATTAGCTTAGGAATAATCAGTATAATTTACTCGAAGAGTTGAATTCAATTTACTACCTTTCCTGTTTGGAAAGGATAGATCTGCTAGAGTTTACTTGCTTCTTTTTTGCGGAAAAAAAGGAAGATTCTGAAATGAACATAGCGTCACATTTTTAATGAGGTCAACTGTTGAGTTTCCAAAACCATTATAAATTTGTTTATGAAGTTGTAAATGAACTCCTCATAGGTTTCAATTTTCTTGAACAATGGAAATCTAAAACATGAGGTCAAATATAAAATTATTTGAATGAAGTTCTTTATTGGATTGATGTGAATTCAGAATGGGAGGTTAGAATTCCATTTTTGAGTTGTGAATAATAAGAGCACTCGTTTGTTGCAGGAGGTGGATGGACGTAATGTAAAAGTGGATATGGCTGCAAACAGAAGGTAGCTGCTGAGAAGATAACATATTGAATTGATTTTTGGTCTGCATGTATATTTTTCTTGCAACTAAACGTCAAAGTGGTTGGCTATTCAGGAAAGGAATTTTCTTGTCTAGATCAGAATTTCATGCCAAAGTATATGATTGAATTGGTCCATAATAATTTGATCTACTTAAGTATTGACCTTCAAAAAACACCTCTACTAATGATAGGAAGCAAGCACATGATTTCATTTTTTTGCCAACATAACATTCATTAGACCTTCATTTCAATTTTTGTAACGGTGAAAAATACACATTCCCTTTTTCAAACCTGATATTCTTCAACATATGTGTACTTCGTTTTGCAATTCAGTTTTTCAAATACTTCATAGGGCTGGCATCGTCGTAGAATTATTTGCTGCAGCAAGATCATCTAGATTAACATTAAAGTTTGATCATATAGATTGATTTGACCAATTTTAAGCCAGTGAAAAAGGGTTCTAGATTCAGCGCCAACTCGTGGATCATTCAGCTATGAATTTGAATTTTGAACCATTAATATGCGAATGGTCCATGCTTATTGCTATTTGACACGTCATACGTGACCTGTACCAAATGTAAACGCGTGAAAAAGGGCCGTGGAATTGGTATTGGTATAATGGTAGCACTCCTGCTTGGAGGAAAAAGCAAACGCCCTTTAGCTCATGCCTCATCTGTACAATAAAGAAAATATGCCCAAAAATAAGGAAAATGGTGGAATGATCAGTTGTAATGTTAGCTCCAAGGGCAAAGAGCTTTAAATATGGGTTCAGATTACCAATAATTACTTCAGTATTAAAGACTGCCTGGTGATTTCAAACCACTAGTTCGTTAACAAAAATTTATGCAATTAATTTCTTCAAAATAGAATGATTTCTTCAGAGCTAGAAGGGTTTCCTTCAAACATGCATCCGATTACCGGCCTAAGGCAATTTCACACAACACAGTTGCGCCGTGCCTTAATACTTTTAACTAGTGATTCTGGCCAATCCAATATCTATGCGCCAAAAATGGAGCATCACACAGTTATCGACCCACAAATACATTAATGCTGGCAAAGCAGTATTTTCACCAGAAAAATCTATCTAAAACAAAAAAAAATTTATCGCTCCTCTATTGATAGATTTCATTGTGGCACAATAGACTACAATTATCTTTTCCTTAGACCAAAATTAAAACGAGACCACCTCATGCTGAATACAATACACCGCTAGCTTATCCCCAACAAATCCGTGGCAGGGATAAAACCTAAGCTACATGAGTGAGAATTTTTGGAGTAGAAATTTGGTTTCAGTTGTCAAGCTGTTTTCACCTTGCGTGAGGGTGGCTGTCGGAATAAGCTTATAAGATCATCAAGACCCTGTTTAACAATTGTACAATTTTAGGTCAACTTCACACCACTTAACAGGAAACCATGTTTAAGTAGGAAAATAAAATAAAATAAAATCAGCATTCCCAGTTTAATGTTAAAAAGAAGATTAGATACCCTAGTTGTGATGACAAGGAAACTAAAAAGCACTATCAAATATGATCCCAGCACCAGAAGCAACAGCAAGTCGAATGTTACACTGGCAACCTGTAATAATAAATCAGCTGATTAATTTTAAGCCAGTGGAGATATAATAGAGAAAACAAAGTTCTAATCTCTCTCTATCTCTCCCTCTTCTTCTGCTTTCCTATCTTCTTATTTCTTTCTTCTCTGTTTCTATCTGTTTCCCCTCTAAATTTCTTCCCTATCCCTCTCTCACACTTCCCAAACAGAGGTTAGGCTTGGTTCCTGCATTCTTCTCAATGTCTTATCCTGGATTACTCCTTTCTTCTGTGTCTCTATCTGTTTCCTCTCTAAATTTCTTTCCTTTCCCCTCTCTTTCTCTCTTCCAAACATAAGTTAGGAGTAGTTCCTAATATAGGATTTAGGTTGAACAGCTTAAAATTGTAACAGAAGGTCAGGAGAATGTTCCATCCAACAGGAATAGCATAACTAATAGTAAAAGCCATCATTTTATAAAAGGATTATGAGAGATACAAAAAAATGATAATCAACATTGAGACCAACAATCCAGGACAAGACAATGAAAAGGAGTAGAGGCCCGAAAAAGAGATGGAAATAGCACATAGAACACCACTTTCATCCAGAGCAATGATATTAGACAAAGCAATAAGACCTGATATATGTTTAGTTTAGCTTTAGTCAAGTCATAGAAAGCGAACATCCCATCCAGCACTTTCATGTTGTACATTTACTTCATGAGCATGATCTTCTAATTCCTGCCCAAGCATTAAAAATTTAATGGATTAAATTCAAGAATAAAAAAATGTTGATGAAAATAGTTAGTAGCATTCAGTTTTTTTTTTTTTTTTTTCTGATAACCCAATATAGCATGGTTTTCTTCCTTTTTCCCATCAATTAATATTCCTAGCCTAATGCATACTCAAATTGTTGTCTATGGGTATATAGTAAGTGAACAGATGCTGGGGTGAAGTGACAACATTTGTCCTTGTGGGGGTTTTTTTGGCTATTTTTATGGATTATGGATTAAGTGGATTGAGAGTGCAGAGGCAACGACCCCGTGGTACAGTTTAGGGGTATTTTTGTAAAATCATAACATACATGTTATATATATAACATGTGTATTGTAACCTGGTCTAATAGTACTATCAATAAGAAAACCTAGTCGTTTTGCTTCCGAGAACGTAGACACATTGTCGAACCTCGTTAAATCTTGTGTTCTCTATGTACTTGTTTTTCTCTTATATTTTCTTGCTATTTTCATTATCACTCAACACAAATCCTAATCACAAAACAATCCACTGCTCATCCAATTTATCAAAAGTGAAAACAGTCGTAAGTCTTTAGGCAGACTTTACATCATAAATACAAGAAATCCAGTTATCCCGATATCAATGATTCCCCCCACCCCCCCCCCCCCCCCCCAAAAATAAAAGAAGTTTAAAAACCATGCATAGAAATCAATTGGAAGAAGCAAATGGGTTAATCCTATGGTAAGACATTGAGCCCATTTCAGTGAAATCTGAAGTTAAATCCTTGGCATTAAAAAGAAGAATCTTGTCTAATTGGTTGTGCCTCTGCAGAAGTAACAGGTTAGCTCAGAGAAAAAGAAATTGAGAGTGAAATACGAATTCTTAAGAGGCAGAAACAAAATTGTTTAGTCATCAAACATAGTTAAAAAAAATAAAGAAAAAAAACTTGGGACATTGAGCAGATATAACACACTGTCGTCTGCAAATGAAGAATTTTGGCACAATATTCAAGAATGCAAAAGAAAAAACCACAAAGAATGTGCAAGAAAATTCAAAGTAGTCACATAACAAATGGGTCATTCTTCTGAAGGAACGGTGCCACTCGAGGTGTTTGTGACAAGATCCAACCATGACCGAACATAAGAAGGATTTACAACCAAACTACTCCCATCTGCAAAGATTTCTATATTCTTCCCTTGATGACCATAAATATGCCGCTGCATACATCAGAAAGAAAAAAACAAATTAGAACATAAAACTAAAGTTGAACCAAACATATATTTGATTCTGGCTTGGAACACAAGTTGCCAAGAACCTAACTTTTAGTGCTCCACAAAATCCAGAGAAACACTACATAAAACTGAATAACAGTACAAACATGTTCTCATGCACAAGTTCCAGTCACACATATGAACGCACAAAATTTGTGCTTGCTCCTGGTGAGCTGCCTCAAAAGCTTGTACATCAAATACATATATGCAAATCCAAGCAGCAACCCCAGAATTATCATCTACTGTAATGTCCTAACCTTATCCAGAAGTCCGTTAACCTTACCCCAATACTCTCAGCAACTAACTTGATGCTTCTGATGACTGCACTTTCATTTACCAAATATCTGTCCATAAAACCAAGATTTCAGAAACAGACAAAACACTAGAACATAAATTTGGGTCCTAAAAGAGAGATTTAAGATAAAAAGGCATGACCTGCTATCAGAAAGGCCTCCGGTGCTTTCTAACATTTCGGGTGCAGTGGAGAGTTCAGATAGGGTGGCAGCAGTGACCCTCAGCCTTGAAAACTGTTCGTGCTCCCAAGCTACCTACAGCAGGTCAACAGCTACATCACCTGGTCTAAGAGAGGACAGTAGATAATACAGAACGTCCAAATCAATTAAACCTATTCAAAGGAACACTCAATGCAAGGAAAGTAGAGGTACAGCAATTTCCATATAAAGAAAATTGAAACTCTCATAGAAAATAGAGACCAAGCAACCAGCATAGGAAAACAAAATGCACACACCAAATAGATTGACATCAATAGTAATTGCTAACAGGATAAATGCATCCATTTAATAAATGGCAGGCAGCGTGACATAAGCTAAGCTTAATGCAGGTCAATGCAGGATTGACGACTTCTTGCGATAATGACACATGAAAATGCCAATGTCACCTTGTCCAGTATCCACTAAGCAGTGGTTGATTTCCTTATAGAGCTTTCATACATAAAGAGAAAAAAAACAATAAGAAAATCAACAAAATGTTTTTTTTGTAATACTCTTCCAAGGTTCACCTCTTCATTTATTAAAATCAATGAAGACAACCCTCTTGAACCAGAGGAAGCGTCAATCAGAATAAAGATTTTATTTTCAAGTCAAATAAACTGACTCTAGGATTTGAAATATTGACCTTTTTGTGCTTCAGACCAACTTCAAGACCCCGTTCTTTTGCTACATTGGAGAACCCTACAGAAAAATCCATGTCAAAACATAAAATTCAGTGGTATTAGAAAACAGCTTTACTCATTAAAAATTTGCATCAGCTTACTTCAACAATTTGCTTGATATAGGATTTTTCAGGAGGCTTAGAGACATGAATCCACAATTGTTTGTCCCGTGAGCCAATGCTATTTAAGCATATAGCAAAGTCGATGCTCTCACGTAAGCGTTGATCAAACAAATATAAGTGGAATTCAACAAAGGAACATTGGACATGCGTACAAGTAAATAGGAAATATAATGAATTCCTATTATGAATTCCAAAAACCAACAAAAGATAATTAAAATTCAGTCCAACCATGAGTACCTTTTGAGTTCCATTGTAGTTATAAGGTCCACCAGATGTTAGCCCAAAAAGTAAATTATACCTCCCTCTTGTATTTGGATTTGCATAAAGAAGAGAAAATAACCTAGCTATCTCCAGAAGAGCCACAATGCCACTCCCATTGCTATCACTTCCAACTGATAATGCCCGCATAAGAAACTATCACATGATCATACAGCAGGCATTAGTAGATATGTTAACAAAAGAATGCAAAATCACATACAGGAACAGTTCCAAAGGTATCATATGCCGCTACAATAGCAATAGTTGGAAGTTGATTTTGATCTCCATCTGCTTTCAAACCTGGCAACCATCCCTGTGACAGTTAAGATAACAGTTTAGAAACAAGCACCATTAGCATAATCAATAAGCTTAGGAACCTCAGCCAGATTTGTGGACAACATGCATAAACAAATCAAAAGGTATCTAGCTTCATAAACAAATATTTGTTCCCAGGGGTGTAGCCCAAGCCCTAATCAGAAGATGAAACCAATTTTCGGGAGAAGGATCTAGTCACAACAGAAATTCTCTCACCATTCTAGTAATACAAAGCCTGATAAAAGATTTCATTTTTTTTATTTTTTGTACAATGAATCTTTTCCATAAAAAAAGTCTTGGATCATATTACCAAAGATCAACCTAACCCAAATACAATAAAGGCCCACAACCAAATAAACTTAAAGCCTAAGAGAACCGACTAAATCAATGGGGTAAGAACAAAAATCATCCACAATCCATCACCCAGAACACAAGCAAGCTGCAAAAAGCTTCTAGGACATTTAATCACCACATGCACTTGAGCACCCAAGGTTACATTCCCATGTCAATTTTCTATTTTATTTCCCTACACAAGGATTAAGAATTTATAGGAATATTTGGGTCTTTTTGATTACATTATAGCATTTTGGGCTAGAAAACCTAGGAATTCACTTCAGATGCCTACAATGATTAATATTCACTTCTCTACACTAAAATTTTAATAAACATGAACCATTAGAGTACATACTTTCTCCTTTTAAAATATTGAATTTGTTAGCATGGAAACAAAGGCAGGAGGAGAGTCAGTTTAAATAGTAGAACAGATCAATAACGGTGTGGAATGAAGCAGTAAAAAATGATATTGGTATCATGATAGTATTAAGTTCGGCCTTAAACAAAACTAGCAAGAAGAATAGTATCCCTGTACCCAACTCCAAGTAGTAGGGAAATTGGAACCAAGAATTAGTCCAGTTGAGCAGAGCTTATTTATTTGGTATTCAGACAACCAATATCTGATAGCAACTCATCAAGCCACATGTTGTAATTTGTTATAGCTATGATGTTAAATCAAGGAATGCTAAGTGTGAAAATAAAATAATCATTTTATTAAAAAAACCTTTTCTTCCTGAGGCTGGAAAACTTATTAGATGCATATTTTAATATTATTGAACAAAGTACAGAAGTTGAAGATATCCAATTCATGTATGACATTGTTCCTTGGCGTGCAATGCAGTTCAGTTTGGTGAGAGTATCAGGGAGGGAAAGGAGCAAGAGTTTGAAACCTTGACTACCTAAAATATGGTTCCAGTACCCAACCTCTGACCATTTGTGCCATAAAATTATGTTAAACTAGCAGATTGCAGAAAAAAACATGATTGAAGAACATAAAAAGTGCAACAAACATAGGGTCTCGATACTTCCAACCAAAAATCTTGAGATACAACTCTGCAACGATATTATAAGATTAGAACTACTTAAATTCTTTTAATTGGTGACACCTCAAGTAAAGGAGGCCAGCAAGATTCTAATATCTTTTTCCCTTGGCAAAGATGAATGAAAATTCTTGAATGGTCCTCCATCTCATTATTCATGGTATTTATGATAAATGTTTTTATGCAGCACAATCCATTTTATCACAACTATGAACTCCCTATGAAAAAATAATTTGCAAATGGACCTGTAAGTTTGTGATAGTGGGAGATGCTATTCTCTTGGGCTCTGGTGCTGAGAAAACAAGCTTGTATCTGCGAGATATCCAGGCAAAGATGGCATCCAAAAAATATTAACAGTGATATACAAACTTCAATCAATCAATCATAAGGGAACAAAGCAGCACCAACCATATGGACACACCCAAGCTCAAACATGTATAATCATACTGTCTTAGGCATGACCAACCATCTTTTCTAGTATATCTGTATTTTTGTTGCATCTAAACATCCAGAAGGCGTTACTACTTAGTATCTGTACTGATATTGAATTTGCACAGAGAAATAATCACAAAGGAAGAAAATTTAAGTGCCGCAAAAAGGTAAAGCAACAAGACAATAAAATAAGAAGACAGGAGCAAGAATTTAATGCCCTTGATTTTAAGATACCCTAGTAAAATGTAAACCTCAATCGAACATGAAAATATTTACAAACCCACGAACTGATAAACTTCTTATCAAATTAAAAGCAGTGAAACTAGTCAATCTACATCTTGCCTTTATGAGAAGTATACGCAAGAATTAGGCTCAGGCAGTATGGCCCATCCACCTATATTTAGTTCGTTAAAACTTAGTGACCAACTCCCCACCCTTCCCCTGGCCCCCCTCTCTCCAAAACATCACCTCTTGATGTAGAAGCATCCAAGTTCAATTGCAATTTGTTGTGTATGGCTCATATACACAATAAGTGGACAGATGTTGGAGCCCAGCGGAGCGTAATGACAGCATCTGTCATTGTGGGGGGTTTCTCGGCTATTTTATAGGTTACGGATTACGTGGGTTGGGAGTGTGGGGGCAACGCCCCTGCAGTATAGTATAGGGGTATTTTTGTAAAATCATATCGTACATATTATATATATAACATGTGTATTGTAACCTAGTTTCTTTGTACCATCAATAAGAAAACCTAGCCATTTTCCTCCCGATGACGTAGGCACATTGCCGAATCTCGTTAAATCTTGTGTTCTTTGTGTTCTTGCTCTTCTTTTATATTTTCTTGCTATTTTTGTTATTTCTCAACACAATTTATTTTTTTAGTTTTTCAATTTTCCTTCTTTATTTAGGATTCCTATTTAATAAAGCATTTTACTTAATTAATTAGGAACAGTTTTCAGTCTATCATTAGGATTTGTCGTCACTGGTATAAATAGGACAACAGTTGTCAATTTACGTATTGTATTTTCTCTCTCAATTCAAAATTTAGTTCTAAGGTTTTTTGTAAATCTAGTTTTTTTTTACTGTTCCAATGACAATCACTCTATTCAAGCCCTAATTTTTGAGATTTAATTGGCCTAAACTCTCCTGCTAGGTCAAGTGGTATGAAAATACAAAAGATCCTCTGTTACTCTAGATTTAAGACAAGAACAATTTCCTAAAGGAACTTACCACAAGCTGAATCAGGAAGTTTGGACCGAGTAAGTTGTTGAGGAAAATCAATTCAAGTTCCTACTCAAATGGCCTTCCACTTGAGTTGCAAATTAGTCTGGTTTTTATTGTTTTGATCTGGTATTCTTTTATGGATTTGACAGTGTTCCATCTTCCAGCTGCCAATTGCGGAGGCTGATTTTATTGAAGAAATATTAAATGCCAAGGAAGTCTGATCTAGATGAGACAACCTGTATAGATTATTCTTGCTAAAGAGGCTTGGTAAACCGACAAATGGAAGGCATGGGTTTCTAAAGAAGAGCTGAAATAAGCTGATCCAGCCATATATGAGGAATAAAGCAATACCTAATTTTCGGAGCCAAGTTCTGCTCTAACCATGATTGATGCAAGAGCATCCAAGTTAAATTAAAAATCCAGTCTTTTAGTTTTTCAGTTTTCCTCCCTTATTTTTTATTCTTATTTAATAAAGTATTTTATTTAATTAAGAAAAAATTAAAGAAAATACCCATGAGATTTTTCAAATTACAGATAGAAACAAACTTTTAAAAAGCTATCAGTTTACCTCCTTTTCATTGGGGATAATGTTCATTCATTTGATATTATATGAATTTAAACATTACAGTGCAATATACCACATGATTCTTCTATATTTGATATGTTTTTGTGTGAATTTTTTATAGTTTCATGTACAATCTAATGATATTTTATAAGGGTTTAGAGTTTCTGTTGTAACTGAAGGCAATTAGTACATTCAAGTCCCAAATTTCCTAATTGTTATTTCAAACAACATTTTTATTAGAGAATGAGGGGATAAACTATTACTTTTTTAAAATTTGTTTATGATTGTAATTTATTAAAATTTCATTAGGGTTTTTTGTAATTTGTTCTTTAATTAATTATGAATAGTTTTAAATCTAACATTAGGATTTGTCCTAATTAGTATAAATAGAAAAACAATAGCTAGTTTACACATTGGATTTTCTCTCTTAATTCAGAATTTTAAGCCTAAAGTTTTCTTTAAACTTAATTATTTTCTATATTCCAACCATAATTACCCTCTTCTATTCCTAATTGATGAGATCTAGTTGCCTAAAGTGTCCCACTAGATCACCTCCCTGCAATGGAAACATGTAAATCTTGTTATCTGCACTTACTAATTTCTTTTGTTTCTTTATTTGTACGTTCTCCATCATTTTTATTTTCCTTTATTTCCATCTTATGGGTTCTTCATTAATCCTCCTCTAGAAAAGAAGTTATGAAGAGAAATGAGTAAGCTAACCTATCAATTTAGCACTCAAGTCCAGATTGATGAAATGACAGACATTTTATAGGTGACCAAAATTTGGAAGTGTACTTGTATAACATGCAGGAATAGACAAGCATCCAAGTAAACATAAAAAGTGTCTTATTTTATCATAATAATCTGTTACATCCTACATTGATACATAATATTAACTACAACTCACACATCATAGTGACAAAGTCATCAACTAACCCACCTGCAGTTGCAGTAACAGGCTGACCAGTTGCATCATTCCTCTTGACATCAGCCAACACAGAGTCAATGTCATCATCCTCAAAAGCAAAATACACAGGACACTGTAACAGAAATCAAATATCAAAATATGCACAACTATACGAGATCACTAGAAGGGAGAACAATATAAGAAAAGAAAAGACATAAAAAATGATGAGTTATGATTTTCGAAATAAAGAGTAAAATCATAGCCATGCAGATTCCATTTAAAGCATACTCTGAGTAGCAGAGTAGGACATGGATAGAAAATTAAGACAGTTGGTAAGTAAAAACTTAATACAGTTGAAACAAGCAAGTAATAAGACTGCATAAAACACAAGTCTTCATTGGTGTGAAGACAACTACCAGGTATATCATGGAATAATTTATGGTTAGCTCTCTGTGATATAGTATTTCTATTCGGAAGAATTTACAAGAATTTGAGAAAATAAATAAGACATTAGGTATTCAATTGAAAAGCAACAAAGAAAGTTTCAAATGTTTTCAATTGAGAAAGCCAGGATCGTTTATCAAAAAGTTTGAGCTCCAACTTAGTTGAATATCATGTCTATGCGACAGGCAAATAAAAACAAGTAAAGATAAAGACTGTGCAGAATTAGGTATGCTATTATAATCTACCCAAACCAATATTAAGTAGCATATACCAAAAGATCAAACAGTGAGCCTTCAGATAATGCGGAAAAAAGATACTGAACCAACAAGATGCAGCAAGAGCAGTATGGAGAAATAAAAACGGAGCGGTGAACAGGAGAAGACAATATTTATTCTTTGACTCACAGGTATATTGGCATGCATAAGTAAACGTTCGACCTCTGTCAATACAGCCTTCAGTAGATCCAAATCAGCCTTCAGTAGATCCAAATCAAGAACTTGACACTCACTCCCCACGGCACCTCCATTCTCAAAGTTAAACACTTGAGGGAGGAAAAACAAGAATCCTCCAAGAGGATTTCTTTGAGTAATATACTCTGTCATTGGGCAAGCATGGAAAAAGAGATCTCAAAAGCGTAATCAACCAAGAAAAGAAAGCAACAATGGGCAAGTAACACCGTAATAGTATACCTTTAACAAAAGTGAGATTAAGTTCACGGACAGGAATGATGACGACAGTACGAGAAAGATCGGAGACGGGAGCGAAATGCAAGGAGCCGGCATGGTGATTGAGGGAGGCAAGGCGGGATCCGAAGAGGACACCGGAGATATCGTATTGAATGAGACGGTAGACGTCGACGACAGTGGCGGCGTCGCAGAGCTGGACGAAGGCAACAAGGATGAAGACGAGAGCGATGATGGAGTAGATGGAATCGAGCATTTCTGGGTCGCGCGGTTTCATGGAAGAGAGAAGAGAATGGGATCTAAAATCTAAATCTAAGGGCTTCAACACATTTAATTTGAGATATATGGAATTGGTTTACTTGGCTGATCAGTTGTTGATTTGGGTGTTTCCTCGCCTCGCCACTTATTGAATAATTTGACTGTCAAAACAAAAGAGAGCAATTTGAGTTTAAACATGAGCATCTCTAAATCTTCTAAAGTACGTCCCCAAAATAACAGTTTGTAAGGTTTTTGCCTTTGGAGCGAGTTGAGTTGTAGCCATTATGTATGTCTATTGTCCGTCCGCCAAGTTTTTAAGAGCAATTTGAGTTTGGAGCCATTATGTCTATTAAGTCTGTCCGCGCTGATAGGAAGATTTCCCACTACATATTTATTTACATACATATATTGAAGAGACAAAGAGAAGAAAGAAATACGACACCACATTATACTTGCTAGTCCAACAATAACACAATTATAGATGGACCAATATTTGCATAAATGCATTATGAGACCCCATCATCAAATGATCAACTTCCTTATAATGCAAATATAACAAAATCCTGAAACAATTTCTAATCAACAATTCAATATCACCTAATCCTAATATTTTTCTCGGCAGCAAGAGATAAGCCGAGGTAAGACATGCGCTTAAGAAATTCCACCACCGTTTTAGAACATTCTGGAGTAGAAGAATCAGGTAATTTGCAGAATTATCACCTCCAAAACACCATGTAATTTCGTACCAATGAATATTGAAGATGGATTTTTTGCTAAAACATTCTTCAATTCAGCAGGAAATGAGAAGTTTGCGAGAAGCATCCAAATCCAACTGTCCTGTGAAATGGATTCAAAGGTGAAAGCAGTGACTTGCTCGCATCTAATCAGTATTTTAACGGAGATCTCAGTCACTTGAACCGTCTATATTTTCTGGGAAGACAAGTTGCAAATCTTCATTATCTCTATATACTTGAACAAGTGCCGCAGCTTTATACACAAACATCCCAAACACGGCTGGGACAATCTGTGAAGGAAAAAGGCTTGGCGATTAGTGATTATGAATAGTTTCACCCAATAAATAAATAAAACAAACACAGATGACCATGAGTCACTAAGCAAACTAACACCTATGACTAAGTGCAATTTCCTTGCCATTGTATCAGCTCTAAGAATACTTCAGCACTTCTACTTTTTTAGGGGCAACTGAAGTGCAAAGATATAGTTTTAAATGGTTACCTGGAAATCAAAAATATCATTGGCAAAGTAGTGATGCGACAGGACCCACAATCCATAGATTGCAGCTGGTATCACAAGCCTTGGAGAGGCAAGAGCAATACTACTTCCCTTAATTGATCTCAATAATGAGTCCCTAAGATCCTCACTTCTTATTCCAATTCTGAGATAAAAATAAAATAAACATGAGTCTCAACAAAGGAAGAAAATGATAACATAGACATGGATAAATAAAAGCCAAAGCTTTGTGATGTACTTCTTTGACTTCTTTTGCATGAAGATTGGAGGAATCATTTCTTTGGATAGGTTGTCTGCATGTTTGTATAAGAGTTGAAGATATAAGCAACTGCACCAAAAGTGAAATTGATCATATACAAGAAAATGAGCAGAACAGACAAAAGTAAAAAGATTTCTACTTTTCCTTTCCACAACAAAATAAAGGAACATGAAGGAATTCTGCACCAAAATGATTGAATGCAAAGTGCCCATACAAAACTTTTGACTAAGCAAATAATTTACTTATCCAAATCTAGAATGTAAAGTGCTTCATGTCAAAGGCTGTTGACTGATGCTATGAAAAATTGCTCTCCAGTTACCTCCTTAATTGAATATCCATACCTAAGAGTTACTTTCTTCCCAGAAAAAGTTTTTCATGGTCGTATTCTGTTCAAGCACAAATAAACAGAACCTACCATCTTTTGGCATATATAGAGCCTTGGTCAAAAGTTCAACCAAGGGCCAAATTGATATGTGACTCACAAACTTCCCATTTCTTAATTAATCTCAAAATTTAGAAAGTAATTACAAGCATAGGGAGGCAACCCTTGGCTTAAGAACATTTTGCTTTGCTTACAGGCTAAACATGATAACATATCAACTAGCATTGAAGACTATTGACCAACCTGAAAAGTACTCCGATTGCGTAACTAATAGCAGCCTGTATAATTAACAAGTGGGTCAGTCTGTAAGCATATGATCTATGAGCATCAGTCTAATGAAAATGATGCTCTGAATTACAAACACAAAAAGGAGAATACCCCTGCTTATTAAATAGAAGATCAATCTATTGTGCATTACTGCATTTATTTTTCACCATCACCATCATCAGCATCAGACAGAGAATAACTAATTGATGATAGAACCTATGCAACAACCAAAATAACTTTGAAAACGTAGCCCTTCATAGCTAGATATCTATCTTATTTGAGTTTTGACACCAAAGCTTTCTTTCCCTATGAATATTTTACCTGGACAGATAAAACAATCAAACAGTACCCACTGCATGCAGTTCCAATACCGACCGATAAAAGCATCAGTTCCTTTTTGAGCTGCAAGAAGGAAAACCAAAGAATCAGGATGTTCTAGAGCTATATAAAAAAGATATATTTGGTATAGGGATTAAAGTTTCAAGAAATCTGCAACTTCGAAAAATAAAAACCAGAATGTGTTAGGATTGCCAATGGCAGATGAAAGTAATGCAATTTAGCAGTCATTCAGGACAAAATTTCATATTAGAGGTAACAGGTACGAAAGAAGTTTGGGACTATCATAAAATTTAAGTTGATTGAATTAATATAAGTGTAATTCAATAAACATCAAGGAACTCAGATTAAAATTTCAATCTCTAAGCACAAAAAATATAACAGATTTTTGTGGCAGCTCAAGATTAAACAAGAATTATTTTCTCGTAGTCCAACTAGATTCATGTCTTCTCTTTCATGCAAAATTGGCTTGAACACTAATAATATGTCTAGGCAAAGAGCTCTCTCAAAAAAATTTGGAGTGTGTGCCAGATCAACCACAGAGAGGTCCTTTAGCAAGGCCAGCAAGAAGCCACTACCATAACATTGATGCAAGTGCTACATACACAGCAGTGAAAAGAAGAAAGAATAACTGTGATTTACAGAAATGATGGCATTGAAACATGGACAAGAGGAATTCAAATAACTGAGAGTTGCAACTTGGAAGACAGGATTTTACTCATTAAACAATAGCCGCCACAGACAAACATTTTCAGCCACTGGAAACTAACTTTTTTCCACAGTAGCAGTTGGTGATTGTCTTTCAAACCACTCAAATGTATTACCTTCTTTCCTCATAATTGCCTCAGATTAAAATTTCAATCTCTAAGCAAAAAAAATATAACAGATTTTGTGGCAGCTCAAGATTAAACAAGAAATATTTTCTCATAATCCAACTAGATTCATGTCTTCTCTTTGATGCAGAATTGGCTTGAAAACTAATAATATGTCTACGCAGAGAGCTCTCTCAAAAAAATTTGGCGTGTGCCAGATCAACCACAGAGAGGTCCTTTAGCAAGGCCAGCAAGAAGCCAACTACCATAACATTGATGCAAGTGCTACATATACAGAAGTGAAAAGAAGAAAGAATAACTGTGATTTACAGAAATGATGGCATTGAAACGCGGACAAGAGGAATTCAAATAACTGAGAGTTGCAACTTGGAAGACAGGATTTTACTCATTAAACAATTGCCGCCACAGACAAACATTTTCAGCCACTGGAAACTAACTTTTTTCCACAGTAGCTGTTGGTGATTGTCTTTCAAACCACTCAAATGTATTACCTTCTTTCCTCATAATTGCCTCAATCTGCACTACCTCCAACTTTATAAGTCATATTGTGGTTGTTTTACCTGCCATCCACCTTAACATTCTTGTTTTGTTTATCTATTCTACATAACAGAATTCTTGCTATGCCAACCATTATGCAACACAAAGCAAGAGCAGTTCCTAGCAGGTAAGAGTCACCAAATTTAAATGCCGCCAAAAGCAATTGTTAACTTTAACATTTGCAAAGTGCTATGAGAAATATTCTATTGGATTTCCTCCTCCCAGAAACTATGAGTCTAAAACATAAAAGGGTCAGGTAAAAACCCACTGCACCAAGGAGCTTTATTAGGCACTTTGCTTCAAATCTCTTTCATGGAAAATTTACCTAGCAAGAAACAAATCAAAATAACAATACACACTGATTTCAGAAGTCCTTTGCCATGAATGCCATCTCAGGACTCCAAATAATTTTATAATTGATGTCTTGGACCCATTCATTCTATGAACTATAACACAGGACATGTTCTTGACCACTTCAAGGCTGACAGCACTCTTTGAGCACCAACATACTACAACATGTTTACGAAAAAACACTCAGTTGAAGAACCAATGCAATAGCACCAACATACTACAGTGTGCTTAAGAAAAAATCTTTTAATTGAAGAACTCCGTGGTTTTCTTTTCCATCAAGCCAAAACATCTACTGAGTGAGAAAATTTGTCTAGAACATCATATGAAATGAGATAAATATAAATATCTACTAAAAACATTCTATCAATTGCCACTGCCAACGTTATAAATGTAAATATATTATAACAATGGAACTGATTGTGAGAAAAATGCTCAAGATCAACATCTAAAAACACCAAGTTCAAGAGAGTTATCATACAGCTTCATATCTGAGGAAGCTCAGTTTCTTCCTTCTGTCACTATCATCCTGAATTGCCTGTACCATGACATTTAGTTGTAAGTAATGTCTGACTAGAAGTTTAAATTAGCAACTAAAATGTAATGATATAAGCATGCCTTGGCAATGGCTTTCTTATTCATTGGTGCAGAGCTGTCACCTGATATCCATTCCTGGGTTCTGGAAAGTTTTAAAAAACCCCCATCATCTTTACTTCCAATACCCTGCATGTATATTAGAGCCATTAAATATTTAAAAGAAAAAAAAAAACAAAAATGCTTCAAATCAGCTCGCCCATAACAAGATGTTATTTGTAACAAGTAGTTTTGTTGGTTGGTTAATTGGTCACATTAATAGCCGGTCCAATAGCTGCTTCAGCGGCTTCGATAGCCAAAAGGAATTATTAAATAGCTTAATAGAGTTGATATGACTGCTATGGATGGTCCAATACTGAACAAAAAACAAAATGAAAGAGTTTTACAGCGATGAAACCGGATTACCCACTTGAAATAATCTTTAGAAAGAAGGAGAATAAGAAAGAAGTTATTTCGCACATTCAATGCACAATAAATAAATCTCTATAGCCGTTCAACATGTTTATGTCACAGGGTATTCTGTTTCCGAGTATTTGATTGCTCTAATCTAAATCCTATTCTGTAATTATCAATGATAACCCAATAGCATTTGAAATTTTAAATGGCGTAAAGTGCATTCCTTGTGAAGTAAAGCAAGCAAGATTTTGGAAAAGAAAGGTAATTGAACAAGAAATTTTCGTTTTTACTTCTTCAGGGTTAATAAGTTCATTGTACCTGCTCCACTTCTTGAGCGGAGTCAGCAAGTTTACCATCATCAAGATCAGCAAATTTAATGACATCTCCCAGCCAAAACATATCAGAAGCTTTGGATATAAAATCTCCATTTAGTTTCCTTTCCTTGAGGAACATTTTCAAGACATCCCTTTCTGCAAGTTCCCTCACTGGAAAACAAAAGCAAAATCAACGAAAAGATGACATGATGACTTGTATCATCAAAATGAACTATAGCCCAGAATTTAATAGGGAAAAACAAGTAATGATAGACATTTCCCAACAAATTTTCCCATCCCCTATGAAACTTACACCTGTACAAAAATGAAAACATGAGGTGATGAACAGATATACCTCCAGGGGAAATCTACATATCTCAAAACGAAATCCCATAAATCATAATTCAGATTGAGTACATATTTGTATCACCATTTTTTTTCCGAAATAAGCATCCTCTAATATCCTTGTATGTCAATTACTTATGTAAAGCATCGAACTTTTTAACAAAAAGAGAGGGACAATTCAAAACCTGGCTGAGAACTAGCTCTAGATAATGAAAAGGTGGGTGGGTTTCTCTTAAGAAGTGGTTTTGGAGATGATCGTGGAAACGGACATTTGGAGCTGGTGGAGAAGCAAGTAATGCTTGAGAGGGTCTCCATCTACCGATTCTAAGCAGCAGTGCCACTGTTGGCTCACACAGTCATGAGGGAATGGAGAGAAAATATCTAGCTTTTGAAAGAAGTGCTTTGTGCTTTGCTTTGAGCCTTCGAGATTGAGTGGACAGGAAGAGGAGAGATTGACCAGCTAGAGGATGATTGCTGCTATGGATTTTGTTCTATATCTTGGCCTCTTGGTCCACAGAACAACTGCTCCAGCTCGGTTGGACTTATGTATGCTATACAAGATATGATTTAGCGGCAGCGCATGTATGTATATATATTGAACAATATTACCAACTCAATTATATGCTGCATTTTTCAATATATATATATATATAATTTGAAGAATTCATAACACTTTCTGTTTTTAGATTTTCAGAAAATACTATTAAAGGCACATTAGGGAATTTGGTTTTTTTTTAATCTGATTAGATTCTTATTTTTATTTTAATTAATTTAAAAGAAAGTTTTTTAAATAAAATAGAAAGTATGAAATTTTCAATATTTGTTTTCTTATTTATATTTATATTTTTAATATTATTTTAAACCAATTGATATTGTATATCTAAGAACATATTAAATTTAAATTTAAATTTATTTTTTTAAAATAATATAATCATATTTTATATTTATTTCATCATTGTTAAATATTTTAAAGTAAGATGACTTTCGATAAAAAGTTATGCTTTCTAGTAAAAATGTGCATCTATTTACAAAGAGATACATTAAAAAATAGTATAATTTTTGATGAAAATATATAACTTTTCACTTTATGAAAGGTCATGAATTTTCATATTCATGTCTATAAATAAAGATCATGGGGTGGTGATCAAAATAGAGATAAAAATAGTGTTCTTATTATTCAAATTTTTTGTAGATCTTTGTCTCATTTGGTTAAGCACATTCTACAACACACAACCACTTTGTTAGATGATCCTTGAATAATAAACAAGATTGTTGTTACATTTCTTTATATTCCAAAAGTAATTTCGTATAACTCTATTATTTATAATGAAATTGAAATAACACTTTTAGAAAAATGATATCACGCCTAAAAGACATATCCAAAAATTTTTGTTCTACTTTGTTTTTTCAATCTAAAAGTGTTATTTTCATATTCTAAGTATGACTTCTATTATTCGTGATATGACTACCAACTTCTATAAAGTTGGACAAGCTTGAAAGAGTTAGTTTTTGTTGATGGCAAAAGAAGATGTATTTCTTGTTATCCACTTTGAATGTTGCATATGTGTTAAGTACTTCAAGGACCTCAAAAGAAGATGATGAAATCTTGAAGCAATCCCGCAAAAGGAGTAAATGGGACAATGATGATTATATGTGTTGCCCAGATGATGAACCAAGAAGAATGGTTGAATTGGATATTAAAAAATTTATTAACTTTTAAGTGCGGAATAAAAAGTTCAATAGAGTAGTGATAGAGAGATATCACACAAGAAAATTATAGAGGTTCAGGAATTAACAAACTATACTTTTCTCCTCAATCTCAATTGGGAGTTCCACTAACACACTAAGTGTTATAGTGAATTTTTACAAGTTCACTCCCAACTATGATGTTTATATTAATGACTCACACCTAACCCAGAAATTCCCCTGTATTTTAATGGCTCACACAATAAATCAATTCCTTGTGTTTTATGACTCACACAAATAACCTTTACAAGTGTTTTACTCTCAACCTAATCTACCCAAATTCACTTGAGTAGTAAATTATAAAGAGAAAACACTCACAAACCTATAATGCTCAAAATTTATGAGCAAATAGATTTTTACAGAGAATAAGAGTTTTGTTGAAAATAATTAATGCACAATAGCTACAACAAGATTTTGATTAGAAGTAATTGTTTGTTCTCCTTTTTAAGATTTATAAATGACTTGTATTTATACTTTCTTAGCGAATTATAGCACTTTGGATGCATTTAATACGAAAATGGTCGTTGAACCAACTCTTAATTTCGCACCTAACATGTTTCTCTTTCTTCATTTATGGTCGTGAATATGTGTGTCACGATCGTGAATGTTCTTTCAAGCCGTGACTCAGGTGGTGACCTGACCGTGAAGCATTCAGGAAGAATTTGAAATGTTTGATCATGAACGTGATTTTAAACAACACAATATGAACATGGACGAGACTATTATGATTTCTTTTGTAATAAACAAACTACCACTATCGTGAAAAGATGTTAAACACTCTTTGAAACACAAGAAGGATAATTTGCCCTTGAATAATTGGGTAGTCCTCTTTGTATAGAGGAAGAAATTTGTATGCAAAATGGGAATGGTGGTAGAAGAAAAATCCAATGAAGACTCTAAAAGAAATAAAATGTCAAAAAATTTCACAAGAGTACCAACAACAAGAAACAAAATGGCAATGGTAATTGTTGGGAATGCAATAAACCTGAACATTTCAAGAAAAATTGCAGAATCTAGAATAAGAAAAGGCAATTAAAAGGTAAATCAAACCAAGGTCAAAATATACATGATATTACATATTATGTGGCTATGATATCTGAGATTAATTGTGTGCAGAAAAATGATAGGTCTTGGTGGATCGATTCAAGAGCTAACCGTACATTTTTGTAAAGATCATCATTTATTTAAGACTTTTTGAAGTTAATGAATGTGGAAGAGTTTTTTGCATGGAAATGACTCTACTGTCAATATCTTAGGAATAGGTCAAGTAGAGTTGTTATTTACATCCATAAAAAATTAACTTTAAAATATATCTTGTATGTTTCATATGTGAGGAAAAATTTAGTGTCTAGTAGTATTTTGAATCAATTTGACATTAAAATAGTATTTGAAGCAAATAAGTTTATATTTTCGAAGGGTAGTTTATTTGTAAGACAAGATTATCTATGTAACGACATATTCAAAATTAAAATTAATAAAGTTAATTCTTTTGTTTATGCTATTGATGTCAATGATTCTTCTTTATGTCATGCTCGTCTTGGACATATAAATTATAAACATATAAACTTTGGTACAAATGAAAGTCTAATTTAAATGATCTTCGAGTATGGGATGCAAGGCTATTGTAAAGTTGCCAAACCCTAAAATAAAAACTTTGGGTGAACAAGGACTTGAATACATCTTTATAGATTATGCAGAACATAACAAATCCTATAAGTTTTATGTAATAGTGTTGAATGATTCTATAGTCTTACATATGGTTTATTAAATCAAAAGATGCAATATTTGATAAAAATCGATTTTCTTCAATTCCAAAACCTAAAGATATTGTACTTAGTTCAAGTAATCTTAATGATCATGATAAGAATCACGATGAAAAAAACAATAAGAATTTAGACGAAGTAAATGAGCAAGAAGAGAAAAAAATATTGGTCAAGAATTTTATATTTATTTAGTAAAAAGGACAAGACAGTTTATAAAGAATCAATTCTCATTTTTTTATAATATTAATAAAAACCCTAAAATATTTAATGAGGCAATAAGGTTTCAAGATGTTGCTTTTGGAAAGAGATAATTAATGATGAAATGGACTCAATTATGGGTAATAATACTTGGATCTTAATTGACCTTCTACCATATTATAAACCAATTGGAAGTAAATGGATTTTCAAAAAGAAAAAAGAAAATCGATGGAACTATTGATAAGTTTAAAGTCTGTTTAACGACTTAAGGTTTTATTCAAAAGTATGACATTAACTATTTTGATATATATACACCAGTGGCTAGAATAACCACAATTAGGTTATTTATAGCACTAGCTACAATTCATAACTTTGTTATTCACCAAATGGATGTCAAAACAATATTTCTAAATAGTTATTAGATGAAGAGGAATCTATGAAGTAATTAGAAGGATTTGTGATACTGGTTAAATAGCACAAAATATGCAAGGTAATTAGATCCTTATATGGGTTTAAACAAATACCAAAGCAATGACATCAAAAATTTGATGATGTTGTGCTATCAAATAACTATCAATTAAATCAATCAAATAAGTGCCTATATAACAAGTTTAATGAAAATGGTAAATGAGTTATTATGTGCTTATATGAAGATGATATGCTCATATTTGGAACTGATTTTGAAGCAAATTGAACTTACAAAAAAGTTATTATCCTCAAATTTCTTCATGGAAGACATGGGAGAAACAAATGTAATCTTTGGTATAAGAATTAAAAGGGATCATAGTGACATAACTTTAATACAATCTCATTATATTTGAGAAAGTGTTGAAGAAGTCCAATTGCTATAATTGTTTTCTAGTATCCACTCCAATGAATCCAAGCTTAAAATTGATATCTAATAGTGACAATCAATTTGCTAAAGTCATAGGTTGCTTAATATATGATTTCTCCTAAATGTCTATCTAGGTGGGTGATAAGTGTAGTCGCTTCAAAATGCTTCGAGTTTCACATTAATTCACTTATGAATGGATATGAATACAAGACCAAAATATTATCAAGTATACATAAAGTCATTTGTATTGATTTTATGTGTGTAATATCTTCAATAATTCATAATTAATTATTAGATTTAATCTTTTAGACATCTATATAATTTGAGTTGTTGAAATATGTATTGCATTATATAAAAGTTAAATTTTAAAGGTACTTTTACTATGCATAAGATTGAGAATGTATTTAAGTACACTTGATATAAAAAGAATTTATTGTCTTACTGTAAAATATGAGAAAATCGTTATATATTTTAAAATAAGATGACTATTGGTGAAAAGTTATGATTTCTAATGAAAATATATATCTATTTATAATGAGACACATTGAGAAAGGGTATATAATCTTTGATAAAAAATGTAACTCTTATTTTCAAGAAATGTCATATTTTTTTATGTAAATACGTATAAATAAATGTCACAAATAGAAAGAAAATAATATTTTTATGATTCAAAATTTCTACTAGCCTTTGTCACATTTGACTAAACATATTCTACAAATACAAGTACTTTGCTGGACAACATTTGGAGGGTAAACAAAATTGTTGTTAAACTTTTTTTGTATTGTAAAAGTGATTTCATGTGTCATAAAAAAGTCAAAATAACACTTTTAGAAAAATAATATCATGGCTAGAAAATATATTCAAATTCTTTTGTTATACCTTGTTTTTACAACCCTTATATTCATATGTTAAGAAAATATAAAATAATTTTTAAAAAGCAGATAATAAAAAATCAGAACAAATTTCTATTTATAAAAAACACTAAAATAAGTGTTATCAAAAGCAGTATAAGCAATTTGTGTTTTCCAGTTCTCAATTAAAAATGAGAAAATAACAAAAAGCCAGGTGCCAAGATAGTAGCGAGGGGCTAGGAATGAAAAATAGGACGGCGAAGCAGAGGATTCCAACGTAAACCCTCCTCTTTACTGGTAAACAACAATACTTACTGTCCTTTGCCCTTTGCCCAAATTTTCTACAACAATACTCATAGGAGCTGACCGCCTAAGGGAAGAAGCCACACGAAACGAAGATAAGGCAAAAGAAAACGAAGCCGAAATGGAGAAGATGAAGATAGAAGAAGTACAGTCCACTGCCAAAAAGCAGAGGGTCGCCACTCACACTCATATAAAAGGTCTTGGCCTTGAGGTATCTTCACCCGTCTTCTGCTTTTAGGGTTTACCTGTTCTCTCTTTATGCTTCCTTGTTTCATGCTTCCCTTTATTTGTTACAGTTATCATGTAGCTACAATGTTTCTTGTTATGCCATCAGGTTTCGAAAGATTATAGCTTTAACGCAATTTCCCTACGCATTATGTATTGTGTTCACAAGTCAAGGTTTTCCATTTTTCTTTTAAGTGTTCAAAAGTGCCGCGAGTTAACCAATTGATAGGAAAGAAGGCATAAGTGCTCTCGAACTCTTGTTTTTGTGTCCAAAGCTCAATGAGTATTTGCTTAAATAATCCGGAATTCAGAACTAAGCGTAAATATTACATAAAGGGCATGCAGTTGGTACTTAAAAGAAAATGTCAGATTTCACAGCTTCCGCATAGGCTGAACAATTAGGTGATGTTTGAATCTGCTGAAAGTGATGCCCAAGTTGGTTAACCAATATGTTCCTGGTGTACTGAAATGATTGAATTCATTGTTTTCTGGCTTCAAATTGTATTAGATTGTCTGCTAATCTTTTGTGAATCATTTTGGTTCTGTTCTTTTCCAGCCCAGTGGAAAAGCAATACCATTGGCTGCAGGTTTTGTGGGTCAGATGGATGCAAGAGAAGCTGCTGGCCTTGTAGTTGATATGATTAGACAGAAGAAGATGGCTGGCCGTGCTCTCCTACTGGCTGGGCCTCCTGGTACTGGGAAGACAGCCCTGGCCCTGGGCATATCGCAAGAACTTGGGAGCAAGGTGTTTCTTATATTCTTGTTTCTTTCATAAGTTTTGCCAGTTTTTCATGTCTTTTATAAAATTCTTTGTACATTTGAGATCTTTTGACAGATTTAAGTGAATGGTGGTCTTCTGGTGCATAACTACAGATTTTCCTTGTTTATTTGCAGGTTCCATTTTGTCCAATGGTTGGCTCAGAAGTATACTCATCTGAAGTGAAGAAGACAGAAGTTTTAATGGAAAACTTTCGAAGAGCCATTGGTCTACGCATCAAGGAAAATAAAGAGGTCTATGAGGGAGAGGCAAGTAAAATATCTTACGATTCTTTGTGAAGATATAATCATCATCATTTTTTTTCTATGGTTTCTTGCTAAATATCATAATCACTCATTCTCTCATCTTGTGAACATTTTAAGGTGACCATAGTTCTTGATGTTTTCCTAGTATTGTTTCAGGTAACTGAACTGTCACCAGAAGAAACTGAAAGTGTTACAGGTGGCTATGGTAAAAGCATCAGCCATGTAATCATTGGACTAAAAACTGTCAAAGGAACCAAGCAACTAAAGTTGGATCCAACTATTTATGATGCCTTAATCAAGGAGAAGGTAATGTCTTTTAAAATTTTGTTTTTGTTACTCAGTTGTTACGCTTCTTTATGTATATGCATTGGAGAACTATTTGTGCACTGGCGTGTAAAAATAGTTTCTGGTTTGGTTGTTCAATTATGCAAGGACTTTTATGTGTTGTTACTCATTTGTTTTCTTGGGTTTCTTGTATTCTACAATTTACCATTTTGTTCCTAATTTAGTATATTTGGTACCTTCTTAATACAATTTGCAGGTAGCTGTTGGAGATGTTATATACATTGAAGCAAACAGTGGAGCTGTCAAAAGGGTGGGCAGAAGTGATGCCTTTGCTACAGAATTTGACCTTGAAGCAGAAGAATATGTCCCACTTCCTAAGGGAGAGGTTCACAAAAAGAAGGAGATAGTTCAGGTACGTCTATTGAACAGTGGGTTTCTTTTGTCTCATTTCACGATATCCATTTCAGGACATGATATTCTATTAGAAATGGCAATGGAGGGTATCTTGCTCTATGTCGAGACTCAAGACCTATTAGAAAATAATATAATTGTAGTAACATTTTTTTAAGTATATGAGCAATAGAGTTTTATTTGCAGTGTGGAGCACTTGTATTTTTAAATAGGCCTTGCATCACTTTGTGAAGCATGGTGCCATACAAAGGACCAGAACTGAGGTAGCATTTGTTAAATCTAGATAATATTGTTCATGAGGGGTATTGCCAGTGTCCAAATCTGCATTTGTGGAACGGCTTGATGAAAGCAACCCTTTCAGCAAAGTAGCAGGGAAATTGATAGTGTTTAAGTTGGCTGAACTTTTGTGCTTCATAAACTTTTCTGGCTCAAGACCCATTTTATTTTCTCTTCCCCTTTTCTTTTCAGGTTTAACTTTTGGTTTTATACAAATCATGCAGTTATTTATATTGGTCTGGCTTTTTTTGTCTTTTAAACATCAGGATGTAACACTTCATGATCTAGATGCAGCAAATGCAAGACCTCAAGGTGGGCAAGATATTTTGTCACTAATGGGTCAAATGATGAAGCCCCGAAAAACAGAAATCACTGACAAACTGCGACAAGAAATAAATAAGGTGCTATTTCCTACTTTTGTACCAGAGATATTTGTTTACATAAAACCTTTTCTGGCTTAAATTCATAATTTTTAAGGTTTGTCACTGAATTAGCATCTGATTTTTTTTCTTCAAATTTTGTGAAACTCGGTCTTTATTGCTTGTTTGTTGGCATATCACTCACAACACTAACGTAAAAAAATATCCTAGATTTTGGCACAGTCCTTTCATTCTTATCTCTTTTTCTTTAATCTCTAATAAATAAGTCCTTCATATTTGGTTTGCCATGATGTAATTGAGTTGCAACAGAGGTTATACTCTATTCTGTTCCCAATATTTTGCTTCTGAACTTCTAATTACAAAAGGGGGATTTGCTGAAAAAGTTTTGTTTATGGCAGGTTGTTAATCGATATATTGATGAAGGCATAGCAGAGCTTGTCCCTGGTGTTCTATTCATTGATGAGGTTCTTTTTTACTAGGCAATTTCCTTGTCTGATTTGTTTCCCTTATTTCTTTTATGTTTTTCTAAATCACAACTCACAGGTGCATATGCTGGATATGGAGTGCTTTTCTTATTTGAATCGTGCCTTGGAGAGCTCATTGTCTCCTATAGTAATATTTGCTACAAATAGAGGAATATGTAATGTAAGGTATGAAGAATGTTTGTGTATGATATGTTGTTTTGCTTATTCACATTTTGAGAAATATATTGGTGAGAACAAGCTTGATAACGATTTGAATCATGATTTGCATTCTTGATGAATTATGTTAGTATTTTGAAATCAGGAAGTGACTGCACAGCAAAACTGTCTGATATGCATAAAATGTTTCTGTATTTGCATCAGGCTTGCTAATTTTTTTCCCCTTGTTTTTAATGCTTTACCGAATAAAGTATTGCAAAATCTTTCTCACTATATACTATGTAGTTAATTTACCCAAAGAAAAAGAAAAAAAGCCCAAATAACCTTTGCTGCAGACAGTCATGTTCAGAAGGAAAAAGTCCAAACAATTAATTATTTCATGCTTTAGTTGGGCTCCTTGGTTTTATTACTGATTTCAGTTATTTCTGAGGACAGGATGAAACTACATTTATTTGGTTGTATATGACTAACATAATATTCCCATATCTCCTTATGGAAAATTTATTGTTGCTGTAAAATTATTAGTTTGAACAATGGTAAAACTGAGGAACACTAGCTCTTAGGATTCTATACTCGTAGACTAAAAAAAAAAAAGAAAATATTTGCATCATATACCTGCCTCTTTTTGTTAATAGTTCTTTTAGCAAGGATAAAAGGCAATAATATGGTAGACATGACCTGGGATTTAGGAAACCTATATTTTCATGGTTTAATATCATAGTTACCATTTATGCAAAGATAGAATGATTATTTTTTTGTGACCTATGTCGCATTTTATATCAAAATGGTCAAGTGCTTATGCAATTTCTATCGTGGATGTATTGCTGTAGAGGGACGGATATGAATAGTCCCCATGGAATACCTGTTGACTTGTTGGACCGGCTGGTGATTATCCGAACACAAATATATGGTCCCGCGGAAATGATACAGGTTCTGGCCTTGGTTTTAACACAATTTTGTTGCTGACTGACTTCCTTATAAACTCTCATGAATTTCTTCAAGTGCCACCAAATAATAGACTCTTGCTGTTTGGTCAGATTCTAGCAATTCGTGCACAAGTAGAGGAATTAAATGTAGATGAAGAAAGTTTGGCATTTCTTGGAGAGATTGGACAGCGCTCATCCTTAAGGTTTAGATTGATTTATTCGTTATGTTTTTTCTGCAAATAAGTTTCATTTACTTTAAGTACACATGGAAATTTTTTTTTCCTGCACTGGTTGCTCAGGCATGCAGTTCAACTGTTATCACCTGCCAGCGTTGTGGCGAAAATGAATGGGCGAGACAACATTTGCAAGGTAAATATGGTGTCAATGAGTATATACAACTCGAGAAAGTGCCCTCAATTTTTTGTTGTTGTTGTGGAATGTTGTGAAATGTATAGGCGGATCTTGAAGAAGTGAGTGCATTATATCTGGATGCCAAGTCTTCAGCGAAGGTACTTCAAGAGGAGCAGGAAAAGTACATTTCATGATAGTAGTACCTCAGGACCTGATCTTTTTCGATGGTTGGCACTGCCTCATATTGGAAGTAGCAATTTTGTGTTGGACCAAGCTGCCTTGCCCCATGTTTGTTTTGGATGAGGAGGCTGCAAAACTGAATTATATTGTGAACAGATGCAGAGGTGTATGTGAATGTTTTAAGTTATTTTCTGCTCTTAGTCCTACTAATTTTTGGCATTACAAAGCTCCATCCATGGAGTTCTGTTACATTTGTCCAGAAAACTTCTTAACTATTACATTTTCCTCCTCTTCATTACAATTTTAAAAAGTGTTCATTTGCGTCAAACTGCAAAATATGTGCATTTATTTTATTAAAAAATTGCATTCTATAATATATTGAAGTGCAAGATAAAACAATATATATTAATTTTTAGTTATTAATGTTCACATATTATTTAATAGACATATTATTATAAAATCATCATTAATGAATATGATCATAATTATTATAATTATTATGGTGGATTTGGGAAAAATAATCCTTTTGATATTGACTTTTGGTGTTTTCCTATTCCACTTCACGATCATGATCATGACTTTCTTATCTATATTTGTATATTTATATAAAGTTGAATCAAATAAAAATTTTAGCGTCCTTTTTATATATAAAGTTGGGAAAAGAAAAATTATATCATCATTGAGAAGTAAGAGTTTGAAATTTTAAACTACATAGGATGAAGAAAATCAAACAACTATGGTGCAAATACTACATCTAAATAACTTTCTTGACGAAGGGCTAATTTATAAGTATAAAGTGATTGTAAAGAAATAATTTTTTTTTATAGAAAAAATATGAATTAAATATATAATAATGTATTATTCATTCAATTTTATGAGTGAAAAAGTATGTATTATATTAAATTTAGGTTGTAAGTAACGGACGGTTTAGAGAATAATATATTGTTTATTAGGAGGTGTTTATGAGATAATATTTATTTAAAATTAATTTTATTAATATATAAAAATATGAATAAAATATATAATATTTTATTATCATCTTAATTCACAAATGAAAATATAAACCAGATTAATATATTTTTTTTCTTAATATGGGATAATAGTTACCATAATTTTTATTGAGGGTTATATATCGTTTATTAGGATTATTTATAAGTTAATATATTTGTACTGTGTAATAAATTAAATTAATATAAAAACATGTCAGTGTGTGAAAAATAAATTTGATGAAATCCATATGACATTTAATTATTGAAAAAGTAATGCAATAAATTTCATTGTTTATTCGGTACTCCCTTCGTCTCAATAAATTTCTACATTTTAAAAAAAATTATCTTAATAAATTTGTATATTTTGTGAAAATAAAAGTATTTTTTAATTTTTTTCTTTAATAAATAATTCATAATTTTCAAGTTCTATTAATTTTAAAGAATATTATAATAAATTAATTAAATTACTAACATTTTTTTAATTCTTATAAAACATCATTGAGACGGAGGAGCACAAAACGAGAAAGGAGCCGCTGCGACGGCGCCGTTTTCCGAAAGCAGGAGAGTAAGAGAGAGGGGCCGCCGTTTTTGGTCGAGGGGAACAGGGGTTGGCGTGTTTGAAAACCCAGGAGACGAAAGCGGAAGGCAATGCAGCAGATTAGCAGCAGCAGCAGCATGACTCGGTTGAGGATAGAACAGGTTTTGAAGGATAAACACACTTCAGACCCTAACTCCATTAATTCTCTCTCCCTCACCTACAAAGCGCTCTCAGATGTACGATACGACGCCGTCTCTCTTCTTTTCTCCTCTCCTTTTCTATCCTCCTCATTCAATCTCTCTATAAAAAATGTTAACTTAACTCTTATATAGGTATATTGCTTCACCCAATTCACCAACTTGGAGAGACTCGACCTTGCCTTCAATAGTCTCACTTCCCTCCAGGTTTCTCACTCTGCGTTTCCTTTGCATCTTCATTTACATACCTGTATACACTAATTTTTGTTGCCTATTATTAGGGATTGAGCTCATGCCTCAACTTGAAGTGGCTATCGGTGGTGCAAAACAAATTGCAGAGCTTGAAAGGAATCGAAGGGCTTTTTAAGCTCACAGTAAGTATATCATTATATAACTGCTCAACTTCCATTTTTTCTTTTTTTGTTCCCTTAAAAACAAAAAATCATTTCTTGTGCTTCAGGTGTTAAATGCAGGCAAAAATAAGCTTAAATCGATGGATGAAGTTAGGTCTCTTGTCAGCTTACGTGCTTTGATTCTAAATGGTCAGTTCTTTTTGAGTTTTGATATCATTTATTTTGTGATTTTAGAGGTTTTTGTTATTTATTTAAGTATTAAACAACTTATATTAGTCGCCTTTTTTCTGATTTTTCTTTGCAGACAATGAGATTGTTTCGATTTGCAAGCTGGATAATGTTAAAGAACTGAACACTCTTGGTATGAGTTTCACATTACTCACTTTATACGTGTGCATCTCATGTTATTCAGTACCATGGATATTTAATGTAATTTTTCTTTGCTTAAGTGAATTCAGATATATTATGTAATATTATACAATGCAATCCTATCCCCCACAAAAAGAAGTTAATTCAATTACAATTTTCCTCATAATTCCATTTGCATTTGGTTCAGATAAGAATCGGAAGCTTTAAAAGGTATATTCTTTCCCAACAATCTTTGCTCTAGAAAATTATATTTACCATAGAATAAAATGTTCCAATCAATATGCTGATGAGCATTATCCCTAAGTTCCAAATTAGATTCCTCCAAGTTTGTATGTGATACCAATTGAGGCATCCAAGAGCTATGATCTATACAGAATCCTAGGCCTTCTCCATAATTACGCAAGCAGCCTGTTCTGTATTTTTATTTTTTTAGGTGCATGGTGGGATCTAATGTACATTTTTTCACAAGGGCAGGAGAATTGTGTTGTATTTCACTTTCTAATTATAGGCAGAAATTGTTGGAGCTCTTTCACAGTAACAACTTAGGTGGAATTCTTACTTCTATTCTGCCGATAATATCCTTTGTGCAATATATTTGTCTTTATATTTTATAGCTTCTAGCCTTCTACTGTCTCCTTTTTTCTTCAATGATTTTCATGTTTCTTTGAGTGATTCTTAGGCAATTATGATATGAGGGAAAAATGCTACATATCATTTTTAATTCAGGCTTTCCAGTGTAGAAACCCAAGTAAGGGGAAAGTTAGTATGAAAAGAGGCTGCAGTCTTTATATCTTGGGTGACAGTTATGCATTAATTAATATGTTTGTGACAAATACTTGTCATAATAAAGGGTAAGCCAATTGGCCAAAGGAAGGAAATGTTGTCAATTTCATTTTTATGCAATTGGCCAGAGCTGGAAATGGTTTAATTACTTATAGATAGCCAGTTATGCTCAAGAGTCAGGAGAGGGCAAAGGTTGAAAATACATTACACATCAACACATTACCATTGTAGAATTCATAGCAAGAACAGATAAAGCATTGTCATATTGATAATCAATATCCTTTATTTCTACCCATTTATGATGTTGATAGTAATTTATACAAAATTTCTAGACCTTTATTTGACTCAATGATGTCGTGAAAATGGTCAACCTTTTCATGTTTTATAAGTTATCTTAATCATTAGCAATTATTATATACTTTTGGCTTCTTTATTTGATTCTTCACTTCACTTGTGAATGTATATCGTTATTTTATGGAACATCTTTTTACTTTTTGACCCATTAGCAACATGACAGTGTTCAATGTTTTCATGGTTTATAGACGCTTTTGTTTTTAAAATTTTATGAAGGCTTTTTTCTTTTTTAAATAATTTGTTCAATGTTTAGCTTCCTTGAGAATTTGGTTTGTTATTTCACGTACTGCAGATCAATATAATATTTATGAAATCTTTTACTTCCATGTGGGTCTTGATTTTCTTATTGCAGGCATTAAGAATATTTATTTTTACCTTTTTCTTCCTGTAACTTTACTATGTAAGTCAACACATCCTCTAGTTTAGATGCTACATTATGCCATAAAAACCTTTGTGGCTACATGCTGTGTTCTTGGACTTGAAAAACACAATGAATTCCTCTACAAGATCTTCCAATCATTTTTCAAATTTGTGGCATTTATCTTCTGAGTCTTCTGTACAGAAGTTTTGTCAAATAGTTATCAGAATTGAATTATTATGTGGAATAGATCTTTTGGCATTTAATCTCTAGAAATTGAATTATGCTCTTTGGCTTTGCAATTTCCCTGTAGTTCTTTCCAGGAATCCAATTCGTGAAATTGGTGAATCACTTGTGAAGGTGAAGTCTATCACAAAGGTAGCATTTTTTTTTGGGCATTAATTGTTTCTGCTGCAATGAACTCTTCTTGAAGGGTTTTAAAACCATTTATTTTACAGCTTTCTCTCTCAAATTGCCAACTTCAGACCATTGGCCAATCACTTAAATCTTGCACTGAACTTAAGGAACTCCGACTTGCTCATAATGATATCAAGGTAAACATTCTACATAGCTCATATTTATTGAATTTTGTCCTGGAAGACTGGATGCTATGAATTTTTAGTTGCCTGCATCATAACTTATATCATGTTTGTTTATTGGCTCTTCATAATTTCTTTTGCCTTATTTTTTTGAGTTCAATTTTTCTTGTTATAACAAATTGTTCTCTGTGTTAATTGCTCAGACTTTGCCAGCCGAGTTGGCTTATAATAAGAAACTCCAGAATTTGGATTTGGGGAACAACGTGATTACAACATGGTCAGATGTAAAGGTTGGGAATGTGATATCATTTGGCTGAAATGTTAGTTATAGATTTTTCCCCATATATTTGGTGACACATAAAATTTCAGGTGCTGAATTCCTTGGTTGATCTGAAAAATCTCAATCTACAAGGCAACCCCCTCAATGAAATGAACAAATTAACCAAGAAGGTCATGCTGTTTCTGTGTTTTCTATTTTTTTCTGGCCTCTGCCTGGCTTTTTTCTGTTCAAATTATTGTTCTAAATATTGTCATTTCAGGTCCTGAAATTATTGCCAGACTTGCATATATTTAATGCTAGACCAATAGACAAAGGCAGCAGGAGGGCAGACATTGGCAAAGTTGATGATTTTTCACTACTCCCTGCTAATAAGCTGGAAGTTCCCAAGGAAAAGAAAAAGGATTCTTTGAGGGAAAATAAGTTTTCCAAACTTGAAATGGATACACGAGAAAGTGTTCATCATGATAATGTGAGTGATACTAATATGGAGAAGGATTTAAAGAAGAAAATGAAGGACAAACTCTCAAGGAAGATATATGTTTCAATGGATGAAAGGGATGATTTTGTGGCTGAAAGGAAACTAAAGAGGAAGAAAGCACAAGAACGAGATGTTACTAATGATCATGATATGGAGGACTTGAAGCAGAAAAGAAAGAAAGCAAATGAGAAATTCCCGAAGAAAGATGTGAAAGTCCATGAGAATGACAGTAGCAAAGTCGAAAAGAAACTTGAGGGCAAAAATTCAAGGGAGAAACTAGGTGATCTTGATGTTATTGATAATGGGGAGACACCATTTGCCGACCTTTTTGCTGTTAATGAAGTGGAAAGCCCTGCAACTGGTGGTGAAAAGGAAATGGTAGATAAAGCTGGTAAAGATAAAAATTTGATGGGTGCCCTAGTTGCTGTCTCTGCAAAGAAAAAGAAAACTAAGAACCGTGGACTGGATTCTACAGTTCAGTTGTCTTCGGCAGTTGAAGTTGGAATGGGAGGACCATCTACATGGGGTGATTGAGTAATTAATTCGTTTATCACAAAGGGTCCTATCCTGAGGATTCCTTTATTATGTTAACCCAGTAAAGGGCTTCTGCTTTCCTAAAACCTTTTCCGAAATACCTTAGCAGATTCTGCGTTCCAATGCTATATCTTTAACTTGAATTGATTTTTCAATTTATTTTCCGCGCGATATATATATATATACTGAAGTTAGTTTAATCATTTATTTTTCTGAAATTTTAAGGAATGAATCTTGAGGGATATTGGATTGCCTGTATACTGTCTGGCAACCATTTTGATGGTGGGCACCACGCAACGAAATCATCTATCTGCATGTAATCACGTGCCTCGTCGTATCCTGAGCTCTTGCTTCATGGCTGAATTTCTGAGCCAGGATTAAATCCTGCTGGAAAATGTATAAAACAATGTCGTGCTTGGTGCTCCAGTTTTATGTAACATTCCATGAAATGGAAATTTTCAGGTGGTAAAGAACCTCAGCTACAGAAAGGGAACTTTTAAGTTACATATTTCTCTTTAATGTGTTTAATTTACTTTCTATTCTGTTGGGTTTATCTCCATTCAATTTGGTTTAGAATACATCCATGTCTGAGGAATTCTTATAAGATTTCTTATGCTGAGTGACCTCATTTTGATACCGTGCTTCCTCTTCAAATTCAATGCACAATTGCATAATAGTGATGTTTCCAACATATA